>JASEVX010000006.1:81014389-81326281 GCA_031761405.1 Serripes groenlandicus
ATTGTTGGGATATATAGGCCGTTTTCAACAGCATTTATGTCCAATCACCCCCACAGTTCACAAACTCGTGGGACCTGGGTGAATCAGCCCAGCTATGCGATAGGACAGGACTGAAAACAGTGTGGAAAGAGTAGCCATTGCTTATCATGATTTCAAAGGTCGTTTTGTTTGTATTGTTGGGTGTTTTACGCCGTTTTCAACATCATATATGTCAAATCACCCGCACTGTTCACATACTCATGCGTCCTGGGTGATTCAACCCAGCTACTCAATAGTACTGAACACATTGTGACAAAGGGAGCAATTGCCCACCCTGCTTTTAGAGGTCGTTTTGCTTGTATTGTTGGTGTTTTAGGCCGTCTTCAACATCATTCCAGTCATACCACCCCGTCAGTTCACACACTCGGGATCCCTGTGTGAATCATTCCAGCTATGCAATAGACCTGAACACATTGTGGTAAAAGAAGCAATTGCCCGTTATGCTTTAAAATGTGTGTTTGTTTGCATGGTAGGGGTTTTGATCTTGGAAGCGAGTTGCTGCATGACTAAATAAGTGTGGAAAGTGTCATAAAATATATGCATTTGGGAAAGGGTGAGTACGTGTTCACCGGTCTTCGCACCTCTGCAGGCCAAATCCCTTTCGGCGGTACAGTGAACGATTTTCCCATAACCCCGTTCCCACATACATAAACTCCCTATAAATGAACAATCGAAAACATTGTGATAAAAACAGCCATTGCTCATCATGTTTTCAAAGGTCGTTTTGCTTGCATTGTTGGGGTTTTAGGCCGTTTTCAACAGCATGTATGGACACTCGCCATCACAGTTCACATACTCACGTTTTCTGGGTGAGTCTACCCAGCTAGGCAATAGGACTGAAAACAGTGTGGTATAAGGAACCATTGCTCGTCATGTTTTCAAAGGTCGTTTGAGTGCACTGTACGGAGTTTTAGGCCGTTTTCAACAGCATTTATGTCCAATCACCCTCACAGTTCACATACTCACGCGTTCCGGGTGAATCAACCCAACTATGCGATAGGACTGAAAACAGTGCGGTAAGAGGAGCCATTGTCCATCGTGCTTTCAATGGTCGTTTTAAATGCTTTGTTGGTTTTTTAGGACGTTTACAACTGAATTTATATTATATACATATGTACCCCTCACTGCTCACATACACACATGCTTCCTGGGTGAATCAACCCATCTACGCGATAGGAATGAAAACAGTGTGGTATAAGGAACCGTTGCTCGTCATGTTTTCAAAGGTCGTTTTGAGTGCACTGTACGGAGTTTTAGGCCGTTTTCAACAGCATTTATGTTCAATCACCCCCACAGTTCACATACTCATGCGTCCTGGGCGAATCAAGCCAACTATGCAATAGGACGACTGAAAACAGTGTGGTAAGATGAGCCATTGCGCATCATGTTTTCAAAGGTCAATGTGATTGCATTGTTGGGATATATAGGCCGTTTTCAACAGCATTTATGTCCAATCACCCCCACAGTTCACAAACTCGTGGACCTGGGTGAATCAGCCCAGCTATGCGATAGGACAGGACTGAAAACAGTGTGGAAAGAGTAGCCATTGCTTATCATGATTTCAAAGGTCGTTTTGTTTGTATTGTTGGGTGTTTTACGCCGTTTTCAACATCATATATGTCAAATCACCCGCACTGTTCACATACTCATGCGTCCTGGGTGATTCAACCCAGCTACTCAATAGTACTGAACACATTGTGACAAAGGGAGCAATTGCCCGCCCTGCTTTTAGAGGTCGTTTTGCTTGTATTGTTGGTGTTGTAGGCCGTCTTCAACATCATTCCAGCATTACCACCCCGTCAGTTCACACACTCGGGATCCCTGGGTGAATCATTCCAGCTATGCAATAGACCTGAACACATTGTGGTAAAAGAAGCAATTGCCCGTTATGCTTTAAAATGTGTGTTTGTTTGCATGGTAGGGGTTTTGATCTTGGAAGCGAGTTGCTGCATGACTAAATAAGTGTGGAAAGTGTCATAAAATATATGCATTTGGGAAAGGGTGAGTACGTGTTCACCGTTCTTCGCACCTCTGCAGGCCAAATCCCTTTCGGCGGTACAGTGAACGATTTTCCCATAACCCCGTTCCCACATGCATAAACTCCCTATAAATGAACAATAAAAAACATTGTGATGAAAACAGCCATTGCTCATCATGTTTTCAAAGGTCGTTTTGCTTGCATTGTTGGGGTTTTAGGCCGTTTTCAACAGCATGTATGCACACTCGCCATCACAGTTCACATACTCACGTTTTCTGGGTGAGTCTACCCAGCTAGGCAATAGGACTGAAAACAGTGTGGTATAAGGAACCATTGCTCGTCATGTTTTCAAAGGTCGTTTTGAGTGCACTGTACGGAGTTTTAGGCCGTTTTCAACAGCATTTATGTCAATCACCCTCACAGTTCACAGACTCACGCGTCCCGGGTGAATCAACCCAACTATGCGATAGGACTGAAAACAGTGCGGTAAGAGGAGCCATTGTCCATTGTGCTTTCAATGGTCGTTTTAAATGCTTTGTTGGGTTTTTTAGGCCGTTTACAACTGCATTTATGTTATATACATATGTACCCATCACTGCTCACATACACACATGCTTCCTGGGTGAATCAACCCATCTACGCGATAGGACTGAAAACAGTGTGGTATAAGGAACCGTTGCTCGTCATGTTTTCAAAGGTCGTTTTGAGTGCACTGTACGGAGTTTTAGGCCGTTTTCAACAGCATTTATGTTCAATCACCCCCACAGTTCACATACTCTTGCCTCCTGGGCGAATCAAGCCAACTATGCAATAGGACGACTGAAAACAGTGTGGTAAGATGAGCCATTGCTCATCATGTTTTCAAAGGTCAATGTGATTGCATTGTTGGGATATATAGGCCGTTTTCAACAGCATTTATGTCCAATCACCCCCACAGTTCACAAACTCGTGGGACCTGGGTGAATCAGCCCAGCTATGCGTTAGGACAGGACTGAAAACAGTGTGGAAAGAGTAGCCATTGCTTATCATGATTTCAAAGGTCGTTTTGTTTGTATTGTTGGGTGTTTTACCCCGTTTTCAACATCATATATGTCAAATCACCCGCACTGTTCACATACTCATGCGTCCTGGGTGATTCAACCCAGCTACTCAATAGTACTGAACACATTGTGACAAAGGTTGCAATTGCCCGCCCTGCTTTTAGAGGTCGTTTTGCTTGTAGTGTTGGTGTTTTAGGCCGTCTTCAACATCATTCCAGTCATACCACCCATTCAGTTCACACACTCGGGATCCCTGGGTGAATCATTCCAGCTATGCAATAGACCTGAACACATTGTGGTAAAAGAAGCAATTGCCCGTTATGCTTTAAAATGTGTGTTTGTTTGCATGGTAGGGGTTTTGATCTTGGAAGCGAGTTGCTGCATGACTAAATAAGTGTGGAAAGTGTCATAAAATATATGCATTTGGGAAAGGGTGAGTACGTGTTCACCGGTCGTCGCACCTCTGCAGGCCAAATCCCTTTCGGCGGTACAGTGAACGATTTTCCCATAACCCGTTCCCACATGCATAAACTCCCTATAAATGAACAATCGAAAACATTGTGATAAAAACAGCCATTGCTCATCATGTCTTCAAAGGTCGTTTTGCTTGCATTGTTGGGGTTTTAGGCCGTTTTCAACAGCATGTATGCACACTCGCCATCACAGTTCACATACTCACGTTTTCTGGGTGAGTCTACCCAGCTAGGCAATAGGACTGAAAACAGTGTGGTATAAGGAACCATTGCTCGTCATGTTTTCAAAGGTCGTTTTGAGTGCACTGTACGGAGTTTTAGACCGTTTTCAACAGCATTTATGTCCAATCACCCTCACATTTCACATACTCACGCGTCCCGGATGAATCAACCCAACTATGCGATAGGACTGAAAACAGTGCGGTAAGAGGAGCCATTGTCCATCGTGCTTTCAATGGTCGTTTTAAATGCTTTGTTGGTTTTTTTAGGCCGTTTACAACTGCATTTATGTTATATACATATGTACCCCTCACTGCTCACATACACACATGCTTCCTGGGTGAATCAACCCATCTACGCGATAGGACTGAAAACAGTGTGGTATAAGCAACCGTTGCTCGTCATGTTTTCAAAGGTCGTTTTGAGTGCACTGTACGGAGTTTTAGGCCGTTTTCAACAGCATTTATGTTCAATCACCCCCACAGTTCACATACTCATGCGTCCTGGGCGAATCAAGCCAACTATGCAATAGGACGACTGAAAACAGTGTGGTAAGATGAGCCATTGCGCATCATGTTTTCAAAGGTCAATGTGATTGCATTGTTGGGATATATAGGCCGTTTTCAACAACATGTATGTCCAATCACCCCCACAGTTCACAAACTCGTGGGACCTGGGTGAATCAGCCAGCTATGCGTTAGGACAGGACTGAAAACAGTGTGGAAAGAGTAGCCATTGCTTATCATGATTTCAAAGGTCGTTTTGTTTGTATTGTTGGGTGTTTTACGCCGTTTTCAACATCATATATGTCAAATCACCCGCACTGTTCACATACTCATGCGTCCTGGGTGATTCAACCCAGCTACTCAATAGTACTGAACACATTGTGACAAAGGGAGCAATTGCCCGCCCTGCTTTTAGAGGTCGTTTTGCTTGTATTGTTGGTGTTTTAGGCCGTCTTCAACATCATTCCAGTCATACCACCCCGTCAGTTCACACACTCGGGATCCCTGGGTGAATCATTCCAGCTATGCAATAGACCTGAACACATTGTGGTAAAAGAAGCAATTGCCCGTTATGCTTTAAAATGTGTGTTTGTTTGCATGGTAGGGGTTTTGATCTTGGAAGCGAGTTGCTGCATGACTAAATAAGTGTGGAAAGTGTCATAAAATATATGCATTTGGGAAAGGGTGAGTACGTGTTCACCGGTCTTCGCACCTCTGCAGGCCAAATCCCTTTCGGCGGTACAGTGAACGATTTTCCCATAACCCCGTTCCCACATGCATAAACTCCCTATAAATGAACAATCGAAAACATTGTGATAAAAACAGCCATTGCTCATCATGTCTTCAAAGGTCGTTTTGCTTGCATTGTTGGGGTTTTAGGCCGTTTTCAACAGCATGTATGCACACTCGCCATCACAGTTCACATACTCACGTTTTCTGGGTGAGTCTACCCAGCTAGGCAATAGGACTGAAAACAGTGTGGTATAAGGAACCATTGCTCGTCATGTTTTCAAAGGTCGTTTTGAGTGCACTGTACGGAGTTTTAGGCCGTTTTCAACAGCATTTATGTCCAATCAGCCTCACAGTTCACATACTCACGCGTCCAGGGTGAATCAACCCAACTATGCGATAGGACTGAAAACCGTGCGGTAAGAGGAGCCATTGTCCATCGTGCTTTCAATGGTCGTTTTAAATGCTTTGTTGGGTTTTTTAGGCCGTTTACAACTGCATGTATGTTATATACATATGTACCCCTCACTGCTCACATACACACATGCTTCCTGGGTGAATCAACCCATCTACGCGATAGGACTGAAAACAGTGTGGTATAAGGAACCGTTGCTCGTCATGTTTTCAAAGGTCGTTTTGAGTGCACTGTACGGATTTTTAGGCCGTTTTCAACAGCATTTATGTCCAATCACCCCCACAGTTCACATACTCATGCGTCCTGGGCGAATCAAGCCAACTATGCAATAGGACGACTGAAAACAGTGTGGTAAGATGAGCCATTGCTCATCATGTTTTCAAAGGTCAATGTGATTGCATTGTTGGGATATATAGGCCGTTTTCAACAGCATTTACGTCCAATCACCCCCACAGTTCACAAACTCGTGGGACCTGGGTGAATCAGCCCAGCTATGCGTTAGGACAGGACTGAAAACAGTGTAGAAAGAGTAGCCATTGCTTATCATGATTTCAAAGGTCGTTTTGTTTGAATTGTTGGGTGTTTTACGCCGTTTTCAACATCATATATGTCAAATCACCCGCACTGTTCACATACTCATGCGTCCTGGGTGATTCAACCCAGCTACTCAATAGTACTGAACACATTGTGACAAAGGGAGCAATTGCCCGCCCTGCTTTTAGAGGTCGTTTTGCTTGTATTGTTGGTGTTTTAGGCCGTCTTCAACATCATTTCAGTCATACCACCCCGTCAGTTCACACACTCGGGATCCCTGGGTGAATCATTCCAGCTATGCATTAGACCTGAACACATTGTGGTAAAAGAAGCAATTGCCCGTTATGCTTTAAAATGTGTGTTTGTTTGCATGGTAGGGGTTTTGATCTTGGAAGCGAGTTGCTGCATGACTAAATAAGTGTGGAAAGTGTCATAAAATATATGCATTTGGGAAAGGGTGAGTACGTGTTCACCGGTCTTCGCACCTCTGCAGGCCAAATCCCTTTCGGCGGTACAGTGAACGATTTTCCAATAACCCCGTTCCCACATACATAAACTCCCTATAAATGAACAATCGAAAACATTGTGATAAAAGCAGCCATTGCTCATCATGTTTTCAAAGGTCGTTTTGCTTGCATTGTTGGGGTTTTAGGCCGTTTTCAACAGCATGTATGCACACTCGCCATCACAGTTCACATACTCACGTTTTCTGGGTGAGTCTACCCAGCTAGGCAATAGGACTGAAAACAGTGTGGTATAAGGAACCATTGCTCGTCATGTTTTCAAAGGTCGTTTTGAGTGCACTGTACGGAGTTTTAGGCCGTTTTCAACAGCATTTATGTCCAATCACCCTCACAGTTCACATACTCACGCGTCCCGGGTGAATCAACCCAACTATGCGATAGGACTTAAAACAGTGCGGTTAGAGGAGCCATTGTCCATCGTGCTTTCAATGGTCGTTTTAAATGCTTTGTTGGTTTTTTTAGGCCGTTTACAACTGCATTTATATTATATACATATGTACCCCTCACTGCTCACATACACACATGCTTCCTGGGTGAATCAACCCATCTACGCGATAGGACTGAAAACAGTGTGGTATAAGGAACCGTTGCTCGTCATGTTTTCAAAGGTCGTTTTGAGTGCAATGTACGGAGTTTTAGGCCGTTTTCAACAGCATTTATGTTCAACCACCCCCACAGTTCACATACTCATGCGTCCGAATCAAGCCAACTATGCAATAGGACGACTGAAAACAGTGTGGTAAGATGAGCCATTGCTCATCATGTTTTCAAAGGTCAATGTGATTGCATTGTTGGGATATATAGGCCGTTTTCAACAGCATTTATGTCCAATCACCCCCACAGTTCACAAACTCGTGGGACCTGGGTGAATCAGCCCAGCTATGCGTTAGGACAGGACTGAAAACAGTGTGGAAAGAGTAGCCATTGCTTATCATGATTTCAAAGGTCGTTTTGTTTGTATTGTTGGGTGTTTTACGCCGTTTTCAACATCATATATGTCAAATCACCCGCACTGTTCACATACTCATGCGTCCTGGGTGATTCAACCCAGCTACTCAATAGTACTGAACACATTGTGACAAAGGGAGCAATTGCCCGCCCTGCTTTTAGAGGTCGTTTTGCTTGTATTGTTGGTGTTTTAGGCCGTCTTCAACATCATTCCAGTCATACCACCCCGTCAGTTCACACACTCGGGATCCCTGGGTGAATCATTCCAGCTATGCAATAGACCTGAACACATTGTGGTAAAAGAAGCAATTGCCCGTTATGCTTTAAAATGTGTGTTTGTTTGCATGGTAGGGGTTTTGATCTTGGAAGCGAGTTGCTGCATGACTAAATAAGTGTGGAAAGTGTCATAAAATATATGCATTTGGGAAAGGGTGAGTACGTGTTCACCGGTCTTCGCACCTCTGCAGGCCAAATCCCTTTCGGCGGTACAGTGAACGATTTTCCCATAACCCCGTTCCCACATGCATAAACTCCCTATAAATGAACAATCGAAAACATTGTGATAAAAACAGCCATTGCTCATCATGTTTTCAAAGGTCGTTTTGCTTGCATTGTTGGGGTTTTAGGCCGTTTTCAACAGCATGTATGAACACTCGCCATCACAGTTCACATACTCACGTTTTCTGGGTGAGTCTACCCAGCTAGGCAATAGGACTGAAAACAGTGTGGTATAAGGAACCATTGCTCGTCATGTTTTCAAAGGTCGTTTTGAGTGCACTGTACGGAGTTTTAGGCCGTTTTCAACAGCATTTATGTCCAATCACCCTCACAGTTCACATACTCACGCGTCCCGGGTGAATCAACCCAACTATGCGATAGGACTGAAAACAGTGCGGTAAGAGGAGCCATTGTCCATCGTGCTTTCAATGGTCGTTTTAAATGCTTTGTTGGTTTTTTTAGGCCGTTTACAACTGCATTTATGTTATATACATATGTACCCCTCACTGCTCACATACACACATGCTTCCTGGGTGAATCAACCCATCTACGCGATAGGACTGAAAACAGTGTGGTATAAGGAACCGTTGCTCGTCATGTTTTCAAAGGTTGTTTTGAGTGCACTGTACGAATTTTTAGGCCGTTTTCAACAGCATTTATGTCCAATCACCCCACAGTTCACATACTCATGCGTCCTGGGCGAATCAAGCCAACTATGCAATAGGACGACTGAAAACAGTGTGGTAAGATGAGCCATTGCTCATCATGTTTTCAAAGGTCAATGTGATTGCATTGTTGGGATATATAGGCCGTTTTCAACAGCATTTATGTCCAATCACCCCCACAGTTCACAAACTCGTGGGACCTGGGTGAATCAGCCCAGCTATGCGTTAGGACAGGACTGAAAACAGTGTGGAAAGAGTAGCCATTGCTTATCATGATTTCAAAGGTCGTTTTGTTTGTATTGTTGGGTGTTTTACGCCGTTTTCAACATCATATATGTCAAATCACCCGCACTGTTCACATACTCATGCGTCCTGGGTGATTCAACCCAGCTACTCAATAGTACTGAACACATTGTGACAAAGGGAGCAATTGCCCGCCCTGCTTTTAGAGGTCGTTTTGCTTGTATTGTTGGTGTTTTAGGCCGTCTTCAACATCATTCCAGTCATACCACCCCGTCAGTTCACACACTCGGGATCCCTGGGTGAATCATTCCAGCTATGCAATAGACCTGAACACATTGTGGTAAAAGAAGCAATTGCCCGTTATGCTTTAAAATGTGTGTTTGTTTGCATGGTAGGGGTTTTGATCTTGGAAGCGAGTTGCTGCATGACTAAATAAGTGTGGAAAGTGTCATAAAATATATGCATTTGGGAAAGGGTGAGTACGTGTTCACCGGTCTTCGCACCTCTGCAGGCCAAATCCATTTCGGCGGTTCACTGAACGATTTTCCCATAACCCCGTTCCCACATGCATAAACTCCCTATAAATGAACAATCGAAAACATTGTGATAAAAACAGCCATTGCTCATCATGTTTTCAAAGGTCGTTTTGCTTGCATTGTTGGGGTTTTAGGCCGTTTTCAACAGCATGTATGCACACTCGCCATCACAGTTCACATACTCACGTTTTCTGGGTGAGTCTACCCAGCTAGGCAATAGGACTGAAAACAGTGTGGTATAAGGAACCATTGCTCGTCATGTTTTCAAAGGTCGTTTTGAGTGCACTGTACGGAGTTTTAGGCCGTTTTCAACAGCATTTATGTCCAATCACCCTCACAGTTCACATACTCACGCGTCCCGGGTGAATCAACCCAACTATGCGATAGGACTGAAAACAGTGCGGTAAGAGGAGCCATTGTCCATCGTGCTTTCAATGGTCGTTTTAAATGCTTTGTTGGGTTTTTTAGGCCGTTTACAACTGCATTTATGTTATATACATATGTACCCCTCACTGCTCACATACACACATGCTTCCTGGGTGAATCAACCCATCTACCTACGCGATAGGACTGAAAACAGTGTGGTATAAGGAACCGTTGCTCGTCATGTTTTCAAAGGTCGTTTTGAGTGCACTGTACGGAGTTTTAGGCCGTTTTCAACAGCATTTATGTCCAATCACCCCCACATTTCACATACTCATGCGTCCTGGGCGAATCAAGCCAACTATGCAATAGACGACTGAAAACAGTGTGGTAAGATGAGCCATTGCTCATCATGTTTTCCAAGGTCAATGTTATTGCATTGTTGAGATATATAGGCCGTTTTCAACAGCATTTATGTCCAATCACCCCCACAGTTCACAAACTCGTGGGACCTGGGTGAATCAGCCAGCTATGCGTTAGGACAGGACTGAAAACAGTGTGGAAGAGTAGCCATGCTTATCATGATTTCAAAGGTCGTTTTGTTTGTATTGTTGGGTGTTTTACGCCGTTTTCAACATCATATATGTCAAATCACCCGCACTGTTCACATACTCATGCGTCCTGGGTGATTCAACCCAGCTACTCAATAGTACTGAACACATTGTGACAAAGGGAGCAATTGCCCGCCCTGCTTTTAGAGATCGTTTTGCTTGTATTGTTGGTGTTTTAGGCCGTCTTCAACATCATTCCAGTCATACCACCCCGTCAGTTCACACACTCGGGATCCCTGGGTGAATCATTCCAGCTATGCAATAGACCTGAACACATTGTGGTAAAAGAAGCAATTGCCCGTTATGCTTTAAAATGTGTGTTTGTTTGCATGGTAGGGGTTTTGATCTTGGAAGCGAGTTGCTGCATGACTAAATAAGTGTGGAAAGTGTCATAAAATATATGCATTTGGGAAAGGGTGAGTACGTGTTCACCGGTCTTCGCACCTCTGCAGGCCAAATCCCTTTCGGCGGTACAGTGAACGATTTTCCCATAACCCCGTTCCCACATACATAAACTCCCTATAAATGAACAATCGAAAACATTGTGATAAAAACAGCCATTGCTCATCATGTTTTCAAAGGTCGTTTTGCTTGCATTGTTGGGGTTTTAGGCCGTTTTCAACAGCATGTATGCACACTCGCCATCACAGTTCACATACTCACGTTTTCTGGGTGAGTCTACCCAGCTAGGCAATAGGACTGAAAACAGTGTGGTATAAGGAACCATTGCTCGTCATGTTTTCAAAGGTCGTTTTGAGTGCACTGTACGGAGTTTTAGGCCGTTTTCAACAGCATTTATGTCCAATCACCCTCACAGTTCACATACTCACGCGTCCCGGGTGAATCAACCCAACTATGCGATAGGACTGAAAACAGTGCGGTAAGAGGAGCCATTGTCCATCGTGCTTTCAATGGTCGTTTTAAATGCTTTGTTGGGTTTTTTAGGCCGTTTACAACTGCATTTATGTTATATACATATGTACCCCTCACTGCTCACATACACACATGCTTCCTGGGTGAATCAACCCATCTACGCGATAGGACTGAAAACAGTGTGGTATAAGGAACCGTTGCTCGTCATGTTTTCAAAGGTCGTTTTGAGTGCACTGTACGGAGTTTTAGGCCGTTTTCAACAGCATTTATGTCCAATCACCCCCACATTTCACATACTCATGCGTCCTGGGCGAATCAAGCCAACTATGCAATAGGACGACTGAAAACAGTGTGGTAAGATGAGCCATTGCTCATCATGTTTTCCAAGGTCAATGTTATTGAATTGTTGGGATATATAGGCCGTTTTCAACAGCATTTATGTCCAATCACCCCCACAGTTCACAAACTCGTGGGACCTGGGTGAATCAGCCCAGCTATGCGTTAGGACAGGACTGAAAACAGTGTGGAAAGAGTAGCCATTGCTTATCATGATTTCAAAGGTCGTTTTGTTTGTATTGTTGGGTGTTTTACGCCGTTTTCAACATCATATATGTCAAATCACCCGCACTGTTCACATACTCATGCGTCCTGGGTGATTCAACCCAGCTACTCAATAGTACTGAACACATTGTGACAAAGGGAGCAATTGCCCGCCCTGCTTTTCGAGGTCGTTTTGCTTGTATTGTTGGTGTTTTAGGCCGTCTTCAACATCATTCCAGTCATACCACCCCGTCAGTTCACACACTCGGGATCCCTGGGTGAATCATTCCAGCTATGCAATAGACCTGAACACATTGTGGTAAAAGAAGCAATTGCCCGTTATGCTTTAAAATGTGTGTTTGTTTGCATGGTAGGGGTTTTGATCTTGGAAGCGAGTTGCTGCATGACTAAATAAGTGTGGAAAGTGTCATAAAATATATGCATTTGGGAAAGGGTGAGTACGTGTTCACCGGTCTTCGCACCTCTGCAGGCCAAATCCCTTTCGGCGGTACAGTGAACGATTTTCCCATAACCCCGTTCCCACATACATAAACTCCCTATAAATGAACAATCGAAAACATTGTGATAAAAACAGCCATTGCTCATCATGTTTTCAAAGGTCGTTTTGCTTGCATTGTTGGGGTTTTAGGCCGTTTTCAACAGCATGTATGCACACTCGCCATCACAGTTCACATACTCACGTTTTCTGGGTGAGTCTACCCAGCTAGGCAATAGGACTGAAAACAGTGTGGTATAAGGAACCATTGCTCGTCATGTTTTCAAAGGTCGTTTTGAGTGCACTGTACGGAGTTTTAGGCCGTTTTCAACAGCATTTATGTCCAATCACCCTCACAGTTCACATACTCACGCGTCCCGGGTGAATCAACCCAACTATGCGATAGGACTGAAAACAGTGCGGTAAGAGGAGCCATTGTCCATCGTGCTTTCAATGGTCGTTTTAAATGCTTTGTTGGGTTTTTTAGGCCGTTTACAACTGCATTTATGTTATATACATATGTACCCCTCACTGCTCACATACACACATGCTTCCTGGGTGAATCAACCCATCTACGCGATAGGACTGAAAACAGTGTGGTATAAGGAACCGTTGCTCGTCATGTTTTCAAAGGTCGTTTTGAGTGCACTGTACGGAGTTTTAGGCCGTTTTCAACAGCATTTATGTCCAATCACCCCCACATTTCACATACTCATGCGTCCTGGGCGAATCAAGCCAACTATGCAATAGGACGACTGAAAACAGTGTGGTAAGATGAGCCATTGCTCATCATGTTTTCCAAGGTCAATGTTATTGAATTGTTGGGATATATAGGCCGTTTTCAACAGCATTTATGTCCAATCACCCCCACAGTTCACAAACTCGTGGGACCTGGGTGAATCAGCCCAGCTATGCGTTAGGACAGGACTGAAAACAGTGTGGAAAGAGTAGCCATTGCTTATCATGATTTCAAAGGTCGTTTTGTTTGTATTGTTGGGTGTTTTACGCCGTTTTCAACATCATATATGTCAAATCACCCGCACTGTTCACATACTCATGCGTCCTGGGTGATTCAACCCAGCTACTCAATAGTACTGAACACATTGTGACAAAGGGAGCAATTGCCCGCCCTGCTTTTCGAGGTCGTTTTGCTTGTATTGTTGGTGTTTTAGGCCGTCTTCAACATCATTCCAGTCATACCACCCCGTCAGTTCACACACTCGGGATCCCTGGGTGAATCATTCCAGCTATGCAATAGACCTGAACACATTGTGGTAAAAGAAGCAATTGCCCGTTATGCTTTAAAATGTGTGTTTGTTTGCATGGTAGGGGTTTTGATCTTGGAAGCGAGTTGCTGCATGACTAAATAAGTGTGGAAAGTGTCATAAAATATATGCATTTGGGAAAGGGTGAGTACGTGTTCACCGGTCTTCGCACCTCTGCAGGCCAAATCCCTTTCGGCGGTACAGTGAACGATTTTCCCATAACCCCGTTCCCACATACATAAACTCCCTATAAATGAACAATCGAAAACATTGTGATAAAAACAGCCATTGCTCATCATGTTTTCAAAGGTCGTTTTGCTTGCATTGTTGGGGTTTTAGGCCGTTTTCAACAGCATGTATGCACACTCGCCATCACAGTTCACATACTCACGTTTTCTGGGTGAGTCTACCCAGCTAAGCCAACTATGCAATAGGACGACTGAAAACAGTGTGGTAAGATGAGCCATTGCTCATCATGTTTTCAAAGGTCAATGTGATTGCATTGTTGGGATATATAGGCCGTTTTCAACAGCATTTATGTCCAATCACCCCCACAGTTCACAAACTCGTGGGACCTGGGTGAATCAGCCCAGCTATGCGTTAGGACAGGACTGAAAACAGTGTGGAAAGAGTAGCCATTGCTTATCATGATTTCAAAGGTCGTTTTGTTTGTATTGTTGGGTGTTTTACGCCGTTTTCAACATCATATATGTCAAATCACCCGCACTGTTCACATACTCATGCGTCCTGGGTGATTCAACCCAGCTACTCAATAGTACTGAACACATTGTGACAAAGGGAGCAATTGCCCGCCCTGCTTTTAGAGATCGTTTTGCTTGTATTGTTGGTGTTTTAGGCCGTCTTCAACATCATTCCAGTCATACCACCCCGTCAGTTCACACACTCGGGATCCCTGGGTGAATCATTCCAGCTATGCAATAGACCTGAACACATTGTGGTAAAAGAAGCAATTGCCCGTTATGCTTTAAAATGTGTGTTTGTTTGCATGGTAGGGGTTTTGATCTTGGAAGCGAGTTGCTGCATGACTAAATAAGTGTGGAAAGTGTCATAAAATATATGCATTTGGGAAAGGGTGAGTACGTGTTCACCGGTCTTCGCACCTCTGCAGGCCAAATCCCTTTCGGCGGTACAGTGAACGATTTTCCCATAACCCCGTTCCCACATACATAAACTCCCTATAAATGAACAATCGAAAACATTGTGATAAAAACAGCCATTGCTCATCATGTTTTCAAAGGTCGTTTTGCTTGCATTGTTGGGGTTTTAGGCCGTTTTCAACAGCATGTATGCACACTCGCCATCACAGTTCACATACTCACGTTTTCTGGGTGAGTCTACCCAGCTAGGCAATAGGACTGAAAACAGTGTGGTATAAGGAACCATTGCTCGTCATGTTTTCAAAGGTCGTTTTGAGTGCACTGTACGGAGTTTTAGGCCGTTTTCAACAGCATTTATGTCCAATCACCCTCACAGTTCACATACTCACGCGTCCCGGGTGAATCAACCCAACTATGCGATAGGACTGAAAACAGTGCGGTAAGAGGAGCCATTGTCCATCGTGCTTTCAATGGTCGTTTTAAATGCTTTGTTGGTTTTTTTAGGCCGTTTACAACTGCATTTATGTTATATACATATGTACCCCTCACTGCTCACATACACACATGCTTCCTGGGTGAATCAACCCATCTACGCGATAGGACTGAAAACAGTGTGGTATAAGGAACCGTTGCTCGTCATGTTTTCAAAGGTCGTTTTGAGTGCACTGTACGGAGTTTTAGGCCGTTTTCAACAGCATTTATGTCCAATCACCCCCACAGTTCACATACTCATGCGTCCTGGGCGAATCAAGCCAACTATGCAATAGGACGACTGAAAACAGTGTGGTAAGATGAGCCATTGCTCATCATGTTTTCAAAGGTCAATGTGATTGCATTGTTGGGATATATAGGCCGTTTTCAACAGCATTTATGTCCAATCACCCCCACAGTTCACAAACTCGTGGGATCTGGGTGAATCAGCCCAGCTATGCGTTAGGACAGGACTGAAAACAGTGTGGAAAGAGTAGCCATTGCTTATCATGATTTCAAAGGTCGTTTTGTTTGTATTGTTGGGTGTTTTACGCCGTTTTCAACATCATATATGTCAAATCACCCGCACTGTTCACATACTCATGCGTCCTGGGTGATTCAACCCAGCTACTCAATAGTACTGAACACATTGTGACAAAGGGAGCAATTGCCCGCCCTGCTTTTAGAGATCGTTTTGCTTGTATTGTTGGTGTTTTAGGCCGTCTTCAACATCATTCCAGTCATACCACCCCGTCAGTTCACACACTCGGGATCCCTGGGTGAATCATTCCAGCTATGCAATAGACCTGAACACATTGTGGTAAAAGAAGCAATTGCCCGTTATGCTTTAAAATGTGTGTTTGTTTGCATGGTAGGGGTTTTGATCTTGGAAGCGATTTGCCGCATGACTAAATAAGTGTGGAAAGTGTCATAAAATATATGCATTTGGGAAAGGGTGAGTACGTGTTCACCGGTCTTCGCACCTCTGCAGGCCAAATCCCTTTCGGCGGTACAGTGAACGATTTTCCCATAACCCCGTTCCCACATACATAAACTCCCTATAAATGAACAATCGAAAACATTGTGATAAAAACAGCCATTGCTCATCATGTTTTCAAAGGTCGTTTTGCTTGCATTGTTGGGGTTTTAGGCCGTTTTCAACAGCATGTATGCACACTCGCCATCACAGTTCACATACTCACGTTTTCTGGGTGAGTCTACCCAGCTAGGCAATAGGACTGAAAACAGTGTGGTATAAGGAACCATTGCTCGTCATGTTTTCAAAGGTCGTTTTGAGTGCACTGTACGGAGTTTTAGGCCGTTTTCAACAGCATTTATGTCCAATCACCCTCACAGTTCACATACTCACGCGTCCCGGGTGAATCAACCCAACTATGCGATAGGACTGAAAACAGTGCTGTAAGAGGAGCCATTGTCCATCGTGCTTTCAATGGTCGTTTTAAATGCTTTGTTGGGTTTTTTAGGCCGTTTACAACAGCATTTATGTTATATACCCCTCACTGCTCACACACACACACACATGCTTCCTGGGTGATTCAACCCATCAACGCAATAGGACTGAAAACAGTGTGGTAAGAGGAGCCATTGCTCTTCGTGTTTTCAAAGGTCAATGTGATTGCATTGTTGGGATATATAGTGCCGTTTTCAACAGCATTTATGTCCAATCACCCCCACAGTTCACAAACTCGTGGGACCTGGGTGAATCAGCCCATCTATGCGTTAGGACTGAAAACAGTGTGGAAAGAGTAGCCATTGCTTATCATGCTTTCAAAGGTCGTTTTGTTTGTATTGTTGGGTGTTTTACGCCGTTTTCAACATCATACATGTCAAATTACGCGCACTGTTCACATACTCATGCGTCCTGGGTGATTCAACCCAGCTACCCAATAGTACTGAACACATTGTGACAAAGGGAGCAATTGCCCGCCCTGCTTTTAGAGGTCGTTTTGCTTGTATTGTTGGTGTTTTAGACCGTTTTCAACATCATTCCAGTCATACCACCCCGTCAGTTCACACACTCGGGATACCTGGGTGAATCATTCTAGCTATGCAATAGACCTGAACACATCGTGGTAAAAGAAGCAATTGCCCGTTATGCTTTAAAATGTCTGTTTGTTTGCATGGTAGGGGATTTTATATTGGAAGCGAGTTGTTGCATGACTAAATACGTGTGGAAAGTGTCATAAAATATATGCATTTGGGAAAGGGTAAGTATGAGTTCACCGGTCTTCGCACCTCTGCAGGCCAAATCCCTTTCGGCGGTACAGTGAACGATTTTCCCATAACCCCGTTCCCACATGCATAAACTCCCTATAAATGAACTATCGAAAACATTGTGATAAAAACAGCCATTGCTCATCATGTTTTCAAAGGTCGTTTTGCTTGCATTGTTGGCGTATTAGGCCGTTTTCAACAGCATGTATGCCCACTCGCCATCACAGTTCACATACTCATGTTTTCTGGGTGAGTCTACCCAGCTAGGCAATAGGACTGAAAACAGTGTGGTAAGAGGAGCAATTGGTCACCATGTTTTCAAAGGTCGTTTTGATTGAGTTGTTGGAGTTTTTAGGCCGTTTTCAACAGCATTTATGTCCAATCACTCTCACAGTTCACATACTCATGTTTTCTGGGTGAGTCTACCCAGCTAGGCAATAGGACTGAAAACAGTGTGGTAAGAGGAGCAATTGGTCACCATGTTTTCAAAGGTCGTTTTGATTGCGTTGTTGGAGTTTTTAGGCCGTTTTCAACAGCATTTATGTCCAATCACCCTCACAGTTCACATACTCACGCGTCCCGGGTGAATCCACCCAACTATGCGATAGGACTGACAACAGTGTGGTAAGAGGAGCCATTGCCCATCGTGCTTTCAATGGTCGTTTTGATTGCGTTGTTGTTTTTTTTTTAGGCCGTTTGCAACAGCATTTATGTTAAATACCCCTCACTGCTCACACACACATGCTTCCTGGGTGAATCAACCCATCTACGCGATAGGACTGAAAACAGTGTTGTATAAGAAACCATTGCTCGTCATGTTTTGAGTGCACTGTACGGAGTTTTAGGCCGTTTTCAACAGCATGTATGTCCAATCACCCTCACAGTTCACATACTCACGCGTCCCGGGTGAATCAACCCAACTATGCGATAGGACTGAAAACAGTGCGGTAAGAGGAGCCATTGCCCATCGTGCTTTCAATGGTCGTTTTGATTGCGTTGTTGGGTTTCTTAGGCCGTTTACAACAGCATTTATGTTATATACCCCTCACTGCTCACACATATGCTTCCTGGGTGATTCAACCCATCTACGCAATAGGACTGATAACAGTGTGGTAAGAGGAGCCATTGCTCTTCATGTTTTCAAAGGTCAATGTGATTGCATTGTTGGGATATGTAGGCCGTTTTTAACAGCATTTATGTCCAATCACCCCCACAGTTCACAAACTCGTGGGACCTGGGTGAATCAGCCCAGCTATGCGTTAGGACTGAAAACAGTGTGGAAAGAGGAGCCATTGCTAATCATGATTTCAAAGGTCGTTTTGTTTGTACTGTTGGGTGTTTTACGCCGTTTTCAACATCATACATGTCAAATCACGCGCACTGTTCACATACTCATGCGTCCTGGGTGATTCAACCCAGCTACCCAATAGTACTGAACACGTTGTGACAAAGGGAGCAATTGCCCGCCCTGCTTTTAGAGGTCGTTTTGCTTGTATTGTTGGTGTTTTAGGCCGTTTTCAATATAATTCCAGTCATACCACCCCGTCAGTTCACACACTCGGGATCCCTGGGTGAATCATTCCAGCTATGCAATAGACCTGAACACATTGTGGTAAAAGAAGCAATTACCCGTTATGCTTTAAAATGTCTGTTTGTTTGCATGGTAGGGGTTTTGATATTGGAAGCGAGTTGTTGCATGACTAAATACGTGTGGAAAGTGTCATAAAATATATGCATTTGGGAAAGGGTAAGTATGAGTTCACCGGTCTTCGCACTTCTGCAGGCCAAATCCCTTTCGGCGGTACAGTGAACGATTTTCCCATAACCCCGTTCCCACATGCATAAACTCCCTATAAATGAACTATCGAAAACATTGTGATAAAAACAGCCATTGCTCATCATGTTTTCAAAGGTCGTTTTGTTTGCATTGTTGGGGTATTAGGCCGTTTTCAACAGCATGTAAGCCCACTCGCCATCACAGTTCACATACTCATGTTTTCTGGGTGAGTCTACCCAGCTACATGTAAGTTGATGGATAACTTCAAGTAACTATAACTGCTCCATGAACTCGACTTCGTGGAATTTCTAATATCTACCCAATCTAATCAAGGCCATTGCTGCTCAGCATCAGATCATGCAAGCACCCTAGAAACATGTGTAGAGTTATTATGGTTACCAAAGTAAGCCATTATGATAGTACTTCCCATCAATTACAAAACACCAGAGGGTTTTTTAACCGTTTCCACAGAGGACAAGTTAAGGAGGAGAAAATAGGTCTTTCTTAGGCGATATCTCTCCAAGCATTCATTAAAACCTATGTTGTGGGTACACAAAAGAATAGTCTCACTGAGACGATTCTTTTGAGTACCCACAACATAGGTTTTGGAGGTCAAATAAGGATTTTAGAGCATTATAAATGCTCCTTTTCATGTCTCTGTTCCAACATACAAAACATTTGCAGCAGATAAGTTTGAAAACATCTATGATCTAGACAAAAATATTGAAAATATATTATCAAATATGGTAGAAAACAATGTTGCACAAGGAGAAATTGCTCATCAGGAGGAATTTTTAATTTTTGCAACAGGTGAGCCCTGGTAGCGACGCGGGCTGTCAATCCAGGGGTTATGAGGTCGAACTCCAGCTTGTCCAACATTCTTTCTGTCACTTGACAAAATTCATTGTGACACGCGTCATTTGTCTTCTGCCAAGGGACGAACAGTTTATGCGGAAAAGCAGTCAGTTGCTTGGAATGATTGTTGTGTGGATTACTGGTGTGAGAAAACCAGGCAACACATGAGTAGGTGAACTGGCTGCCGTGATATGACTAATATTTTTTTGAAAAACGGCGTTAAACCCCAATCAATCAATTTTTTTTTTAACAACCTTGGATGTAAGCTCAGGTAGAATTCTTTTAAGACATTATTACAGCTTTCTTTGCTATAAACCGGTTCATGTGACATTGACACATAACACAAAAGAATGCAACCTGAAATGGGGACAAACTATTTTAAGGACTATAACTCTGTAATAAATTGTGGAAGCTGAACAAGTCAATATGCATATCTTCTCTTTGTTCAGAACTTGGGACAGATTGACATACACAAGCACAAACAGACAATATGGCAACAGTTTGATTCCCTGAAACTTTGTGAGCGT
Organism: Serripes groenlandicus; assembly: GCA_031761405.1. Taxonomy (NCBI): domain Eukaryota; kingdom Metazoa; phylum Mollusca; class Bivalvia; order Cardiida; family Cardiidae; genus Serripes; species Serripes groenlandicus. Next base: position 81,034,868 of record JASEVX010000006.1, read on the forward strand.
ATTAAAGAAAATCCTCAAAACCAATACTATTTGTACACTTGAAACACGTGCGGACGTCTGAACAGTTTTCATCCGGTCTTCACCAAACTTGTGGGCATAATGTTTGATCCAAGTTTGATAACCAGCCGAATCGCCAAAGGCACTTTTGGATTATGACCTTTAAATCATCCAAAGTTGGCTATATTAGCTGCGTCTGCTCTCTTAGTCAAACAGTCTTTATCAGTCTTCAACAAGCTTGGTGCACATGTTTGCATCTGGGTCAAATTTAACCCTTTCCCTCATATAGACGCTTTCTAACGCCTCTGCAGCAGACGACTTTGAAAACATGTTGGCAAAGGGAGCAATTGCTCAACTTTTTCAGTTATTGTACCTTCATTTATAGAGATTTTCCGGGTGTTTTTGAACATGCTTTTCCAACATGCAATTCCAGCGTTATGCCTCCCTAATGGGCGTATTTTGTGACAATTTTGCCACTCACTGCTACTATTCCCAAAATGATTAAAGCATCTTGAAAATACATCAATTAACATTTACAAATATTTCTGATAAACATTGAGAATCGGTGAAAGCATTCACTTTGATGCAAGTCAGACCTAATAAAGATATATCAAATATCAAGGTGGAACAGTATAAAGTGTTGAAAGCACAGGAAATCGAATAACTTTCCTTTATTAACATATAAATTGACAGGTTCTGTCAATTAAACAACAAACATATGTTAACAACATGTTCAAGATTGTATACATTGAAATGTGATACAAGAAAAACAACTTTATGAGAAACACCGAGTCTTTTTAAAACTGACTTAATACCTTAGATCAAGCATTTTGTAAAACTACAAAGGCCTTTCTGCAAGGATTACACATGCCAAATATGTTATCACATATCCCTGCAAATCTTTTAGACACACTCAGATAGGGCAAATTACTATATGCCCCCCAAATTCTGGATTCTTAGGGCATAAAACTCTAAGAGTGAATACCCCACAACAAAAATAAAACAACCACTGTACATAGCGTATGGGTAATGGATGCACAACAACTAAGTTGATGGATAACTTCAAGTAACTATAACTGCTCCATGAACTCGACTTCATGGAATTTCTAATATCTACCCAATCTAATCAAGGCCATTGCTGCTCAGTATCAGATCATGCAAGCACCCTAGAAACATTTGTAGAGTTATTATGATTACCAAAGTAAGCCATTATGATAGTACTTCCCATCAATTACAAAACACCAGATGGTTTTTTAACCGTTTCCACAGAGGACAAGTTAAGGAGGAGAAAATAGGTCTTTCTTAGGTAATATCTCTCCAAGCATTCATTAAAACCTATGTTGTGGGTACTCAAAAGAATAGTCTCGCTGAGACAATTCTTTTGAGTACCCACAATATAGGTTTTGGAGGTCAAATAAGGATTTTAGAGCATTTTAAATGCTCCTTTTCATGTCTCTGTTCCAACATACAACACATTTGCAGCAGATAAATTTGAAAACATCTATGATCTAGATAAAAATATTGAAAATATATTATCAAATATGGTAGAAAACAATGTTGCACAAGGAGAAATTGCTCATCAGGAGGAATTTTTAATTTTTGCAACATGTTTTCAAAAATTATTTGCTGCAGAGGTATAAGAAAGCGTCTATAAATTATATGGGAAAGGGTTAATGTGGCATTGACCAAACTAGAGTTTCTGTCACAGAGCACCAACAGATCTATGTCTTCCAAACAGATTTATGCAGACTAGTCTAAGGAAAAATACAGAAAATATCTACTGATAGTGTTATAATTAAATAGAGTTGAAAACATAGTGGCAAAAGGAGAAATTGTTAGACTGCAGCATTGTGACAAAAGAGGCATTAGAAAGCGCCTGTTTGTTATAGAGAGTTAACTGAGTGTCACAAGTGATGGTGAAAACATTGACATGTGATTGTGTCACACATGTATATCCCATCCCTTTCAAGGCTGAATTTATCAAATGGACTTGTCCCGCTTTCCATTTGGGAGCTGCCATAGCCAATTCTTGGAATACATGTATCAAGACTAAAATGTAGCATTGGGCAGCAAATAGTTGAGAACCTGCTCGACTGTGCGGCTGGCCTGGCTTTATACTGATGGCACAGACTTCACATAATCATTGCAGTCAAACGGATATGAGAGCAGAATAATTGGTTTACATTTCTCAGCCATCAGCTAAGAGAACACTCCATATTATGTGAATCACCAAAGTCTAATATTTTAGCAAGGGCCCTACACAGATAGGACATTGTCCCTAATCTCCCACTAGGGGCTGTGTCGTACAGATGTAAACAAATCCCTGCTGCACCCATAGAATCTGCCACAACATCATCTGGGATTTTCTGAAACACCAAAAGATACAACAGGGTTATTGGTACTGCATGCAGATTGGTGAGTTTATATTTGACTAAATTATTTTGTGAAAAACGATTTCATGAGATCAACTTAAGAGTGAAATCTTTTCCACAAATATGTAGATTTAGATCAGACTGTAAAATGTAGTGAATGATCTGGTTCTGTTCTGGTTACAAAAGTCTTAACGGTTAATTTTAGTAGAGCATTTGTAAATATGTCAACAAAGTTTTTCTTGCATAAATGTAAGATTTGCAGTAACAGTTATATTTGAGCTGTTCCTTGAGAAAATCAACATTGTGGACTCTGTGTAAGGTATCGACCAGGATCAGCCTAAACACGCCAGACGGACACTTTTCGCCTACTGTGGATATTCTGTCATTTCTCTATACATCTATCCCACTGATACGGAATGTGTCTGTCCGGATTAGCCTGCACATGCCGATCTGGGTCGATATATTACGCAGAGTCCATAATGTTGGTTTTCTCTTGGAACGGCTCATTTGAGCATATACATGATTTACCCTTTCCCCGTTAGACAGTAGACAAATTCTGTAATCATGGTTAGATAAGGTAAAATTGGTCATATTGAGCAACTTCTCTTGTTTCACAATGTTCTCTACTCTGTCACTAAAATCCATTTTCATTGGTCCAGATTTTCTACAAAACATGTATTCTACAGATGTCTTTAGAAAATGCCACATCAGTCATATCAGTTGTCCCGTATCAACATACAACAAATCTGCTGAAGATGATTTTGAAAACATATAGGCAAATTTATGGATCTTTTTTATGTAAAATATTATTAATCAATAGATTTGCGAACATTGTGACCAAAGGTAAAATTGCTCAGTAATAGCAATTTCTCCCTTTGCAAAACAATTTTACAAATGTCATCTGCTGCAGATGTGTCAGAAAAGGCTTCACAAGTAGGCTATTTTGATCTGTAATTGACTTAATTCTGAAATGTTTAGGTTACCTGTTCCTGTATGAAGATTGCATTTGCCTCATGCACAATTTTGTCTATATGAATAACCTTGCCGCCCAAGTCTATACGACAGTCACTCTCAACCAGCAGGGTGCACACCATTAATGCCTCAACCATCAACTGGCGATATTCCGGCTGGGGGATCATGTTTAACACTCGCTCCACTTGTAATGCAAATTTGAACTCTCCAGACGTCATCTACAAAAGGTCAAGATAAGAAGATCTTGAATGCCCTAGATCTTTCACTAATGTATATAGAAATGAGCTGTCACAGCCCAATGTAGTCATAATTTTTCAACAAACTAGTTCATTTTAAACGATTGTGATGAGGGTTGCCTAAGGATCAATTATGTGAAACTATATTTCAAAATTAGACAGCTTCTTTTCAATGAATAAACTTATCACCACATAGACTTAAACTACCCTGGCAGCCATGTTTATTTTCCGATCATCCTCATACTAGTTCTAAGGATCATTCAAATGAATATTTTGAGCCAGAAGTTTCAGAGGCGAAGAAATTTTAAAGTTCTTGTATTTTTAATGCTGCAGCAACCACAGTTCTGCAATTGAAATATTGTTGCAAGTTTTGTAGAGAACCAATAGGTTAATATCCCAGCATGAATATCACAGCGTTTCCTCAGTAAGTTACTTATACACCAGCCAGTCAGTCGTTATGCTATCCCCACAACCCTGAATCCCAAGGAGGGCAGCCATTACTACCATTTTTAAAGTCCCTGGTATGACACAGCTTGGGATCGAACCCACAACTTCCCACACTTGAGGTGGATGCTCTACCACTACACCACTGAGGCAGTCTCTGATAAGACAGAGGGGGTTGACAAGATGATCTGAACCTATGTTCAGAAATGTTAACTTGTACCTTTTCTCCAGAACAGACTCATATATCAATAAATACAACATACCTCACTAGTTAAACTCTGTGGTAAGTAATTGGGACCAAGGCTTAATCCTTGACACTGAAAAAAAGAATTATAATTCATGTAATTATCTTTTCTTACATGCAGCCACATTTTTGCACATCTGTAACAGATGACATATGGTAACACTGTGGCAATATAATATATTGCTCATAATGAGCAATTCCTCCTTTTGCCACAATCTTTTCAACTCTATCCATAATTTTATACCTTCACGTTCAGATATTTTTAATATTATTACCGGTACATATATTGTTTGCTGCAGATTTGTTTGATGTTGGAAAGGGTAAACCCTTTCTTATAAAATATTCTTCATACTGTAATACATGTATAACCAAGGCAAAATATTAAACAATACCTAGAAAAAGTTTGTTTGTTCTTATATTTATGTAAAAGTTTTCTTTAACGCGTCATAACTTTTTTTTTTATTTCATGGAATAAAAGTTATTTTCTTATCAATGTAACCTAGGATATGTCAAAATGAGCAATTTCTCCCTTTGGCACAATATTTTCAAATATTTTAGACAATCATAAAGTACTTCTGCTAATTCTGCTCAGATATTTTCAAAGTCATCTAGTGCTTCAGATTTGTTGTATGTGAGAAAGGATTAAACAGGCAATCATATAACACCTTTTAGAATAGAATACCTTTTCTAGGACTTTCCATATTTGTGCATAGAATCCCACTGGAACTCTGTTCAGTGACCCATCAAGTCGCCTTCTACGTAACCATTGTCCCTGCCTGTCCTCAGAATCTTCACTAAACAACTCTTGAGTAGACGACGCTGTAGATGTTGGAGTTATAGCTATACCTGGTACCAACTGTGATAATAACAAGAGATGTTTGTCAAACTTTTGCCCCCGAACCCTTTTTGTGTTCAAGGTTTCACTGACCTTGACATTTGAATGGTTGACATTAAAATCAATCACATCATCTACTGGTCATGTCCAACCTCCCAGCCAAGGTTGAGTTCTGTTGGTTCAAGCATTAACCAGTTATCAATTGGACATACTTTGGTCTACTGGCTGACTGACTTTCTGGCAGCCCGATGAGTGCAGAGCAATATACCATCTCTACTTCAAAGGGAGGCACAATAATGATTATTGAAACATTAGCATTTGGAAGAGTCCATTAACAATTCTAGGAATATCAAGATAAAACTGTTGTGTTGAGCAGCAATCAGTATGAAGCCAGGTCAGACAGTTCAGGTATGCAGGCTGACCTTGCTCTATTATAACTGGTGACAAAGGCTTCACAAAATGCCTACCAGCCATCAAAGGATGACTTTGTATTGATCAATTTCTTCTTTTTTTCCCACAGCATTTTCTACTGTAGAAAACTTTACTTTCATTAGTATACATTTCACATTCTTTGCAGAAAACTATTTTAAACTAGAAGAATCAATGTCTTGCACAACTGATTTTACTACCATTTTGTATCATTCAAGTTAACCCTTTCCCTCATACGACAATTCTGCAGCAGTCGACTGAACATAATTTGTCAAAAAATAGAAATCTCTATAATTGAATGGATAACCTATGACTAGAACATTGTGGCAAAAGGAGGAATTGGAGAAAAGGAGAAATTGCTCGTTTTGAGCAATTTATTCTTTTGTTACTATGTTTTAAAAAAGCCATCTGCTGCAGAGGCGTCAGAAAGTGTCTAATATGAGGGAAAGGGTTAAACTAGAAGAATCAATGTATTGCACATCTTTTACTAACATTTTTGTATCATTCAAGTTCAACAAATTTAATTTGTTAACTGATAAACCCTTTCCCTCATACGACAATTCTGCAGCAGACGACTTTGAACATATTTTGTCAAACAAAAGGAAAATCTCTATAATAGAACGGATAACCTATGACTAAAAGTGGAAAACATTGTGACAAAAGGAGAAATTGCACGTTTTGTGCAATTTCTTCTTTTGTTACTATGTTTTCAAAAAGCCGTCTGCTGCAGAGGCATCAGAAAGCGTCTATATGAGGGAAAGGGTTAAATGAACCATTGACATTAGATTTTACATTAAGCATCAAATATATTCTAGAAATTTTGAAAACATGTCTATTGATGTAATGACAATAATCAAAATTATGACCAAATAGTACACATTACAGTGATACAGTGGCAGAGTATCAGCCTCTGGTTCAGATCCAGAGATTGGATTTTTCCACAAGCGGTATAAGAACTGGATAGGTCTCACGGAATCAGACATTGATTGGATTGATATAAAATGAAAGCCTTTTTCACAATTGATGAAAATAAATAAGTTTACCCCTTTAAACCTTCAAGATGCATCTGTAGCAGACAACTTTTGAAAGCAGTGTGACAATGAGCATATACTCTGTTCTACAACAATGTTTACTATTCTGTTCAATAAAAGATGTTTTTGTAGTCGTCTGCTTCAGATTTGATTTAAGTTGGTAAAGGTTAAATTTAACAAACCTCAAGAAATCCATGGACAAATCTCAAAATTACTACCTTCTTTTAAAGCATATATGCAGCAGATGACTTTTGGAAAAAGTGTGGGGTTCATAGATTCCTCAGGATTTTTTTTTCAATATTTACCCTTTCCACATAAAATACTCATCTGCTGCAGATGACTTTGAAACGGTTTATATTTTTCCCTTTGTCTTTTTTACTTTCTGTTGATCAAGGTTATCATGTATTGGTCACCCAAAGAACATAAAAATCTTAAAAGTTTTTAATATACACATATAAGGAAAACATGTTTTTCAACAAATCGGAATAATTTGAAAAATTTGGGTTGACCAGGAAAATTAATGGCAAATAGTTTTCAAATCAGATGAGTATTTTGGACAAGATGATCTTTAAAGTTTTTACTTTACACATACATGTATAAGGAAAACAAGATCCAATCCCTGGCATCCATGCTTTTCAACAGATTGGAATGATTATAACAACCTTGTTAACGGGTCACCCAAGGAACATTTGTGCCAAATAAAGTTCAAATCAGGCAAGTACATTTGGACATGATTTCTTTTTTATAGTTTAAGAATTTTTCCAACTTTCTGATGCTGCAGAAACCAAAATCAACGTATAATTACATTTTCAAAGAGGACCACCCAAGAAATATACTTGTTAAATCATTTTGAAGACAATCTATTATTTAGAGAAGAAGATTGGAACGGACGGCAGACGGACGAGGGAAGGTGAGTGATCACAATAGTTCACCATGAGCACTTAGTGCGAAGGTGAGCTTCAATCACTACAAACTACATCATAAAAAAACAATGAACATGCAAATTGTATGCATAACACAAACAGGATACAAACAAGAAAACTAGCTATTTCCAGGGTATCATTGTAAGATCTGAGAATGATGAAATTTAAAATCTTTCAACCAATTGTTTCAAATATTTCCAAATAACAATTTCCAATTATTGGTATTGGAATTTACAAAGCCACTCCATTGAACAACAAAGTTAATTTTACATTTCCTACCTCTGTCAATCTCATGAGGGTTTTACAGAACATTTAAAGCTATGCTGTTACATATGTCAACATGAACTGAATTTCATTACCTTTTGTTTCTGGATTTATCTCATTGATAAACACTCCCAACCACATCACATGTAATTATTGTTAACCCATACTTTAACTGAACCTTAAAACATATTCAATATGGGCTAAGTGAACTCAAGAAAACCCGGGAAGAGGCAAAATGCTCAAACAGTTTAAAATTGGTTTCAAACGCAGATCAAAATACTTGTAAATATATACACAGTACCGAAGGTTTTAATCAGAATGTAACTAATTTTCAGCAATGTCACGCAAATTGAGATCATATGGCGTCTCTGTTCCCGTACAACCTATTCCCGCATGCAAACGCATTTTGATGAATTATCAGCATTTGAAAACATGGTGGCAAAATGAGAAATAGCTAATAATGAGCAATTCCTACTTATACCACAATTTTTTTCAACTTTATCAAATAATGATAATTTCAAAATTTACATAATTTATCCTATACATGTACATGACATTGTAGTATGTTTTCAAATTTGTCTGCTGCAGACTAGATGTATGGAGCATGGATGTGATATGTGTAGTGTTTCACAGATATTTATTGTCAGAAGTTACATCTACTTCTTTCCCACATATAGACGCTTTCTGACGCCTTTGTAGCAGACAGACTTTCGAAAATATTGACACAATAGGAGAAATTGCTCAGAACCAGCAATTTAACCTTTTGCAAAAATGCTTCCAACTTTTTTCAGTAATCATATCTTCATTTATACAGATTTTCTATAGTTTTGCCTAGATGTTAATAAAGGCGTCTGCTGCATATTTGTTGTATGTGGGAAAGGGTTAACCCTTTCTAACATCCAACAAATCTGCAGCAGACGACTTTAAGAACATCTAAACAAATCTCAATAAGGTAAAATATTATTATTGGATAGTGTTGAAAACAATGTGTCAAAAGGAGCATTTGATTTTAATGAGCAATTTCTCCTTTTGCAACAATGTTGTCAAAAGTCGTCTTCTGCAGATCCATCAAAACAAGTCTGCAAATGGGAAAGGGTTAACAGGATAGTAAAGACTTTGGCGAGTCTGTGAAAATGCACAGGCTTACCTCAGTTATAAATGTTCGATTGATTGATGTTTTAATGCCATTCTCAAGAATTTTTTTGTCATACCACAGCATCAAGTTCATCTACTCAGGTGTTTCTTGGCTTTCTCGCACCAGTACTCCACGCAACTGGCTGCTTTTCAAACCCTTCTGTACTGCACATAAGTTACAAAATAAAGAACTCAACAAAACCCTTGAACAATCACTTACAGTACTGTTCCGGCGCCTTATACCTTTACTCAATGCCTTGTCCTTTATAGAAGACATTGTAGATATAGCTTGGCAAGGAGAAATGGAGAACAAAATGAAAAATAAATTATCTGATACATGAGCATGAAAAAAAGAAGAGGTGGAAATGTTCAAACTTGCAGGATGTATAATACCTGCAAAAAGTACATTAGGAAAACACAAACAGAAAAACCTACAATTATGAAAAAGCATACAGTGAGAGCACAGATCATCCAGGTAATAAACACAGTCTGATCAGTGATCCTCTCTATAGATAATCATTTGCACATTGAACCCTTTCCCACATACAACAATTCTGCAGCAGACAACTTTCAAAACTTATTGAAAAACATAAAAAATGTCAATAAATCAGAGTTTTACTATTAAATAGAGTTGAAAGCGTTGTGGCAATAGGTGAAAATGCTTGTTTTGAGCAATTTATTCTTTTTCCACAATGTTTTCAAAAGTTGTCTATTGCAGATGCGTTAAAATGTGTCTACAAGTGGGAAAGGGTTAAGAAGCTTCTGGTAAAAAGGTTAACCCTTTCTCACTTTGACACATTTGCAACAGATGCTTTTCAAAAACATTTTGACAAAAAAAGAAATTGATCATGATGAGCAATTTCTTTTTTTGCCACGATGTTTGCCACTTTATTCTATAAAAAGAAATTTCCCATATTCTAGCTTAGATGTTTTCAAAGTAGTCTGCTTTGGAATTCTTGTATGTGGGAAATGGTTGAGGTTCCAGCTATACTCAACAATCTTACAATTCATCTTGACCCTATCCCACATATAACAAATCTGCAGCAGACAATTTTATGAATATTTTAGGCAAAATATGGAAAATCTCAATAAATGAAATAATTATTGAATAGAGGTAAAAACATTGTGGCAAAAGGACAAATTAACCACCATGAGAAATTGCTACTTTTGTCACAACACTTTCAAGAATTAAATGTGTCAGCATGTGAGAAACAGGTTAACCCTTTCCCACATGGAGACGCTTTCTGATGATACTGCAGAGGACAGTTTTAAAAAAAAATTGTGGCAAAAGGAGAAATTGCTGATAATGAGTAATTTATCCTTTTGCTACAATAATTTCAACTTTATTAAATGTATCACTTTCAGTTACTGAGAGTTTCCATACATCTTTACTCAAATATTCTCAAGGTTGTCTGCTACAGATTTGTTGTATGTGGGAAAGGGTTAAATATTACAATGTAGGTTTTCTGTGTTGTAATTCATCTTACCCAATCTGTTGGTATTCCTACTTTAACTGTGTCTGCAGCAGATGATTGGAAACACTCAAATAGAATTACTGCTAACAATACTACTTTAAATATCAACTTTTAGTTCAAAAGTACCATCAAGATAGGCATATAGCATAACATATACAAAATTGTATGACAAAGTATACAAATTGAGAGGTAGCCATGCAATTCATGCAAAATAAAACTGACTTCTGGCGTTTGAGAACAACAAACTTGATTTCCAACTTTGGGCTAAATATCTCCCCAATATAAATTTACACATTTTACGATCTAAATATGGTCTAAACCTTTTTAGACGTCTTCAATGAGTTACGGGACAAACAGTAGGAATTAGTGACATTAGATTAACACCATAAAGGAAGGAATAAAACAGTAATTAATGTTATCAAAACCATGAAGGAACAAAAGGAAGGGCTAAAGAAAGAATCTTGTAGATAAAACTACAAATCTACAAATCCTTAAATCTATCAAGATGATCTAGAAAACTGGCCTAACAAGTCTGCCATTTCCCACTTGCAGATGTATTTTGACACAGAATGTATTTTGAAAATATTGTGATAGAGAAATTGCTCATAATGAGCAATTACACCTTTTGCCATACTGATTTCAACTCTCCAAAAAAAAGTTGTACTCTCTTTATAGCATTTTTAAATATTTTTTGTCTGAGTTTGCTGCAGATTTTGTTGTCTGTGGAAGAGGGTAAAGACATTTATACAAACAAACAACACAATCTAAAAGATTAACCATTTCCCACATATAGACGTGTTTTGACACCTCTGATGCAGTCAACTTTTGAAACACTGACAAAAGGAGAAATTGCTCAAAATGGCAATTACTGCTTTTTAATCAATGTCTTCAACTTTTTTCATTAATTTTACCTTTATTTACAGAGATTTCCTATGATTTTGTCAATATGTTTTCAAAGTCCTCTGCTGCAGATTTGTTGTATGCGGGAAAGAGTATAGCAGGACCAGTTAGAAGACTTATACATACATATATACAACAACAACAAGATGAGGAAACTACAACCATGTGAAAGTAAACTACTGTATATGTACATGTATATGTACATGTACATGTAGGTGCATCATTTATGGCATCTATATCATGGATCTTTATCTTTCATAGCTCAAAGCTATCCGATTAACACTTTCCTACCTACAGACGCATTTTGACTCATCTGCAGCAGCAGACTTTTGAAAACATCGTTTTCAACTCCATTCAATATATATACTTTAATTTACAGAGATTTTCTGTATTTTTACCCAGATGTTTATGAAGTTGTCTGCTGCAGATTTATTGTAAGTTCGAAAGGGTTTCACACCAGAAGTCCAGATAAGGACAAAATATCTCTTATAACCAAACCAAACCCTAAGTTGTGGTACTCAAAAGAATTGTCTATAAGTGCCACAAATCTTTTTAACACCTACAGTATAGGGTTTGAGGGTCAAATACAGATCAAGAACCCCTAATCTAAATTAACCATGAATTGAAAGGATACATGTGTTAACCCTTTCCCACATACAGACACTCTCTGATGCATCTGAGGAGCAATTTCTCCTTTTGCCATGATTTCAACTCTGTTTGATAATCATACCTTCATTTTTCAATATTTTTCATATTTTTGCCTAGATGTTTTCAATGTTGTCTGCTGAAGATTTCTTGTATGTGGGTAAACCCTTTCCCTCATACGACAATTCTGCAGCAGACAATTTTAAACATGTTTTGTTAACAAATAGAAAATCTCTATATAATTGAATTAATAACCTATGACTAAAAGGGGAAAATATTGTGGAAAAAGGAGAAATTGCTCGTTTTCAAAAAGCTTACTGCTGCAGAGGCATCAGAAAGCGTCTATATGAGGGAAAGGGTTAATTAATTAAAGGAAAGAATGATTTAGTAAACACACTTTCAATTTTGGTATGTCTCCAGAAGATGATATTCAAGTACTTAGATAATAAGGAGCAACTTTTCAATTTCTTTTTAAATAATTCATTCTGTGTTTAAAGGGTATATTTTCATTTGTCAATATAAGGTAGTTCCCATATAGCACATGAACTAGTTCAAGAAAAAGATCCACAACTGTGCAGTAGAAGAATAAAGATTAAAGTAAAACCTCAGACGGTGTTTTTCTACTTAAACGAGATGCAAATTGGGATGTCTCATTTTTAGACCGTTTCGACACAACAGATAGCCTGTACTCATCGTCAAACTCGGATGTCACTAAAACATGAAAAGAAAAACAAAGCAAAGAAATGAGCTCAATAAGTCTTGAATTCAAAATTAACTAGCATGTTAACCCTTTCCCTCATATGACATATCTGCAGCAGATGACTTTGAAAACGTACCCGCAAAAATATTGAAAAATTCTTTAAATGAAAGTAAAATGATAAAATAAGAGTTGAAAACATTCTGAAAAATTTCTCAATTTCCCTTTTGCTATGACGTTTTCAAATCTTATCAATATATCAACTTTCCTGCATAGAGAGTTTCCACATGTTTTCAAAGTATTCTGCTGCAGTTTTGAACTTTTGTAGTATGGTATGTGGGAAAGGGTTAAAAGGTAAGCTGACCAAATTATTTACATAATTGACCAAACTCAGTCTGTTCAAGACATTGGTACAGTGACTGGATTAATTGGTGTCACAAATTAAAGGGTTAACAATAGTCCCTTATTAACGTCACCTGTGACAATTTCCCAAAAAAGCTCGCACAAAATATATTCAATAGGAGTGGACTGCCCCCGAAATAATGTCACACATTACTACAATGGCGTGTTTTTATTCCTATTTTAGTCAAAAGCCTGACAGGATTTTCAGTATATAAATTATTGTGGCAGATGATACCAGTTCCTGTACCAAAATAACTTCAATTAAACAATCAGAGCAATGAAATAAACAAACATTTATTTTGGAAAAGTGATTCAATCTCTGTTAGTTAAAAAGAGTTTTGCTTTTATGATTTACTTTTGACTGGGTAATTCATGCAATATGAACATACTAAAAGGACATTTGAAATATGGATTTCATTTCTGATGAATTACAGTGGAAATGTTTTAATAGTTGTAGCAAGCATATGACATTGGATTGAACAAACAGAACAATAATAAAATAGTTATTCACTAACCCATTCTACATTCAGACAGCATTAGAAAACATTATGGCAAAAGAAGAAATTGCTCATAATTAGCAGTTTCTCCTTTTACAGCAATGTTTTTGACTGAATTTAAAAATTATGCTTTCATTTATTGGAATTTTGCATAATTTTGCCTTGATGTTTTCAAATTGATCTGCTGCAGAATTGTCGATATGTGAAAGGGAAAATCGTTTTATAAGTATAACAAAGCAAAACAGCATAACATAACAAACAAGAGATGTTTTGTCAAATATTATGTCCCCACCCCCTTGAGCTTCACATTGTCAGAAACATGTTCATGGTCACTCTGACCTTGACCTTTGTACAGATGACCTCAAAATAAATAAGCCTCATCTATTGGTCATCAACACCCCTGCCAATTATGAGGACCTTAGACCCAAGCATTCTACAGTTATAAATCAGACAAGCTTTTCAGTGTTCAAGGTCACTGTGACCTTCACTTTTGAATGAATTACCTCAAAATCAATAGGGGTTATGTACGGGTCATGACTAAAGTCTCTGCCAAGTTTGAGTACTGTAGGTCGAAACATTGTCCAGTTATCAATCAGACAAGGTTTAGCCTACCAAAAGACTGACATGGGCAAACATATAAGGGGGCATAAAATATCAATAAAATACAAATGTTTATATTATTCTAAGAAAAGTAGTTAATGCATTATATTAACAAGCAAAACCTGGGAAAATAAATATTGTATCCTTTTAAGTATGATTAACCCTTTCCCTCATATAGACGCTTTGTGACGCCTCTGCAGCAGACGGCTTTTTGAAAACATAGTGACAAAAGAAGAAATTGCTCAAAACAAGCAATTTCTCCTTTTAACACAATGTTTTCCACTTTTAGTCATTGGTTATCCATTAAATTATAGAGATTTTCTATTTATTGACAAAATATGTTCAAAGTCGTCTGCTGCAGAATTGTTGTATGAGGGAAAGGGTTAAGACAATACCAACAAAATTGTGCCAAGAAATAAATACTGTGTGTTAATTATTAGTTTATTATACTTTTGAGATGTTAGTATGTGTATCTCCTGAATACAATGATTTTTGACACCTCTGCAGAAGGTAACTGTTGAAAACTCCAATAAATTTGCAAACTTCCTCGTGAAATCAACATCACTTTTTTACACAATGTTTTCTTCTCTGTTAACCTTAATATCCTTCATTTATCTTTTCTTTTCATCAGACAATTTTAATTTGCCTATCAGGTAAAGTAAATCCTTTCCTCCCACCTATAGATGCATTTTTGCGCAATAGCAGCAGACAACGTTTGAAAACATCGTAGCCAAAGGCGAAATTGCTCATCATGAGCAATTTCTCCTTTGGCCACAATGTTTTCAACTTCATTTAACAATCAACAATTAAGTTAACTTTTATGGAGATTTTTCATTTATTGTCACTATGTTTTCAAAGTTGTCTGCTGCAGATTTGTTGTATGCGGGAGAGGGTTTAAGAAGACGTATTAGAACAAAACTAGATAAGGAGAAAATGAGGAGTATTTCAATACAATATTTTCATAACAACAGATATTTTTACTCGAAAACTCTGCAATGTAGGCACTCACAAGTATCAGCCCTTTTGTTAACCATTTCCCTTATTCAATAAATCTGCAGAAGAAGACTTTGGAAATATCCTGGTAAATGTATGATTATTGAAACAATTGGGCAAAAGATTGCTCATCTTCAGCAATTTCACCTTTTGCCACAATGTTTCAGAAAGTCATCTTCTGTAGATGGGAAACGTTTAACTTCGTGAGAACCTACAAAAAAGGGTTTAGTAAACAAAATCAGATATTGTGATGAAAATTATGTTTTTATTCCTTATTTCTACAGCTCTCCAGCAATTTAATCTGACTTTCATGGCTCTCAACATAAATTATTAAAGTTAAACCCTTTCCCACTGCTAGACACATCTGCAGCAGACGACTTTTGAAAACATACTGGCAAAATAAGAAATTGCTCAAAAACGATCCATTTCTCCTTTTGCCACAATGTTTTCAATTCTTTATAATAATTGCACTCTCATTTATGGAAATGTTTCACCTATTTTTAGATATGTTTTCAAAGTTGTCTGCTGCAAATTTGTTGTATGTGGGAAAGGGTTAAATAGCTGTGCATATATAGGAGAAAGTTATGATTAATCAGTTATTTGAGTAAATCACCCTCATTCTTTTCCATTTCCCATGATAACATTGTATATAAATATTTGTTCACTTTCATCATCAAGCAATTTAGATTTTTAGCGTGCAACCTATTGGGGCTAACTGCATTCTAGTGATAAATAGTTATTAATATTAAACATACATTAGGAGTTGTAAACCTGCAATAAATCAATTTTTGCAAGATTGGTTGTTCAATATTTTGAACAACCAATCAGATGGATTGATTTTTTCACTCAAGTCAGCAAGTTAGAATGAAAATTTCACCCTTTCCCACATTCAACAAATCTGCAGCAGACAACTTTGTTCATAAAGGCAATAAGAGCATTATGTTTTAAAATGAGTTAAAGACATTGTGACAAAAGCAGATACTGCCCATCATGAGCAATTTCTTTTTATTGTCAAAATATTCTTATCTGCTGCTAATTTGGGGGAAGGGTTAACCCTTTCCCACATAAAAATGCTTTCTCACGCCTTTTGCAACAGACGACTTTTGAAAACATTGTGGCAAATGGAGAAATCCCTTGTAACAAGCAATTACTCCTTTTGCCACATTGTTTTCAACTCTATTCATTATGAAAGATATTCCATATTTTTTAGGGTATGTTTTCAAAGTCGTCTGCTGCTGATTTATTGTATGTGGGAAAGGGTTAAATAAGTCTCTATCAATGTAGATTGAAGTAAGATCAGGCTATTTGTATGCAAGTTAATCAGAGTCAAATTTTTTCCTGAATCTCACATTTTATCTTAGTTCAGAGTTTATTAATATTATTGGTTAGTATTTATAGATAGTGATGTAAATTTACTCTAGTGGCTGTTTTACCTATGGTAATTTCATTATTGACATCTACAACAATAGTGTATATACATTATAAATACAATATTATACTGTTAATATGAGAATGAAAATTGCTGCCTCATTGTTTTGCTTTCCAAGAACAGTCAGCTTAGGTACATGTCTCCTTTGCCTTTACCCCACATCGACACTTTTTGACGCCTCTGCAGCAGACAACTTTTGAAAATATTCTTGCAAATGGAGAAATTGCTCATGATGAGCAATTTCTCAATTTGCCAGAATGTTTTCAACTCTATTTAATAATTATACTTTCTTTAGAAGAATGTTTCCATATTTTTGTGGCTATGTTTTCAATGTTGTCTGCTGCAGATTTGATGTTTGAGGGAAAGAGTTGATAGAAATGGAGTACAATAAAGCGTGGACTTACATGAGCCTGGCTCAAAGCAACCAGATTGATTGCCTTGGTTTATAAGAATAGTGAACTTTGAAACATAGCCCTCTTTGGATCCATCTTCAGCATTTTTGTTGTCATATAACAAAATTATCATATCATTTCTATTTAAACACATTCATGGGAAAAGGTACAAGTGCATTTCTGTACAGTGTAGGCCCAGATCAGCTTGTTTATTTGCTTGGTCTTATCAGACTCTACACAAGCTGAAAAAACCTTCTACCAAGCTTGTGTAAGTAACTGTTTGGATAAACATGCTGATCCAGATCTACACTGGTCACAATAGCCAACTTGAACCTCTTTGCACGAACAAACTCATTCAGACTTTTAATGGAGAACAACAGCAAAGCTGATACTTTTCCAAATTTTTTTCCACCATTTTGACAAAGAAATGAAGGACAATGACGTCTAGACAAAAATCACTCTTGGTCAAAATAACCTTTTCCCACATACATTAAATCTGCAGCAGACAACTTTGAAAACTTTTAGGCAAAAATTTGGAATGTCTCTATAAATAAAAGAATAATTATTGGTTAGTGTTAGAAGTATTCGGCGCTGTGGGTCATTAAGAGCAATTTTTCCTTTTGCCAAAATGTTTTCAAAAGTATTCTGAAACAGATGCATCACAAAGTATCTCATGTGGGAAAAGGAATTATGCAAGATTACACACAAAGCAATACATCAATTACATCCATGCATAATAAGAAAAATAATTCTAAATATTATCAAAATTATGTATAAGTTCAACATTAAAGGTGTAATAATAATAATTACTTCTATACAAATTTCTCAATTATTGCTTTTATTGTTATATTTCTATTTATTCTATAACTATGATTTTACGTATTGGTGAATTTTGAGAACAATTTTTCACAATGCCTTCTGTTATTCTTTTTTATGACTGGGAATTTCCTCTTTTTTTTTCCTACAAGATGTTTCAATAAAAATCAAGAACATTAGGAACATTTTCTAAGTTCAACCTAATTTTAAAAACATATACCAGCAATCAAAGCTAACTTCATTGTGCGATTTTCATGAAGGTCCTTTGATTTCTCAAGCAAAAATTATCAGATTCTTTAGACCCATTTTTCTATGCTTTTCCCATATATATACAATAATTCTGCTGCAAACCACTTTAAAACATATTGAAAAAACATTTGGAATAGAATTATGGCTAAAGGATTATTGGTCAATTTCTTCTCAAAATTGTGTATCACCCATCTCACTATATATTATTTATCAAATAAATTACTTTAACGAAAATAAAACATTGATGTCATAATGATAGACAAATTTTGACAAGTAACACTAAGAACCAAACAGGTAGTATATAGATTTACATGTATAGATATATAATGGTTATACCTGTTTGTATAACAAACTCCTTCCCACTCAGTATGTGATGCAGCATGGTCTTTAACTCATAGGGACTCAGGTTGAGTAAATGCTCGGAGGCCTCTTCACCTGAAGATGAAAGTGGAAACAACTTACAACAAGTCAACAAAAACATTAGTTTCAATCTCTTCAGTAAATAGTTGCAAGTTTTGCTTTAACCAAATCCCTAATGCAGACACCTTTTGATGCCTCTGCTGCAGACGAATCTTGACGGCCATGTCTTTTGACCAATCAATCTTGAAGAAGTCTGATAATGGGTTACCCAAGGAACGTTTCTTCAAAATTGATTGAAATTCGACAAACCAGTCGATTTTCAGATTTTTCTTTTTTTTCTTTCAGTTGCCATAGAAATCAGAATTTTACATAGATAATAAGAAAATTGGTAGGATACTTCCTATGAAGTTTCATCCCAAATAGCCTAGTGGTTACAGAAGAGAAGTAGTTTAAACCAAAAGTTTACACAAGGAAGCAAGCACAACAGACAATTCAGCTAGTGGAACTAAAAACAAGAGGCCCATGAGGGCCTATGCTCTACTGGGATGGGGACAACAAAGGAAAGAGGAATAAGCAAGTCTAGTTTATAATGAACTGTGTACTTATTAAAATGAACAAGTAATTTGGCAAGTTGCAGAGTGTAACTGGTGATGTGTTTGAAAAGTGAACTGCAGACATAGTATTGATGAAAAAAAGGTAGATGGAATGCAGTTGTTGACTAAATATCTTTGTGTATGCCTTTATCAAATATATGATACATATAAGGAAGCATGCAAGTTTAAATCATGTTTTGAATAGATATATTAACAAAAGGTGATGGATGAAAACAATGCGAAATATTATCTGACACAAGAAATTAGTTGTGTATGTCTGCAGCATTATGGAAACAGAAGGTTGAAATGTTAGCAAGTAAGACAGGCAAGTCTCTTTGTAGGTATTGGGTAGACTTTATCGCATTCACAAGCTCTATTATAGTAATTTTGACATTATCCAGTCTTGCATGGGCAGATCTGGCTGGTTTGCGAAAGGAACCGAGCTCTCATGGATATCTAACTACTGTATAAGTTTGATTGAGATACAATCAAAACTGAAGACTTTATCGCATTCACAAGCTCTATGATTATAGCAATTCTGACAATTTCAAGGGCCATAATCCAGTCTTGCATGGCCGGATCTGGCTGGTTTGCAAAAAGAACCAAGCTCTCATGGATACCTAACTACTGTGTAAGTTTTGTGAAGATCAAATAGTAAATGGAGCCTCTATTGTGTTCACAAGTTCTATTATAGCAATTTTGACAATTTCAACGGCCATAATCCAGTGGTTTGCGAAAGGAACCAAGCTCTCATGGATATCTAACTACTGTATAAGTTTGATTGAGAAACAATCAAAACTGAAGACTGTATCGTGTTCACAAGCAATTGTTTACGGACGCACAGACGCACGGATGACGGACACCACGCCACGGCATAAGCTCTTCTGGCTTTTGGCCAGTAGAGCTAAAAACCAAAAAATATTCCATTAAAGAAATAATTTGACAAAGAATGTGATGGAAATAAGAATTTCATTAACATTTTACCTGATACAAGTGACTTCTTTGAAAATATCAAGGGAAAAGGAAAACATACTCAAAATGAAAAAAATACGGTAATTATAATTTCCAAGAAGCTATACATTTTTCTCAGATATTTTAAAAGCAAGCAACCGTAATTATGATATATTATTGTATAAATTAGGACAGTTTTATGATAACAGGAATCATAAGAACTTGATGCATGTTTAACTACGAACATACAAAAACATCTTAACCCTTTCCCACATACAGCAGTAGACTTTGAAAACATGGTCACAAAAACCTGAAAAATCTCAATAAAAGATAGCTTAATTTTTAAATAAAGTTGAAAACATTGTGGCCAAAGGGGAAATTGCTAATCCTGAGCATTTTCTCCTTTAGCCACAATGTTTTCAAAAGTCATCTGCTGTTATTGCATCAAAATTGCCTATGCAGGTGGGAAAGTGGTAAATGTATGCATTTTCTTTCAATGAATGTTGCAAAAGAATTTAATTCAATAGGCATAGGAAACATTACAAATTTTCAAACAAACCTGAACACTTAAATGTGCGTGAGAGTTCTGATGCCATGACTTGTATGATCAGTCCCACCCTCAATCTCAACATCTCATTGAATAACTTGGGTTCTGTACGGATAAACATGGCTAGGTAGATCAGGATTTCCTGGAAATTCATATCAGATTATACGCTAAAAAAACACCTAGATTTTCTAGACGATTCAATATAAAACATGCAAGAAAAAATAGAAAGTTTGAAATATATTTTGAAGATTGATATTAATATTGTAGGAAAAGGAGAAATATTCAATAAAGCAATTATTTATTCAAGAAATAGAGTTTGCTCAATATGACAGTTGTGCAGTGCTAGATAATTGACCTCTCCTACCAGAGGTGCCCCATTTAAAATACTGTGATGAATGTCTTTTGCGTTTTTGGATTTTTATCCACAATTGGAGGAAGTACTTGTTAAGTCTCCAAGAAGCAGAAATCATACGTAATTAATATAAGATGAAAATATCTCTTGCAATCAAAGAAAAATTTATATGTTTAAACAAGACATAAGTTCTCTGCAAAAAAGGCACCTATAACAGTCACTTGAAGAATTTCACATTAATGATTAATGAATCATACATAATAACTTTAAACCTTTGCAACATACACCAAAATTGCAGCAGATGATAATGAAAATATCTCGGCAAAATAAAGGTACATCTCCTCAAATTAAAGTTTCAGTATTGGATTGTGTTAAAATATTGTGGAAAAAGGAGAAACTGCTCATCATGAGAAATTCCTCCTTCTGCAACAGTTTATTTAAAAGTTGTTAAAAGGTGGGAAAGGGTGATTAATCCACTTGCAACATTACCTGTGTAAGTGCGGCTGTACTCAGATCTTCTCCACAAGATTCATATATTATTGCGGCTAACTCGTCTGGCGGTAAAGGGCTGAAATAAAACATGAGCAGTTCTACTGAAAAAAAAACCAAACCTTAGTGAATTGTGGGACTTGTGTAGATAAAGATCTGATTGCCTATCCATGCTATCTGACTCCAAATGTATACTGTGTATCAAAATCTTCTAGAAACCCTTGCTATCCCTTTCACACATAGCAGCAGACGACTTTGAAAACATAGTGACAAAATCCTGAAAAATCTCCATAAAAGATAGCTTCATTGTTAAATAAAGATGGAACATTGGGGTCAAATTTCACCTTTAGCCACAATGTTTTCAAGAGTCGTCTGCTGCAATAGCATCAAAATGCGTCTGCATCAGATGTCTGGAAGTTTAACCCTTTCTCACATACACCAAATCTGCAGCATACCACTTTGAAATCATCTACACAAAATTATGGTATATATCTTTATAAATGAAAGTATAATTACAAAATAGAACTGAAAACATTGTGACAAAAAAAGGAAATGGTCATTATGAGCTAATTTCTTCTTTCGTCACAATGTTTTCAAAAGTCGTCTGCCTCAGAGGTGTTGAATGTCATCTGTATGAGGGAAAGAGGTAATTATTCTAGGTTACACTTTTGTTTATGATTTAACCAAACCTTCCAACATGCAGACACCATTTGACGAATCTACAGCAGATGCCTTTTTTTTTAAATGTTGTGGTAAAAGGACAATTCAGTATTGAACAGTTCTCATTTATCTGGCATATCTTTTACTACAAATAAATCAAATGAAATACTGCCCCAAATCTTTCCCTAATATAGATGCACCTTTTTGAAAACATAGTGGCGAAAGAAGAAATTGCTCAAAACGAGCAATTTCTCCTTTTGCCACAATTTTTTCAACTTTAAGTCATAGGTTATCCATTCAATAAAAGAGATTTTCTATTTTTTTAACAAAATAAGTCCAAAGTTGTCTGCTGCAGAATTGTCGTATGAGGGAAAGGGTTTATCACTTTGATACGAGAGTTGTATGTAACCCTTGTCCACTGTAAAAGGTTTGTATCAAATTGTTCTAGTCATACCTCGTAACTATCGTTTCCCTGTCTGGTGGTAATCCAAGAGATAATTGTTTTTGTCTGACCAATAGATCTGTGGCGGCCTTTAAATCAGAAAAGAAAAACAGCATTTAAATGTTGTGTCAATTCCATTGTTCAAGCCTTTTAACACACAAATAGGCGCCTCATGATGTCTCTGCAGCAGACGACTTTAGAAAACATTTGGGCAAAAGAATGTTTTCCACTTATAGTCATAGGTTATCCATTCAATTATAGAGATTTTCTAATTGTTGACAAAATATGTTCAAAGTCGTCTGCTGCAGATTTGTTGTATGTGGGAAAGGGTTAAAAATGTCACATTTTAACAAATTATGTAGTGTAATCCATTTTTATGGATTGATAAAATAGAAGGTAGTTATTTGATTGGTGTAAGCTCGCAAAATATCTATATCTCAAAAAGTCGATGGTCAACAAAAGCACTAAAGAAGACTTAGTCGGTCAAAGATCATAACAAATTATCACTAAGTGAACACCAAAGGTTTTGATGTTCATGAATGGAAATCTCGTTCTCACGTCTTAACAAAAATCTTTTCTGCTGAATTCAATATGTTGCATCTAGAGTACTCAACAGGTGTACATGTATTTAAAGAGTGTTCAAAAAGCACCTGTGTTACGAAGCTTTCCCACTTACAGACATATTCTTAAGCATTTACAGTAGGTGACTTTTGAAAATATTGTGGCAAAAAAAGGGGTTGCTCACAAGCAATTTCTCCTTACTTCAAAGTGGACATGTCTATTCATAATTGCCCTGTCATGATTATCCTAGGTGTTTTGAAAATTATCTGCTGCAGATTTATTATAAGTGGGGAAGGGTTATAGCATGACAGACGGATTGACAAATATTGAAGAAGTGATCCCAATATGTCAGCTTGCCAGGGCTGAAGACACAATAAGATGTACTAACCAAGGCCAAATCCTCCACCCTTTTCTTTAACATTCCTGCAGCATGGCGCACCAACCACCACTGTTTGTAGTGACCCGCCTGTAATATAATGATAATATACATGTATGTAGAATGCAGATAACATTCCAATTATCATCCTAGAAAATAATATAGAATATGTAGTCTGATAAGTTAACCCTTTCCCTCATATAGACGCTTTCCGATGCCTCTGCAGCAGACAGCTTTTTGAAAACATAGTGACAAAAGAAGAAATTGCTCAAAACGAGCAATTTCTCCTTTTGTCTCAATGTTTTCCACATTAATGTTTAGTCATAGGTTATTCATTCAATTATAGAGATTTTCTATATTTTGACAAAATATGTTTAAAGTCGTTTGCTGCAGAATTGTCGTATGAGGGAAAGGGTTAACTAATTCTTTCCCTCATACAGACCCTACTATTTCTGGCGCCTTTGAAGCAGACAACTTTTGAAAGCATTGGGACAAAAGGAGAAATTGCTCATCATTAGCAATTTCTCCTTTTGCCACAATGTCTTCAAGTCTATCCAAAATTCATACATGTACTTTCATTTATAGAAATTTTCCACATAAAAATTTTGTCTAGATATTTTCAAAGTCCTCTTTTGAAGATTTGTTGTTTTTTGGAAAGGCTTAAAAATGTAAAACTCTGTCCCTATTATGAGCTCAGAAAGCAGTTTGATTCACATAGTGTTACCCTCGAATAAAATTGTCCAGGTATCTTTCTTTACAATTCTCTTAGTCTAGGAACAAGCCCAACTTCAGTTGAAATTAATCTTATCACTATAGTTGACACCACTTTCAGATATATAAATCATTTCCCACAGCCAGGCAGAAGTATTTTGACCATCTGCATCAGACAACTTATGAAAACATTGTGGCATATTGAGAAATTACTCATATTGAGCAATTTCTCCTTTTGTAACAATGTTTTCAACTCTATTCATAGTTTAAAAAAATCATTTATAGAGATTTTCCATATGCTTGCCTTGATATTATCAAACTGCAGACTTTCCCTATGTAGGAAAGGAATTAACCCTTTCCCACATACATATAATCTGCAGCATAAGACCCCGAAATTATCAAAAAAATAAAAAATATAGAAAATCTCTATAAATGATAGTACGATTATTAAATAGAGCAAAAATCATTGTGACAAATGGAGAAATTGCTCATTATGAGCAATGTCTCCTTTTGCCACAATGATTTCAAAAGTCGCCTGCTGCAGAGGCATCAAAAAGCGTCTATATGAGAGAAAGGGTTAACACAAAATTCATTGTTACCTTTTCATACAGTTCCACAAGTAACTCCCTAACAGTGCAAGATTTTCCATCCACTTCTGTATCCCAGTCTGGACCTCTGTTGAAAAAACAAAATAAAATTGATAACCAGTCATTTCATTTAACCCTTTCCCTCATATAGACGCTTTCTGACGCCTCTGCAGCAGACAGCTTTTTGAAAACATAGTGACAAAAGAAGAAATTGCACAAAACGTGCAATTTCTCCTTTTGCCACAATGTTTTCCACTTTTTGTCATAGGTTATCCATTCAATTATGGTGATTTTCAATTTTTTGACAAAATACGTTCAAAGTCGTCTGCTGCAGAATTGTCGTATAAGGGAAAGGGTTAAACTTGGCATTTCAAAAATAATACCCTTGCAGAAAAAGGTATTATCACAGATATAAATAATAATGATATAGTTAGTGAAAGCTTTTAAGGTGAAAACATTGCTCATTGAGATCAATTTGTCCTTTTGCCACAATGATTTCAAATGTTGTGTAGTACTTACTGCAGATGCACCAAAATGTGTCTGCAGGTAGGTAAGTGCTTTTTGCCACAATGATTTCAAATGTTGTGTAGAACCGGTGATGCACCCAAATGTGTGCAGGTGCTTTTTGTCACAATAGTTTTAAATGGTATCTAGTGAAGATGTACCAAAATGTGTCTGCAGGTGGGAAATAGCTTTTTGCCTAAATGTTTTCAAATGTTGACTGCTGCCAATACACCTAAATGTGTCTGCAGGTGGGAAAGTGCTTTTTGTCACAATTATTTCAAAAGGATTCAGCTAAATGTGTCTACAGGTGGGACAGGCTTTAGTGTCCAAGAACAGCATACTCCTAATTATCGGTTATCTCACTTACTTCTTCACAAACAGGTAATGAATGATATCCGCTTGTTCTGATAAATTTTCCGATGACGACAACTGATCAACCATCTCATGAACATTTATGTTCTCATAATTATTGTCCTGTGAATGAAAATGTTTGTCGCCAAAACTAAACATTTTACGATGGGCGGCAGGTGACCCAATTGGACTGGATGCGGGGCTTGGTACGGGCGAATCTCTGAGGTGATGGGGGTGTGGTGTTGGGATGTCAATAGGTCCTGTAAACACAAATACTTGCTAATAATCTGTCTGTCAAATGCACTTAATTAGCCCTTTTCCACTTGACGAGTTTTGACACATCTACAGTAGAAAACTCATGAAAATACGATGAGCAATTTCTCCTTTTGCCACAATCTCAATTAAATAATTACATTTTCCTTTAAAGATTTTTCATATTCTGGCTGAGATGTTTTTAATGCCGGCTGCTGTCGATTTGTCAGATATGTATATGGGAAAGAGTTAATTAAGCAGACATATAAGGAAACATTATGGATCTCAAATATTGTTTTATAAAGAACAAGATGTGTTTGTGAAACACTGATGCCCCCGAATGGCAACATCTAGGTCAAAGGTCAAGGTCGCCAGGTCAAAAATGTTCATGTCACAAGGAATACACATGTGAAATATGGTAGCCGTACCTGTTATGGTTCAAAAGTAGTGGTCAAGGTTAAAGTTTTTTTTCGAGAATGGCAACATCTAGGTCAAAGGTCAAGGTCGCAAGGTGAAACATTTTGGTACTGACAGAAAGGTCATGTAACAAGGTATACACATGTGAAATATGGTAGCCGTACCTGTTATGGTTCAAAAGTAGTGGTGAAGGTTAAAGTTTTTATTGAGAATGGCAACATCTAGGTCAAAGGTCAAGGTCGCAAGGTCAAACATTTTGGTACTGACAGAAAGGTCATGTCACAAGGAATACACATGTGAAATATGGTAGCCGTACCTATTATGGTTCAAAAGTAATGGCCAAGGTTAAAGTTTTTTTCGAGAATGGCAACATCTAGGTCAAAGGTCAAGGTCGCAAGGTCAAACATTTTGGTACTGACAGAAAGGTCATGTCACAAGAAATACACATGTGAAATATGGTAGCCGTACCTGTTATATGGTTCAAAAGTAGTGGTCAAGGTTTAAGTTTTTTTCGTGCAGACAGACAGACAGACAGACGTGCAGACAGGCCAAAAACTAGATACCCACCGAATCGGTGATTCCGGGGGCATAAAAATTAAATTTGTTATTTGATAACATTTTTTCCATAGCCTGAAATATTATTTAGTTTATTTCAACAAAGCAAATTTGCTCAATCATAAAAAGCTTAAATATTGGTCATAATATTATGAAACTGCCTTTACACCAAGTTTGAACAGAAATCACAATTTCAATGTAAAGTAGAACTTTGTATCTAAGGTCAAGTCTTATATAACAATTAACATTTATTCTTTTTGTGTTATTTAAATTAATTGATTTTTGTTTTCCATCTAAACTATTGTGTTACAGGGTCATTGAAACTAAATCTAACAAAATATAAAACACAATTTGATGGTTTCATGTTAAACGGTTGTAACTACATCTTGAACAAGCTCATCATTTTCCAACATTGTTTTATACATTATTCTACATCAGATTATTTAAATACGTCTCCTGCAATGTATTTCTATGTGGAAAAGGTTACAGAATAATCTAGATTGAAAGGATATATCAAACAGCTTAAATAAGCCTTTGGAAACAGATACATTGTATAGCATTGCTAAAATGAAGCTTGATGATTATCATTAATCTATCAATAATATGATGACTCAATGAAATACATTTGTAATAACATATTGCTCCAATAAAAACAGTGTGGAAAAAGGTAAAACTACTCTAAATGTACAATCTTTAATTTTGGTACATTTTCTTTATGATTTGTTTTGTTTTGTTTTAACCCTTTCCCACATACAGACGCTTTCAGACGCCTCTTGAAAACATTGTGACAACGGTGAAATTGCTCATGATGAGAAATTTCACCTTTTGCAACAATGTTTTCAACTCTATTTAATAATTACACTGTCGTTATTGGAGGTTTTTCACATTTTTTCCTAGATGTTTTGAAAGTCGTCTGATACAGATTTGATGTTTGTGGGAAAGGGTTAAACATTTTTTCTCAAATGATTTTAACTCTTTCCCACATACAACAAATCTGCAACAGATATTTTGAAAACATCTGGGCAAAAATGAGTAAAATAGCTCGATATGAAAGGATGATTATTGAATTATGAGCAACTTCTCCTTTTACCACAAGGTTTTCAAAATTCGTCTGCTGTATATGCATCAAAATGTCTCTGCAAGTGACAAAGGGTTAACCCTTTCCCACATACAATAAATCTGCAGCAGACGACTTTGAAAACATATCCCAAACAATTAGGAAAGTCCCTTTAAATGAAACTAGAACTATCACTGAATGTGATTAATACCCCCGAACGCCGCCCTGATAGGAAAGGTTGTGAAATATTTAGAAACCCCCCCTTAAAAGGACAATGTTATGGATTGGGTTCTTCTTGTTTTGTTCATTTTTGGATAACAAAGGGCAATAACTCTGTAATTATGTAAAGTAGAGTTATGGTTCTTGTACACTGCACTTCCTCTGATTATGCTCTACCGTTGTATGTAGTTTTATTAGATTCCATCTGTTAGTTATTAAATAATTCTCCGGACAAGAAAAAGTAACATAGGGCAATAACTCTGTATTTAGGTAAAATAGAGTTATGGTTCCTGTACACCGCACTTCCTCTCAATGTGTTGTATCATCCTATGATGTTTAATTAATTCCAACAATTAGTTTTAAAGTTATGCTCCGGACAAGACTCTACGAACAAGAAAAAGTAACAAAGGGCAATAACTCTGTAATTATGTAAAGTAGAGTTATGGTTCTTGTACACTGCACTTCCTCTGATTATGCTCTACCATTGTATGTAGTTTTATTAGATTCCATCTGTTAGTTATTAAGTAATTCTCCAGACAAGAAAAAGTAACAAAGGGCAATAACTCTGTATTTAGGTAAAATAGAGTTATGGTTCCTGTACACCGCACTTCCTCTCAATGTGTTGTATCATCCTATGATGTTTTATTAAATTCCAACAATTAGTTTTAAAGTTATGCTCCGGACATGACTCTACGAACAAGAAAAAGTAACAAAGGGCAATAACTCTGTAATTATGTAAAGTAGGGTTATGGTTCTTGTACACTACACTTCCTCTGATTATGCTCTACCATTGTATGTAGTTTTATTAGATTCCATCTGTTAGTTATTAAGTAATTTTCCGGACAAGAAAAAGTAACAAAGGGCAATAACTCTGTATTTAGGTTAATTAGAGTTATGGTTCCTGTATACTGCACTTCCTCTCAATGTGTTGTATCATCCTATGATGTTTTATTAAATTCCAACAATTAGTTTTAAAGTTATGCTCCGGACAAGACTCTACGAACAAGAAAAAGTAAAAAAGGGCAATAACTCTGTAATTATGTAAATTAGAGTTATGGTTCTTGTACACTGCACTTCCTCTGATTATGCTCTACCATTGGATGCAGTCTTATTATATTCCATCTGTTAGTTATCAAGTAATTCTCCGGACAAGAAAAAGTAACAAAGGGCAATAACTCTGTATTTAGATAAAATAGAGTTATGGTTCCTGTACACCGCACTTCCTCTCAATGTGTTGTTTCATCCTATGAAGTTTTATTAAATTCCAACAATTAGTTTTAAAGTTATGCTCCGGACAAGACTCTACGAACAAGAAAAAGTAACAAAGGGCAATAACTCTGTAATTATGTAAATTAGAGTTATGGTTCTTGTACACTGCACTTCCTCTGATTATGCTCTACCATTGTATGTAGTTTTATTAGATTCCATCTGTTAGTTATTAGGTAATTCTCCGGACAAGAAAAAGTAACAAAGGGCAATAACTCTGTATTTAGATAAAATAGAGTTATGGTTCCTGTACACCGCACTTCCTCTCAATGTGTTGTATCATCCTATGAAGTTTTATTAAATTCCAACAATTTGTTTTAAAGTTATGCTCGAGACAAGACTCTACGAATAAGAAAAAGTAACAAAGGGCAATAACTCTGTAATTATGTAAATTAGAGTTATGGTTCTTGTATACTGCACTTCCTCTCATTATGCTCTACCATTGTATGTAGTTTTATTATATTCCATCTGTTAGTTATTAAGTAATTCTCCGGACAAGAAAAAGTAACAAAGGGCAATAACTCTGTATTTACGTAAAATAGAGTTATGGTTCCTGTACACTGCACTTCCTCTCAATGTGTTGTATCATCCTATGAAGTTTTATTAAATTCCAACAATTAGTTTTAAAGTTATGCTCCGGACAAGGAAAATCGCAACGGACCAACCGACCGACCGACCGACCGACCAACCACAGGGTGACTCCAATATACCCCCTCTAAACTTCGTTTATCGGGGGTATAACTACAAGGATTACATAGAGTGGAAAACATGGTGACAAAAGGAGAAATTGCTCGTTTTGAGCAAATTCTTCTTTTGTTGCCATGTTTTCAAAAAGCTGTCTGCTTCAGAGGCGTCGGAAAGCGTCTATATGAGGGAAAGAGTTAAAGCCAGAATTGTCAAAATATCAGTTATTTAACACATTCCAATTCAGCCACCATTTGACATATCGGCAGCAGACGACTGTTGTCACCATGCTTCAATTTGTATGATTAATCCTATTTTCATTTACAAAAATTTTACATTCATTCACTCAGATGATTCAAATGTCATCTTTTGCAGATGTGCTGTATGTTGGAAAGAGTTAACTGTTAAGCCAACAGTTTGTGTTGTTGCAAAAGGAAGTTTTTGAAATAACAGTTCAGTAACTGGTTTACTATGTTGGCCATCCCACTACTGGTATTTGTACAGTTGCCTATACATGTACAAGACGAATTTTGATGCAGAGCATCAAAGGACGCCGCGCATGATTTTGAAGCATGACTTAAAGGAAGCAGATGTAGTTCAGTACATTTAAATAACGTGTGAAAACAGACAGGATGTAAATATTTCGAACAAGAAGGCCAAATGTCCCTTTATCATAACCAAAAAGGCCAAGATGTGCCTATATTGCTCACCTGGCTACCATAGCCTATAATAAAATAATAAAAGGTTACCATACAACATGAAGTTTCTTAATTTTTTACCAATACACGGTTTCAAATCGATATCTCGAAATGTTCGAGAAAAAAAAAAAAAAAAAAAAAAAAAAAAAAAAATCGCAAATTTCTGAGATAACGAGAAAAAAGAAAATATCAAAAAAAATAATCGAGAAATCGAAATGTTCGAACATATTGATATCTTTTTTTTTTATATTTTTTTTTCTCGATATCTCGAACTTTCCGATATCTCGAACTTTTCGAAAAAGAAAATTATATTTTTTTTCGATATCTCGAACTTTCCGATATCTCGAACTTACCAAATTTTTTTCATATTTTTTTCGATATCTCGAACTTTCCGATATCTCGAAATTTTCGGTATCTCGAACTTGTCGATATCTCGTACTTGTCGATATCTCGAACTTTCCGATAAAGTTCGAGATATCGAGATTTTTTTTTTTAAAGATATCGAAAAGTTATTGGAAAGTTTGAGATATCGAGAAGAAGAAAAAAAAAAAAAAAAAAAAAAAAAAAAAAAAAATTTTTTTTCGAGATATCGGAAAGTTCGAGATATCGGAAAGTTCGAGATATCGAAAGTTCGAGATATTGGAAAGTTCGAGATATCGAAAGTTTCGAGATATCGATATGTTCGAGTCATCGGTATGTTCGAGATATCGATATGTTCGAGTTATCAATATATTCAAGTTATTTGACCAATAAGACATTCGTTTTTTGCGTGTACAATGACCTCAGACAAATTTCGTACCTAAACCTCTTAATTTGCGAATGTCTAATCGAATGTCTAATGTCTAACTGATCAATTAGACATTCGTTTTTTTAATGTACATTGATCTCTGATGAATTTGGAACCTAAGTATAGTAATTTGCGAATGTCTAATCGAATGTCTAATGTCTAACTGACCAATTAGACATTCGTTTGTTGCACGTACAATGACCTCCGACGAATTTGGTACCTAAATCTCTTAATTTGCGAATGTCTAATCGAATGTCTAATGTCTAACTGACCAATTAGACATTCGTTTTTTGATTGTACGTTGACCTACGACGAATTTGGAACCTAAATATCGTAATTCGCGAATGTCTAATCGAATGTCTAATGTCTAACTGACCAATTAGACATTCGTTTTTTGCATGTACAATGACCTCCGACGAATTTGGTACCTAAATCCCTTAATTTGCGAATGTCTAATCGAATGTCTAATGTCTAACTGACCAATTAGACATTCGTTTTTTGAATGTACAATGACCTCCGACGAATTTGGGTTATAGATCTTGTAATTTGCGAAAGTCTAATTGAATGTCTAATGTCGAATTAGACATTCGATATTTAACATTTGCGATTTTTCTGAATGTCTAATTGAATGTCTAATTAGACATTCGATAATCAAAATTAGCGAATGTCTAATCGAATGTCTAACGTCTAATTAGACATTCGAATATTTTTTTTGAATGTCTAATGTCTAACGTCTAATGCTCTGCCAACTTCACACACTTTTATAAATAGGCAAAAACATCCGGCGAATTTTGGGCCCGTAAACTAAACAATTAAAAACGCGTAGCCTAGAAAGTTTGGGAAAAGTGAACTTTTTCTCTGAGCTTTGATGAATTGGGTCAGGGCCGTAAACCAAACAATCAAAAACAGCGTAGCCTAGACAGTTGGGGAAAAGTTATTAAATACAAATTAAATGTGTATAAAGTTTTGTAATAACGGTAGAAGACAAACGTATTTTGTATCTTGTTGTTTCTTAAATCAGTTAATACAATTTATTGATTCATAAAGGTTGTTTTTTTCAATCAAACAACAGAGGTTTTTTTAACAATAATAACATTGGTTTCTCCCTTTTCGATTACGTCACCCCATGGTACAA
The DNA here is from genome assembly GCA_031761405.1 of Serripes groenlandicus. Classification (NCBI taxonomy): domain Eukaryota; kingdom Metazoa; phylum Mollusca; class Bivalvia; order Cardiida; family Cardiidae; genus Serripes; species Serripes groenlandicus. Next base: position 81,067,398 of record JASEVX010000006.1, read on the forward strand.
AATTAAAACCTATCCCATACTGACGCCGCGCTCCCACGCGGCGTCAATAATATGAAAAGGTATTCGGAATTAACCCTTCTCCACATGCAGACACAATTTGATGTGTTTGCAGCAGACAACTTTTGAAACCATTGAGGTAAAAGAGAACTTGTTCATTATGCGAAATATCTCCTTTTGCTACAATATTTTCAATGCTATTCAATAATTAAAGCCATTTATAATTTATTTATTTATTGGGGTTTTACGCCGCTTTCAACATTATTTCAGTTATATCACGGCGACAGTTCACTTATTCATGATCCCTGGGTAAACACACCAGTACTAGACTAGAAAATGTGCCTTGCCCAAGGGCACTCCACCATGACCGTAGTGCTGCGACTGGGGATCGAACCCGGGACACCCGGTTTCGAAATCCCCGACACTAACCACTCGACCACAGCTGATTCCTAAAAAGCCATTTATAAAGAATTTCTTTATTTTTTCCTTGATGTTTTCAAATTGTAACTGGGAAAGGGTTAATATATTAATTTAGTTTGCATGAAATTGGTCCATGGTTTAGGAGGAGATATGGTTTGAATCTGAAAGTTTGTTTTACCCCTTTTCTGATGCCGCTTGGTGACTTTTTTTTTCAACTGAACAAATTATGTAGAAGGAACATTTATGCCAAGTTATCTTGAAATGAAACAGCAGTTTCATAAGAATGGAATTTTTAAATATTGACATTTTACACCTTTCTGATGCAGCCTGGTTGCCATGTTTTTCAACCGATCAATATGCAATGAATAATTTTTGTAGTAGCCCACCCAAGGAACAATTCTATCAAACTATATTTTAAAATGTTGCCATCCCCCCTTGTCTGATGCCGCAGGAACCAAAGTTCTCCACATAATTTAAATCTTTGAGCAATTTTGAAAGAGGGTCACCAAAGAAACATTTCTGTGAAGATTGTTTGAAATTGGTCCAGTTGTCTAGGAGATGTTGTTCAAAGCTAAAAAAAATAATGACTCACGGATGGTGGACAGAGAGTGCTCAGAATAGATCACCTTGATTGACATAGCAGGGTTGGGGACACTGTTTTTATTTGTGCATGCAAATCATTTGATATAAATACCAATCATGATATCAAATTATAACCACATCCATCCAAACTCAGTAACAAATACACTGTGTAGATCAATTGCAATTATGAAAGTTTGTTGAAAATGATGACAGACACATGTACCCTGTCTCTGAAATTTACCTCAAATAATATTTTAAGAGTTGAAAACAATATAGGAAAAGGAGTTAATTTAACCACTGTTGTATGCAGCAAAGCCAGAGGAAAGCATTGACCAGTCTATAGAACTTACTATGTATTAGTAACTATAGTAACTATTTTAATCATATTGTGTATATGATTTCAGTTTTTGAAAATCCATCGAATAACGGTAGAAATTGCTTTCCATAATGATCTCCACTCTGTCTAAAACAAACAAGTAACTGGAGGATTGCAAGCAATACCATAGTCCCCTACCGGTTTGCACTTTTGAGTCAAAAATTAGGCAAGCAAGAGTTATGGTTCATGTCCACTGCACTCCCCCTTGATGAGATGCATCCATGTGTGAAATTTCATAACCATAGCTAGTACAGTTTTGGAGATATGCTCCGGACAAAAATCAAGTATGAAAATAAAGAAAGGGAAATAACTCAAAAATTAGGGAAGCAAGAGTTATGGTTCATATGCACTGCACTCCGCATTGATGAGATGTATCCACATATGGAATTTCATAGACCTAGGTAGTATATTTTCGGAGATATGCTCCGGACAAAGAACTGGATTCCGCCCGCGCAATAACTCAAAAATTAATCAAGCAAGAGTTATGGTTCATCTGCACGGCAACCCCCCTTGATGAGGTGTATCCATGTGTGAAATTTCATAACCATAGGTAGTATAGTTTTAGAGATATGCTCCGGACAAAAATCAAGTATGAAAATAAAGAAAGGGAAGTAACTAAAAAATTAGGCTAGCAAAAGTTATGGTTCATGTCCACTGCACTCCCCCTTGATGAGATGCATCCATGTGTGAAATTTCGTAACCATAGCTAGTACAGTTTTAGAGATATGCTCCGGACAAAAATCAAGTATGAAAATAAAGAAAGGGAAATAACTCAAAAATTAGGCAAGCAAGAGTTATGGTTCATGTCCACTGCACTCCCCCTTGATACGATGTATTCATGTGTGAAATTTCATAGCCATAGCTAGTATAGTTATGGAGATATGCTCCGGACAAAAATCAAGTATGAAAATAAAGAAAGGGAAATAACTCAAAAATTAGGCAAGCAAGAGTTATGGTTCATGTCCACTGCACTCCCCCTTGATGAGATGCATCCATGTGTGAAATTTCATAACCATAGCTAGTACAGTTTTGGAGATATGCTCCGGACAAAAATCAAGTATGAAAATAAAGAAAGGGAAATAACTCAAAAATTAGGGAAGCAAGAGTTATGGTTCATGTGCACTGCACTCCCCCTTGATACGATGTATTCATGTGTGAAATTTCATAGCCATAGCTAGTATAGTTATGGAGATATGCTCCGGACAAAAATCAAGTATGAAAATAAAGAAAGGGAAATAACTCAAAAATTAGGCAAGCAAGAGTTATGGTTCATGTCCACTGCACTCCCCCTTGATACGATGTATTCATGTGTGAAATTTCATAGCCATAGCTAGTATAGTTATGGAGATATGCTCCGGACAAAAATCAAGTATGAAAATAAAGAAAGGGAAATAACTCAAAAATTAGGCAAGCAAGAGTTATGGTTCATGTCCACTGCACTCCCCCTTGATGAGATGCATCCATGTGTGAAATTTCATAACCATAGCTAGTACAGTTTTGGAGATATGCTCCGGACAAAAATCAAGTATGAAAATATAGAAAGGGAAATAACTCAAAAATTAGGGAAGCAAGAGTTATGGTTCATATGCACTGCACTCCGCATTGATGAGATGTATCCACAGATGGAATTTCATAGCCATAGCTAGTACAGTTTTGGAGATATGCTCCGGACAAAAATTTGCCGGACTGACTGACTGACTGACTGACTGACGGACGGAGTGCAAACCTAATAGTCCCCTTCGGCACGCCGGTAGGGGACTAATAACATTCACAATGCAGAGCTATCATCTTTTTTATGTTGTTTTGATAAGAAACTAAACCTACCATTATGGAGGAATGAATTGACTTACCAAAACATACCATTAACCCTTTCCCACATTATAGACGCTTTCTGATGCCTCTGCAGCAGACGACTTTTGAAAACATTCTTGCAAAAGGTGAAATTGCTCAAAACGAGCAATTTCTCCATTTGCCACAATGATTTCAACTTTTTGCAGTAATTATACATTCATTTATAGAGACTTTCCGGGTTTTTGGCAACATGCTTTCAAAGTCGTCTGTTGCAGATTTGTCTGTCGGAAAGGGTTAAAGTAAGTAACAGTTATTTGTTTACCCTGAACCTGTTATCCTTTGACCTGAAACAGATGTCCTATGATGCCTCTGTAGCAGAACCGTTTAATTAACCCTTTCCCTCATATAAACGCTTTTGGACGCCTCTGCAGCAGACGGCTTTTTGAAAACATAGTGACAAAAGAAGAAATTGCACAAAACGTGCAATTTCTCCTTTTGCCACAATGTTTGCAGGGGCCTTAGAAAGTGTCTATAATTATTTGGGCAAGGGTTAACAGTTCATTTACAATCTACAATTGATATGATATGGGCCTATCCTTGCAGAAAAAGTACAAGTAGACTTTTGTGAACTTTATAGATCCCGATCAGCCAGTGCATCAGTCCAGTTTGATCTACACTGTTCATGTATCAATTACACAAGCTTGCTAGAAGGTTCTGTCACCTTGTGTTGATTCTGATAAGACAGCAGATGTACAGGCTAATCTGAACCTACACTACCGGTATTCTAAAAAGCCAACATGTACCTTTTCCCATGGATGGGCTCGTATTATCTAAATTGTGCATGTTTAACCATTTACTTGAAATGATATTACACTTGTCTGCTTCGAAAATATCTGACGATAAAAATCATATCATCTGGAATATTGGAACTAAACTTTTGATACAGAGTTTGAAAAAAAAGGGGAAAAAGAGAAAAACATTCATTTTATTCTGTTGCAGAGGCATCAAACATCATCTGAAGAGTGCAAGATATTCAAAACAATTATTTTCAAAATTCTAAAAGATGTGCTTTGCATGGAATGTTATAATAAAGCATTTCAAGCACATAGATCACTCAGATATACCTTCTGGACGACCTAGACCAAGGTCAGGGGTCAAATGTCCGCTCTCATCAGCTGAAACAATATAAATTACATACTTACTGCTTTATGTTCAGAAATTCTGAAAAACTTAGACCCATGTTACCACATACATCAGAAACTACAGCAGATAACTTTGAACACATCTTTGCCAAACTATGATATCTCTATTTTTATGAAAGCACTTGTATTGAATCGAGTTGAAAACATTGAGACTAAAAGAGAAATTGCTCAATGAGAGCAATTTCTCGTTTTGCCACAATATTTTTAAAGCGTCAACTGCTGCCGAATTGTCAGAAAGCATCTGTATATGGGATTAATTTAAATGTTAAAAAAATAAATGAAAAAACTTAAGCGTTGAGGTGAACGCAAATGTTTGACGTAGTTGCCACAGCTGGAAAAGCTGAGATAAAAATCAAGTTTAGGTTAAATTTTAATACAGGAATATTTGTACTTGTTTCAAAGTTAACAATTGAGAATCTATATTTGATATATGTACGATATAATATTTTTATAGGTCAAAAACAGAAAGATATTCAAGTACCTCTCATTTAACATTTAACAATTGAGAATATATATTTGATACTTAGTTACATGTACTAAATATATAGCTCATAAACAGTAAGATATTCAAGTACCTAAAATAAGGGATATATTGGAAAGGATACCACTTGTTTGACACTTTCCCATATGCAACAAAACTTTGAAAACATCTAGGTTGTAAAAAGGTAAAATTTCTATAAAATTTGGAAGTACATGTATAAGTAATATATAGGGTTGAAAACATTGAGACAAAAGTTGTCAGCTGTAGATTGGCCAAAATGCCGCTGCATATGGAAAAGGTAAAACTTTACTTAAATAAATACAGATACTCCATGCAAGTAAGTCCTAACTGATTGTGGAAGTTTAACCTTTTCCTATAAAGATTTCAAAAATTGCCAGCTGCTGAGGTATAAAAAAATGTCCGTATCTGGTAAGAGAACTAAATGCCTTAGTCTATTGTATATTCTTCACGAAATCCTTGAATGTAGATTTTCCGCCGAATCTTATAATCAAGTTAAATACGTGTATGTTTGTTTTAATCACCCATAACACAGATAAAATAACAAATCTACGTTAATAACAAAAATGTTAGTAATTTCATCTGCCCTGCTTATCTACTACTTCTTTCGCTTATCCATTTCTTGCAAACTGACAATTCTATAGTTTGTTAAATCTTTTCCTACATAAACTACTTGAAAGCAGCATACTATGTAAATATCAAGGTAAAAATCTGGAAACATGTATTGAATAGAGAAGTAAACATTATGGCAAAAGGAGAAATTGCTCATAATGAGCAATTTCTCCTTTTGCCACAATGTTTCAAGAGTCCTCTCCTGCAGATGCGTTAAAATGTGTCTGCAGGTGGTAAAGAGTTAAAGTCTCAGAAGATCAGAGTGCTTGTTGGCTGAATTTAAAACATCTGAGGTCCTTCTGCCACAACGTTTTCAAGTTTTCTGCAGATGCGTCAAAAGTCGTCTATAACCGGGAATGTGTTAACCTGTCATGTAAATTTGTGTGAGATAGACAGATTACCAAAGAAAAGTGATCCCTAACTTAAGGGTCTCCCTGCATATATGATAGAGGACACACAAATAAGGGCAGGGGCTGTGTGCTCCTAGTTCTAAACCCCCCAAACACATCACACACACAGTTATAAGAGGTTAGTACAGAGTTCTGCATAGGATGAATATGTAATGGTCTCAAATGCTTAAATATGACATGAAGACAGAAGTCAACTTTGAAAATATCTAAGCAAAATTATGAAAAATCTCTATTAATGAGAGCACCGGTATATTGTGGCACACAAGAAATTGCTCATAATGGGCGAATTTCTCATTTTGCCAGAATGTTTTCAAATGTCAGCTGCTGTAGATTCATCAGAAAGTGTGTGTAAGTGGGAAAGGGTTAGACCTTTTCAATGCTGACTTTTTCAAAATGCACTTGTCCAGCTTTGCTCAGCCAATTTGAGGACTATCAAGATAAAAAGGTTGAGTTGAGCAGCAAACAGTAAAGAGCCTGGTCAGACTGCGTTTAACCCTTTCCCTCATACGACAATTCTGCAGCAGGCGACTTTGAACGTATTTTGTCAAAATATAGAAAATCTCTATAATTGAATGGAAAACCTATGACAAAAAGTGGAAAACATTGTGGCAAAAGGAGAAATTGCACGTTTTGTGCAATTTCTTCTTTTGTCAATATGTTTTCAAAAAGCCATCTGCTGCAGAGGCGTCAGAAAGCGTCTATATGAGGGAAAAGGGTTAAGGGCTGGTTGGCCTGACTTTACACTGGTGGCACAGGGTTCACACACAATTAGGCCCAGCAGTCACAGGGTTAAACCCTATGTTGTGGGTATTGTTGGGAATTGGACCAATTTACTTCTCCATATCTAGATCTCTGTTAGTACAAACATCATTTAAAAAGGCAAGCGGTGTTATAACCCTGTTTCCCACCTGCAGAAACATCTGCAGCAGACAACTTTTCAAAAACACCGTAGCAAAAAGGAGATATTGCTCATCATGAGCAATTTCTATGATGAGCAATTTCTCCTTTTGCCTCGATGTTTTCAACCCTAATCCATTATTAGACTTCCATTTATAGATATTTTCATTTGTTTTTGTCTTAAGAAGTTTTCAGAGTCGTCTGCTGCAGATTTGTTGCATGTGGGAAAAGAGGTAAAGCTACATCAGTAGGTGAGAGACCAGACCCGTTATTAACCAGACAAGAGTGCTTATCATAATACCTGAACCAATATGCATCATTCTCTTGAAGGCTAAAACACATCGCAAATAAAATATTATGTGGTAATTTATCTGTCATTCCTAAAATATCAAACAATTCTTCTATTTCTTATCTTATCTTTCATTTTCTATCCAAGTTGTTGGATTATTTATTTATTGGGGTTTTATGCCGCTTTCAACATTATTTCAGTTATATCACGGCAACAGTTCACTTATTCATGATCCCTGGGTAAACAAACCAGTACTAGGCTAGAAAATGTGCCTTGCCCAAGGGCACTCCACCATGACCGTAGTGCCGCGACTGGGGATCGAACCCGGGACACCCGGTTTCGAAATCCCCGACGCTAACCACTCGACCACAGCGGATTCCCCCAAGTTGTTGGATAGAGAAGTTTGTAGTTTTACCCATTTCTCTGATGTAAATAATCTCTAAAAATAATGAATGTGGGAAGAGGAGAAATTGTTTCCTTTCCACAATTTTTCTGCAGTGTAACAATTATGCTATTGTCAATACTGATTTCGCACTGCTGTCTTACTCCTGATATTTTCCCCACATACAGATGCTTTCTGATGCCTCTGCAGCAGACACCTTTTGAAAACATTGTGGCAATAGGAAAAGGAAAAATTACTCATGATGAGCAATTTCTCCTTTTGCCACACTGTTTTCAAGTCTTTCTATTGATTATTCTTTTATTTATAGAGATTTTCCAAATTTTTGGCTAGATGTTTTCATCTACTGCAGAGTTGGTGTAAAACCTTTCCTGCATGCAACAAATCTACAGCACACAACTTTGAAAACTTCTGGAATATATCTGGGAAATCTATCTTTATGAAAGTAAAAGTTTATAATAAAGTAGAAAACATTGAAGGAAAAGGAGAAATTGAACATAAAATCGCAAATAACAGACTGCATACATTACACATAATGATAAATATAAATAACTAAGAAGTTTAAATCTAGGGTAAGGTACATTTTCTACAGAAATTACATGCTGTGAATATTCTAACCATATCACTACCCATCACTTTTAGCTTTTTCACACTTGCAGATGTATTTGACAAATCTGCAGCAGACAGCTTTTGAAAACATTGTAGCAAAAGGAGAAATTTTTCATAATGACAACTTCTCCTTTTGCAATTTGATTTTAACTATAACCCCTTATTATATTTTCATTTTATGGATATTTTTCATATTTTTGTCTAGGTGTTTTTAATACTGTCTGTTGCAGATATGTTGTATGTGAGAAAAGGTTAACACTTTATATTTGTCCAAAAAATAATACCTGACACAAACTGTCATTTGAAATCGCCTTTATTTATATTTCAGGAATATTAAGATAATAAAAATGTTGAGTTTGGCAGCAGCATAAAGTATGGATGTGCCAGCTGATTTCTTTAAATACTGCAGGCACTGGCTTAACAAAAGCAGTTCCAGGAGTCAAAGGGTTTATGAGATTGATTGATTGATTGATTGGGGTTTAACCCTAACCCTCATACGACAATTAATCTGCAGCGGACAACTTTGAATATATTTTGTCAAAAAATAGAAAATCTCTATAATTGAATGGATAACCTATGGCTAAAAGTGGAAAACATTGTGGCAAAAGGAGAACTTGCTTGTTTTGAGCAATTTCTTCTTTTGTCACTATGTTTTCAAAAAGCCGTCTGCTGCAGAGGTGTCAGAAAGCGTCTATATGAGGGAAAGGGTTAATGCTGTTTTAAAAAAAAAACAGTCATATCACGGCGGCCAGTTCACCTACTCATATGTTTATTGGATTTCTCACACCAGTACTCCACTCAACATTATTTCCAAGCAACTGGCTGCTTTTCCACATAGACTGTTAGCCCATTGGTGAAAAACAAATGGCGCTTGTCACAGAGACTTTTGTCGAACGTCGGAAAGAATGTTGGCCGAGCTGGGGTTCGAACTCACAACCCCTGGATTGACAGTCCGCATCACTACCGACTGAGCTACCAGGGATCAGCAAGGATTTATGAGACAATCTATGATATGGACAAAGAAACATATGTTTTTGAGGTACCATTAGTAAGAAAATATTGTCAGAAATGGAGGAATTCTTCAGTACATGTATGAGCAGTGTCTCCAGTTCTAACAATATTTTCAAAAGTTGTCTTCTCAAGCAGCACTATAAATAAGGGTTTGGAAAATAAATGGTGTTTCTTTTTCATCTTTATTTATACACTTGACCTCAATGACTACAACATAATGGTTTGGTCTAGAAAGACAGGAGATCCTTTCAGAAAAGTAAAATCATACCTTATTATTCATTCCTTTTCGTTTTTATCTCAGATGACAATGTGTGACAAGTTTATTAGACCTCAAGACAACTAACTACATGTATAACTTTTTTAGTGAATAAATATATAATAAACTCTATGTGGGATGTCACTTGTCTTACGTGTAGCATTAGAAATGTGATGAAATATCACTGACACAGAGGACGGTTATGTGATAAATGAGTACATATATCTCGTGCACTACCCAAAACTGTGATATACCGTGATAAACTGTGATACCTACCTCTACTAGAGTGCATGGCTGTCAGGCGCAACTTAGCATGTATGGCTCATAGAGAAAAACCAATATAATATCTTAAAATGACTGTGATTTACATTAGATATGTATGGCAGCAATTATTATTGGCTCATAGAGAAAAACCAATATAATATCTTAAAATGACTGATTTACATCAGTTAAATAACTGTGATTTATATCCGATATATACCAAATCAGGTTTATCTCATATAGAAAGACTAATATAATATCTTAAAATGAGTTAAATGACTGTGATTTATATCCGATATATACCAAATCAGGTTTATCTCATATAGAAAGACCCATATAATATCTTAAAATGAGTTAAATGACTGTGATTTATATCCAATACATACCAAATCAGGTTTATCTCATATAGAAAGACCAATATAATATCTTAAAATGAATTAAATGACTGTGATTTATATCCTATATATACCAAATCAGGTTTATCTCATATAGAAAGACCAATATAATATCTTCAAATGAGTTAAATGACTGTGATTTATATCCAATATATACCAAATCAGGTTTATCTAATATAGAAAGACCAATATAATATCTTGAAAAAACTGATTTTTTCAAATATTTATGAGGGCATGTATGCAACATGGAGAAAAACCAACACATTTTATCATAAAATTGATTCATTTCAAACATATTTACCAAAATGGGTCATTGAGAAATAAAACAAGACGGCCATGAGGCCCTTTATCTTATAATCTTATATGTCTGGTTTATATCCGATATATGTACCAGAGTTTTGTATATTTTGCTTAATTTTACAGACGAAAGATTTGTGTTTTTCTGTGCAGCACATACTTTATTTGAATGGTACATTTAAAATACAAACAAAGAAATAGGCAAGTTGTGATGACCATAGAGGTTATTGTCAGATGGAAACAAGATGGTTAAATCCTTGCCCACATGCAGATGGAAATCAACACATATGCAGCAGATGTCTTTGAAAACATTGTAAAATGTAACTGAAGGAGCAATTTCTCCTTTTGTCATAGTGATTCAATTATTGGAGAGAGTTGTCATACTTTTGACTAAATTTATTCAAAGTTGTCTGCTGCAGATTTGTTATATGTGGGGAAGAATTAAATGAGTACAATTACTCATCAGTTGTTAATGCCATAGTACAGGGTTGAGTCGTCTTCACATATTGAATATTCAGTTGTTTGTAGCTGTTGCTATATCATTCATAGTTCAAGTTGTATCTTTCCCACAATAAAAAGAAATCTGTAGCAGATGATATTGAAAACATCTAGACAAAAACATGAACAATCTCTATTATCTCTATATATTCAATGTATTGTGACAAAAGTCGAAATTGCTCCCAATGTCACAATCTTTTCAAAAATCGTCTGCTGCAGATGCATCAATATTCAAGTGGGAAAGAATTAAATACTTCCTTGAAAACAGACTTGACACAAAATGATCACAACATAAATAAGTACAAGAGGGCCATGATGGCCCTGGATTGCTCACCTTAATTATACAATGTACTGCAATGCAAAACACATCAAGACAATTATTCTGAATGCAACCTCCACAGTGTTAACAATATTTTCCTTCATTTGGCCTAGTGATCTATATTTTTTTACCTGATATGACCCATATTCCAACATGGACTAGATATCATCAAGACAACATTCTGACAAAGTTTCAACTTGCTCAAAGTAAAAATGCGGCCTCCAGAGTTTGAACAATATTTTCCTTTATTGACCTAGTTTCTGATCCAATATAACCCATATTCTAACTTGACCTAGATATAATTCAGACAAACATTCTGACCAAATTTCAAGCTGCTCAAGCAAAAAATGTGGCATCCAAAGTGTTCACAAGATTTTCTTTCAATTTGATCTAGTGACCTAGTTTTTGACCTAGCATGACCCATATTCGAACTTGGCCTACATATTATCAAGAAAAACATTCTTATAAAGTTTTATCATGCTGAAACTAAAAATGCAGTATCCAGAGTGTTAACAAGATTACCCTTCAATTTGGCCTAGTGACCTAGTTTTTAACCCGGCATGACCCATATCTGAACTTGGCCTAGATATCATTCAGACAAACATTCTGACCAAATCAAGCCGCTGAAGCAAAACATGCGGCTTCTACAGAGTTAACAAGATTTTCCCTCAATTTGGCCTAGTGACCTAGTTTCTGATCCAATATGACCCATATTTGAACTTGAACTATATATCTTTAAGACAAACATTCTGACAAAATTTCAAGCTGCTGAAGCAAAAAATGCGGCATCCAAAGTGTTAACAAGATTTACCTTCAATTTGGCCTAGTGACCTAGTTTTTGACCCGGCATGACCCATATTCGAACATGGCCTAGATATCATTCAGCTCAACATTCTGAACAAATTTCAAGCTGCTGAAACAAAACATGCGGCTTCTACAGAGTTAACAAGATTTTCCCTCAATTTGGCCTAGTGACCTAGTTTCTGACCCAATATGACCCATATTTGAACTTGACCTAGATATCTTTAAGACAAACTTTCTGACCAAATTTCAAGCTGCTGAAGCAAAAAATGTGGCATCAAAAGTGTTAACAAGATTTACCTTCAATTTGACCTAGTGACCTAGTTTTTAACCCGGCATAACCCATATTCGAACTTGACCTAGATATTTTTAAGACAAACATTTTGACAAAATTTCAAACTGCTGAAGCAAAAATTGCGGCCTCTGGAGTGTTAACAAGATTGTCCTCCAATTTGACCTAGTGACCTACTTTTTGACCCGACGTGACCCATGTTCAAACTTGACCTTCATATCATCAAGACAAACATTCTGATAAAGTTTCAACATGCTCAAGTTGAAAATGTGGCCTCCAGAGTGTTAACAAGATTTCCCTTCAATTCGACCTAGTGACCTAGTTTTTGACTTCATATGGCCCAGTTTCGAACTTGTCCAAGATTTTATGGAGATGAACGTTCTGATAAACTTTCATGAAGATTGGATGCAAAATGTAGCCCGTAGAGTGTTAACAAGCTCAAATGTTGATGACGCACGACGCACGACGGACGGATGCCAGACAAAATGTGTTCACAATAGCTCACCTTGCACTTCATGCATAGGTGAGCTAAAAAGGCTGCAACCTTAATTTTTATATTTAAAATCTATGAGTGAAACGCTGTATTCAAAGAATGGTGAGTGCTTTTACTTCTTCTTTGCATCATCTTAGTTTTTTATGGCATACCCTGTTTAAAGTCAATGCATTTATATTCCTAGCTTAGAAGATCTCAAGAAGTATTTAATGTTTTAATGGTGTACAGACAAGAATTTTGTTTGTATTAAAAGCTTATTTTGACTTGTATTCAATAAAGCTTGCGGAGTAACGATAATGGAGTACAAATAATATACAAGTAGATACAAGTATCAGTGCATTAAAGTTACCCCCATCTCACTTGCAGAAGCATTTGCAGCAGACAACTTTTTAAAATATTGTGGCAAAAGCAGAAACTGTTCATGGTGAGAAATGTCTTGTTTTGCTACAATGTTTCAAACTCGATTCATTAATTATACTTTCATTCATAGAGATTATCCAAATTTTTCCAAGATGTTTTTAAAGTTGTCTGCTGCGAATTTGTTGTATGTGGTAAGGAGGTAAAAACTTGACATTTAGTTTAATTGTTCAAGACCCGTAAGTTCCATGTTATTAAAGCCATTTACATATCAGTTAGATGGAGTGTCAATATGTGTGGTTATCACAGAATGCTACAATACAAAGTCATATTTATTTCATGACATTGTATAAGTCTTCTTTACCTAAAGTGTTAGGTCATGCAACCCTTTCCCACATTATAGATGCCTTTCGACGCCTCCGCTGCAGAAGACTCTAGAAAACATTGTAACAAAAGGAGAAATTGCTCAAAACAAGCAATTTCTCCATTTGCCACAATGATTTCAACTCTATTTAATATTTAATAATTATACAATCATTTATAGATATTTTCTATATTTTGGACTTGATAATTTCAAAGTTGTCTGCTGCAGATTTGTTGTATGTGGGACAGGGTTAAGGTGATACAATTTTGAAACATAGCCCTAACACACAGTCTCAGACTGTACAGATGAAGTTCATATAAGATTTTGAGCCGCCTCAGGTAAAAAAGGGGGCTACTTGCTTGATTTGCAATAAAGATATAAAACTATAGTTCTTCTGAATGTATTTCTGACAGTAACGGCTCTGTAAAGACTTTTGGCATATTCATATAAACTTTCCCACATTTTGACACATCAGCAGCAGATGACCTTTGAAAACATTGTGGCAAAAGGACAAATTGCTCATGATGAGCAATTCACCTTTTACCACAATGTTTTCGATTCATTTTAATAAATACAATTTCATTTATAGAGATTTTTAATAAGTTTGTGTAGTTGTTTTCAAAGTCGTCTGCTGTAGATTTCTTGTATGTGGGAAAGGATTACGATCCTTTTTACCTGAGGTGATCTATTTACATATTGTGACATCGAATATCTCCATGCTTATAAACCATTCTTCCTCATATACTATACTAACAATATCAATATCTTGGTGCACAAGAATGAACAATCACATACAATTTCACTCTATAATTTACAAAGGGACCAAGTATTACGCTAAGATATAGACTCAATATACATTAAAGAAATCACTGTAAATGATCATCTCAAAATAAACTCTATCAATGTTTCTTAAGTTATAATCACTATCTGGTTATATCACAACAACCTATCATGAGAAACTATTGAGATAAAACTGTAAATATAAGTACTTTGGATTTAACAATATAAAGATTTGAAGATTGAATGTAGACCTCATTTAGTGTAGTCCATTCTTCAGACTGAAGATGGACATGTACATGTACTTTTGTACCAGTGCAATATTTACCTGATACAATATTTAAGTATATCTTACAATATTTTAGGGTCATCTGCTACGAAACAAGAGGCCAAAAAAGCTACTTGTTTAAAAGTGGAAGTAAAATAATGGAGTTAAAAACACAGAAGCAATGTCCCCTTTTCCAAAAATATTTTCAAAAGATGTCTGCTACAAAATTTAATGCATAAACTGTCAATTTTTATCAGAGCAAAGGCAACATTCATCCCTCAAATTAATTACAATAATATCAAACAAAATAAATTTAAAACTCTTGTGTCAAAAGTTACCTGGTATGTCTTCTGCATTAACATTGATTGACCTTGACCTTCTTACTATGCCCTTGATGGAGCTATTCCGGTAAAGTTTGCTCTTTTTCCGACCAAAACTCAGCAGACGTGGTCTTGAACAGGAGAGCTGTAGAACATCTCCAAATATGTCCAATACTTGTTTGTTCACATCTGAAAATATGAAATACGATATATTTTGTATATTCATCAAAATCAATTCAATGAATTCTGCTAATAAATTAATTGGTTGTTTGGTGTCTTATGCCACTTTCAACAATTGTTCAGTTATATCACTAAGTTTGCTTGGTAAGTTACCAGTTCTACTGGTACATTTATCCTGACACTAGCCAGTCAGGAGTAATGCTAACCTGCAACCTTGAGAGCCAAGGAGGTCACTCAGTCATTTTTAAAGTCTTTGGTATGAACCGAATGGGGATCTAACCTGTGACATCCCACACCCAAGGCAGATGCTCTATCGCTACATCACCAAGGCAGTCTGCTAATAAATTGAATAGGCTGACACAAGTACTGGTTTTATTAAAATATGCCTGGAGCAGATGTAGGGCTGATTAACCCTTTCCCTCATATAAACGCTTTAGGACGCCTCTGCAGCAGGCGGCTTTTTGAAAACATAGTGACAAAAGAAGAAATTGCACAAAACATGCAATTTCTCCTTTTGTCACAATGTTTTCCACTTTTGGTCATAGGTTATCCATTCAATTATCGAGATTTTCTATGTTTTGACAAAATATGTTCAAAGTCGTCTGCTGTAGAATTGTCGTATGAGGGAAAGGGTTAAACAATGAATGAAACACCAAGCACAAACATTAACCTCTTACTTGACTTATAATTACATAATGGCATAAATCAATACCAAAATTAAAGAGAAGACATAATTAAAATATTTAACCCTTCAACACATACAGATGCATTTTTATATTAGATAACAATGAGGCGTCAGAAAGCGTCTATATGAGGGAAAGGGTTTAACTTTATTCAATGGTCATACTTTCATTTTGAGTGATTTTTCATATTTTGTCAAAGTCGTCTGCTGCAGATTTGTTGTATGTAGAAAAGGGTTAACTTTCTTCAATTGAACATATCTGAATGCCAAATGGCTAAATTACTTACCACTATCTATATCTGCTACATTCTCCAGAAAACTCAGTTTTGTAACGCAGGAAGTTGACACAAAATCACACAGGTTCCCCAAATGGACTCGGGTACCAGCTATATAACCACTCTGAAGTTTTTTAATGGTTCCTATCAAAGAACTGGGCGGTTCCTGGTGCTGATCTGTAATCAGGTAATAGCACATGGTGATTGATGTTTCCTAACCCATACAGACAAATTCCGACACATGTCCAGCAAACAACTTTCGAAAACATTGAAGCAAATGTAGAGATTGCTCATAATGAGCAATTTCTCCATTTGCCACAATGATTTCAACTGTTTTTAAAAAGTTATATCTTAATTTACAGAGATTTTTCATAATTTTGTCTTTATGTTTTCATAGTGACTGCTGCATAAATTGCTGTATGTGGCACATTAAGAACAAATTGTGGGCAAAAAAACACATTTTGAGGGCTTGGCCTGAAACGGTTGTAACTAAAAACCTATTTTGAAAACCCTGGTTTAGGGGCAATTTTGACCCTTTTGTAAACAATGCAAATTTAGGTGCCATTGCTCAGAACGAGCAATGGCACCTAAATTTCCATTGTTTACCAAGAAAAATGTTTTAACGCTTATAAAGACTTCATGGCGAGTTGATTAACCTTGGTAAAAAAAATACCAATTTTAGTTACAACCATTTCACGCCAAGCCCTCGATTTCTTATGAAGAGCAATATATTCATTGTCAAGAATGTTCCCAACTGTAAGTCACCAAAGAACCATTTTATTTGTTCCGTTATTAAATTATTTTCTGTATATGATTTCAATTGACTAAAGTTGTATGTGGCATTTTAACCCTTTCCCTCATATAGACACTTTCTGATACCTCCGCAGCAGAATGCTTTTTGAAAACATAGTGACAAAAGAAGGAAAAACATGCAATTTCTCCTTTTGCCACAATGTTTTCCACTTTTGGTCGTAGGTTATTCATTCAATTATGGAGATTTTCTATGTTTTGACAAAGTATGTTCAAAGTCATCTGCTGCAGAATTGTCGTATGAGGGAAAGGGTTAAGGTTATCTGTTTAAAATTTATCCAAAATTTACTTTCAGGAAAATTAGGTTCTTTGGTCAGATTTATATTACTGGTGATATTCTTTCATAAAATGTAACATTTTGACTGCTATTTTGTACAACAGTAAGCAGCCAGGCCAGTTGCAACATCCTTGCCATCTGACCAGGCTCTATACTGATGATTCCTCAATGCAAACTTTTTATCTTGAAATATTAAGGCTTGACTAGACTCTTTCAAGTGCAAAGCTGGACAGATTCACTAACAGAAATCATCAATGAAAGGGTTAATATGATCTGAAACTCAATAATTATATCATTCTTAAAAAACATGGTTGATGCAAACATGTTAGTTAACCCTTTCCTGAATACAATAAATTTGCAGCAGACGACTTTGGAAAGATCCAGGCAAAACAACAGAAAATCCCTATAAATGTAGGTTTAATTACTCATAAGAGTTGAAAGCATTGTCGCAAAAGAAGAAATTGTTTGTTTTGAGCAATTTCTACTTTTGTCACAAGCCATTTGCTGCAGATGCGTCAGAAAGTGTCTATATGTAGGAAAGGGTCCAGAGAATTATTGCACTTTCATTTAAAGTGATATACATATTTTAGCCTAGAAGTTATAAAGTCATCTAATGCAAAAAATTGTTGTAGGTGTGAAACGGTAAAAGATGGATGTCTGATAATTCAGGATCTTGCTGTATCTGTATCTTTTGACAGAAATATATAAGTGTAGCCCTACTAATATATCATTTATCCATCTTTTACTGTTTCACACCTACAACAATTTTTTGCATTAGATGACTATGATAACTTCTAGGCTAAAATATGTATATCACTTTAAATGAAAGTGCAATAATTCTCTGGAGCTCAAAACAGTATGGCAAAAAGATAACATGCTCATAATGAGCAATTGTTCCTTTTGCCACAATTTTTTCAAAAGTCATCTGCTTCAGATACATCAAAATGTGCCTGCTCATTATGAACAATTTCTCAAAAGTAGTCTGTTTCAGATGAATAAACAAGAGGGCCATGATGGCCCTATATCGCTCACCTGATTTAATAGAACTTCAATAGTTTTCAAAGTTTTTACTCTTTTTAGGCCAATACTTTTGGACAAGAAGATTTTTAAAGTTTTAACAATGCACATATAAGGAAAACAAGCCCCGCCCCCTGGCGGCCATGTTTTTCAACGGATCAAAAATATTTGAACAATCTTCGTAAAGGGTGCCCAAAGGAACATTTGTGCAAAATAATTTTTAAATCAGGCCAGTACTTTTGGACAAGAAGATTTTTAAAGTTTTAACAATGCACATATAAGGAAAACAAGCTCCGCCCCCTGGCCGCCATGTTTTTCAACGGATTGGAAATATTTGTACAATCTTGGTAAAGGGTGCCCCAAGGAACATTTGTGCAAAATAATTTTTAAAATCAGGCCAGTTCTTTTGGACAAGAAGATTTTTAAAGTTTTAACAATGCACATATAAGGAAAACTAGCTCCGCCCCCTGGCGGCCATGCTTTTCAACGGATCGGAAATATTAGAACAATCTTGGTAAAGGGTGCCCTAAGGAACATTTGTGCAAAATAATTTTCAAATTGGGCCAGTACTTTTGGACAAGAAGATTTTTAAAGTTTTAACAATGCACATATAAGGAAAACAAGCTCCGCCTCCTGGCGGCCATGTTTTTCAACGGATCAAAAATATTTGAACATTCTTGGTAAAGGGTGCACCAAGGAACATTTGTGCAAAATTATTTTCAAATCGGCCCAGTACTTTTGGACAAGAAGATTTTTCAAAGTTTAAACAATGCACAATGTAAGGAAAACAGGCTCCGCCCCCTGGCGGCCATGTTTCTCAACGGATTGGAAATATTTGAACGATCTTGGTAAAGAGTGTCCCAAGGAACATTTGTGCAAAATAATTTTCAAATCGGGCCAGTACTTTTGGACAAGAAGATTTTTAAACTTTTTACAATGCACATATAAGGAAAATAAGCTCCGCCCCCTGGCGGCCATGTTTTTTAACGGATCGGAAATATTTGAACAATCTTGGTAGAGGGTACCCCAAGGAACATTTGTGCAAAATAATTTTCAAATCGGGCCAGTACTTTTGGACAAGAAGATTTTTTAAGATTTGGCAATTTTCCCCTTTTCTGATGCCGCAGCAACCAAAGTTCTACTTGGAATAAATATCTTTGAACAACTTTGAAAGAGGACTACCTAAGGACCATTCCTGTGAAGTTATTTTGAAATCTGTCCATTGGTTTAGTAGGAGAAGTCATTTGTAGGAAATTGTTAACAGACGCCGACGACGACGCAGACGACGACGGACGCCGGATGATCACAAAAGCTCACCTTGCACTTCGTGCTTAGGTGAGCTAAAAATGCATAAAATGATACTGTAACTGTGACACTATAACACCCAATTTTTGTTGGATACGGCTCAAATATACCAAACTAGTTGTGTGAAATTAATGAAATATAAGAAGGAAAAAGTCATCTTGAATGTTAAACAAAAGGGCCATCATGTCCCTTGATCGCTTACCTGAGTTAATCAATGTGAGTTGTCATGCAAATCACAGTCATCCACAAGCTATTACAAGATGACCCAAAAGCCGAGTATAGCTCCACTGCCACAAAGGAAAATAACCCTATGTTGTCTGTCTTTTGTCAAATTAAAAAGATTTGAGGAAACTGATAGGTCAGCAAAGAAATGTACCGGGTAGTATTTCAAAATCAGACATTTAATTTTTTAGAGTAGATAACTTTCTAAATCTTACTCTATGGGCAAAAAGGGTACAACAGCCACAGCCCCTGCCAGCCATGTCTTTTGAACAATCAATAATGGCTTGAAGGAAGAGGGTCAGCCAAGGAACATGACTACAAAATTATTTTAAAATTGCTCTAACACTTTTGGAAACAGTTTTAACTATAGCAAGATGAGACAAAACAGCCCCGCTACTAGATGCCATGTTTTTTACCAATCAACATGGCTTGAAGGTACCTATTAAGGAATCACAGAAGGAACATATGTACATAATTTTTTGGAAATGATCCAGATTCTTTCAGAGGAGAAGAGTTTTCAAGTATTCACTTTAGCCATATATGGTAAAATAGCCATGTCCCTCAGGACCATTTGCAACCATTCATCATGGCTTCAAGGAATCTTTTTTTAAACAATCAATATGGCTTGAGGGAATCAGGAAGAGGGTCACCCAAGGAACATAATTTATCTAAAACTGATTTATAACTATAGCCTTATAAGGCAAAATGGCCCCGGCAGCCATGTATTTTAACCAATCAATTTGGCCAGAAGGAATCCAATACAGGGTCACAAAAGGAACATTTGTAAAAAAATAATTTGAAAATCTGCAAGTTTCTTTCAAAGGAGAAGATTTTTTTTAAAGTTTTCACTATAGCTATATTAGGTAAAATAGCCCTGGGGCCCTGACGGCCATGTTTTTTTTACCAATCATCATGGTTTGAAGTTATCTGATAGAGGGTCAAAAAACATTTCAGCAAAATTATTTGAAAATCAGCCAGATACTTTCAGAGGAGATGATTTTTAAAGTTTTCACTTTAGCCATATAAGTCAAAACAGCCCGGCCCCCTGGCGACTATATTTTTTACCAATCAACATGGTTTAAAGGAATCACATAGAGAATCACTCAAGGAACATTTCTACAAAATGCTTGCTGTAAAATTTCATCCCAATTGACCACCTAGTTGCAGAAGATAAGATGTTGACTGACACACAATACACAACAAGGACAAAGAGCAATCACAATAAATCACCTTGAGCACTTCATGCTCAGGTGAGCTAAAAATACAATAATTAACTGTTTCATTAATATGGTTACATAGCTTGCAAGACCATTGGATCTGAAACAGTTGAAACTTAATTAACCCTAATCCTGCTCTGTTCAACTTTACACAACAACTGTAACCCTTCCCTAATACGACAAATCTGCAGCAGATGACTTTGAACATATTTTGTCAAAAAAATAGAAAATCTCTATAATTGAATGGATAACCTTTGACTAAAAGTGGAAAACATTGTGGCAAAAGGAGAAATTGCTCGTTTTGAGCAATTTATTCTTTTGTCACTATGTTTTCAAAAAGCCGTCTGCTGCAGAGGCGTCAGAAAGCGTCTATATGAGGGAAAGGGTTAACTAAATTGCTTTTTCAAGCAATATACACCAAAATGGGCATTATATTATCTTTGTGTACATTGTTTATTCATGCTACAAATTTGTCGCAAAAACAACTCTATAAATATGTAAGATCTTATTAACACTTGGTGCATCCATCTAGTATAATTTCCTTCATAAAGACTACAATGTCATATTTTGAACTAAATATTTTCAATGTCATCTTTCGCAGATTTGTTGTATGTGGGAAAGGCTGACAAGTAGCAGGAATTCCCATGTATAGACGCTTTCTGACGCTTCTGCAGCCGACTTTGGAAAACATTGTGGCAAAACAAGCAATTTCTCCATTTGCCACAATGTTTTCAATATTTTGTCAAAATTATACCTTCAGTTATAGAGATTTTCCATATTTCGAAGTATTCAAAGTTTTCTGCTGCAGATTTGTTGTATCTTGGAAAGGGTTAAGAAAAATCATGATGATTTTTTGAATGATTATGGAGAGATATAACCAAACTGTCCAAGTCCAAGTTTTTATTATTTACACAATTGCCTATCACCATTTTTTATGTAAATTGCTAAGCTTAGTAAAAGAGATTAGTAGATGAGAAGCATGTGTTAGTATCTAACCCCCCTTTCCAACATTCAATAAATTTTCAATTAAAAGACAAGGTGAAAATTGGATAGAGTTAAAACATAGTGGCTTATTTTTTCACAATGTTTCAAAAGTTGTCTGTGTTGATGATGTGTCAAAATGTGTGGGTCTACATGTGGGAAAGGGTTAATTAGAAATTATTCACTGAATAGCTCATTATCATGTAAAACTAGGCCAAAAACTACCGTTATTCTTTATGAATATCTTAATTGAAATTAAATGTGACAGGTATCAAATATTAAATATAAGTATTGTAATCAAATGTACATTTTACATATTTTCTTGCAAGTTTAAGTCATATCATCTTGTCAAGTTCACCTCAATGTCTGTATACCTCATAAGGTAGTTTTAGTCATCAATGTATCATTTATTGTTTTATGTCATTTTCAACAATATTTCAGTTATATCACAGCAGCAGTTCACTTATTGATGATATCTGGAAGAGTCTAAAGCTATCATGTCAGGTAATGGGTTAACCTGTAGCAGACAACTTTTGAAAACATTGTGACAAAAGAAGAAATTGCTTAATACAAGCAATTTCTCCTTTTGCCACAATGTTTTCAACTTTTTTCAGTAATTATATCTTCGTTTATGGGGATTCTCCACATTTTTGCCTAGATGGGTTCAAAGTTGTCTGCTGCAGATTTGTTGTATGTAGGTAAAGGTAAAGCCACCATTAACTCGTTGACTGCTGGAACAGACTTTGTGAAGCCTGTGGTACCTGAAGAACAAGGCCAATCAGCGCATCCATGCTGTCTGACCAGGCTCTTGACCACTCAAATCAACATTTTCTTTTCTCTTGATATTCCTAGATTTGGCTATGGACTCTTCCAAATGAAATGCACAGCTGAATAAGTCCATCTTATCAAAAATCAGCATTGAAAAGGTTAAAAAAAGTATTTATATAAAGGCCAGTTTTACATGTGAGTTACTGTGACTGTAATCTTACCAAGAAAGCGTGTTGAAACGGACATGACTACCAAAGGTCGCCCTAAACTGCGCCAACTATACTTGATATAGGAGACCTCTGTGTGAAGCATATTAATGACAAACTGCATATCTAGGGCCATGTAAAACTGATGAGGGTCCAAAAACTGTGAAAGTTAAACAAAAAAAATCACAAAAGCTTAAAATAGGTAGGAGTTTTTACACTTTCTGTTACAACATCATGAAGACTAATAGACAATCAAGCCAAACAGGTGATGAACACATTCTGTGAATAAAAATATCAACAATCAAACAACAAAAAGCTTGGGGTTTGGGTACTGTAAATCAGGTATTAATTGTGTCAGCTTAGCCCTTTTCCCACATACAACAAGTCCGCAGCAGACGACTTTCAAAACTACATAGGCAAACATGCGAAAAATCTCTATAACTGAAAGTTTAATTACCAGTACTGAACAGATAAATTAAGAGTAATATAGAGTTGAAGACATTGCAGCAAAAGGAGGAATTGATCACGATGAGCAATCTCTTCGATTGCCACAATATTTCCAAAAGTCGTCGGCTGCAGGCATGTTAAATTGAGTGTCTATCTGGGAAAGGGTTAATAACTCATCTCGAGGGCTTGGTGTGAAACGGTTGTAACTAAAATTGGTATTTTTTTACCAAGGTTAATCACCTCGCCATAAAGTCCTTATAAGCGTTAACTAATTTTTCTTGGTAATCAATGGAAATTTAGGTGCCATTGCTCGTTCTGAGCAATGGCACCTAAATTTGCATTGTTTACAAAGGGGTCAAAATCGCCCCTAAACCTGGGTTTTCAAAATAAGTTTTTAGTTACAACCGTTTCACACCAAGCCCTCGATCTGTGTACATGTATTTGGTTTTACCATTACCCGTGATAATAAGTGAAAACAAAAATCTCGAAAATACTACCGGATTTACAGCATATAAGAAATGGACGAACACAGATATGATATATATGGTAAACTGGCAAAATTCAAGATATTGTTGATCCCTGGGATAAATAATAATTCCATGCACAAAGAAAAAGCAATAACTAAATTCTGCACCAAAAATAATCTTGGACCAGTCTCAGCAAAGTCCATTAACCCTTCAGACACATTTTGACGCATTATAAGCAATTCCTCCTTTTTCATAATATTTTGAACTTAATTCAATAATAACAATT
The DNA here is from genome assembly GCA_031761405.1 of Serripes groenlandicus. Lineage (NCBI taxonomy): Eukaryota > Metazoa > Mollusca > Bivalvia > Cardiida > Cardiidae > Serripes > Serripes groenlandicus. The sequence continues at coordinate 81,091,331 of JASEVX010000006.1, forward strand.
TCATTTACTAATATTTTACATGTTTTCAAAGTTGTCTGCTGCAAATTTGTTATATGCAGTAAATGGTTAACCCTTTCCCTCATACAACAATTCTGCAGCAGACGACTTTGAACGTATTTTGTCAAAACATAGACAATCTCCATAATTGAATGGATAACCTATAGATGACAAAAAGTGGAAAACATTGTGGCAAAAGGAGAAATTGCACGTTTTGTGCAATTTCTTCTTTTGTCACTATGTTTTCAAAAAGCTGTCTGCTGCAGAGGCGTCAAAAAGCGTCTATATGAGGGAAAGGGTTAATGAGAAATCTTATGTTGATTATCAGTGTTATTGTCTAACAACAGTACTTGATAAGAAGATAAATTTCAAATGCAGCCAAAATGTTTATATAATTTGCTATTTAACCCTTTCCCTCATACGGCAATTCTGCAGCAGACAACTTTGAACGTATTTTGTCAAAAAATAGAAAATCTCCATAATTAAATGGATGACAAAAAGTGGAAAACATTGTGGCAAAAGGAGAAATTGCACGTTTTGTGCAATTTCTTCTTTAGTCACTATATTTTCAAAAAGCCGTCTGCTGCAGAGGCGTCAGAAAGCGTCTATATGAGGGAAAGGGTTAACCATTTCCCTCCTATAGACACATCTGCAGGAGACAACTTTTGAAAACATCGTGACAAAAGTAGAAATTGCTCAAAACCAGCAATTTCTCCTTTTACCACTATGCTTTCAACTTTTTTCAGTAATTATACCTACAATTATAGAGATTTTCCATATTTTTGAGTGGACATTTTCAAAGTCGTCTGCTGCAGATTTGCTGTATGTAGGAAAGGGTTATACAAAGCTCTACATTACCATAACAGATAGAGGTAATTATTTTTGCTCAACTTTAATCTAACTGTGCCTCCTATAAGCTATCTATATTCCTTCATCTACATGGGTTGTTTAGAAATATGGGGTAAGAATGAGATAGCTTCTTTAACCCTTTCCCTCATATAGACGCCTCTGCAGCAGACAGCTTTTTGAAAACATAGTGACAAAAGAACTCATTTTGACACAATGTTTTCCACTTTTAGTCATAGGTTATCCATTCAATTATAGAAATTTTACATTTTTGAAAAAATATGTTCAAAGTCGTCTGCTGCAGAATTGTCGTATGAGGGAAAGGGTTAAAACCTTTCCAACATTCAGCATATCTGCAACAGACAACTTTGACATAATATATGCAAAACCATGGAAAAACCATATAATCGAAAGCTCTATTATTTGAAATAGTTGAAAAAGAGTGACAAAAGGAGAAATTGCTCATTGAGCAATTTATTTTTTGGCCACCATGTTTTCAAAAGTCATCTTCTGCAGATGTGGCAAAATGCATCAGCAAATGGGAAAGGATTAATTTCTTTTTGTTATGAAATTTCCACATGAAGTTAATCAGCATATAAATTATCTGATTTGTATGCGAAATTCAGATTCAAATTCATTTTTTTCATAGGTACAGCTTCTATTGTTACCAAGTTGACATCAAATTTGATAGGCTACCCAATTCCTTTTTAATAACATTCAGTATTCTGTAAATATTCAAAATTGTTGTTATGACGAAGATTTAAGAGTAATGCTTGTTAATGATGAGAGCATAGGGTAAAAGTTTTGTCAACATCAACATCTTACAAAATGTGAAAATTGCTAATTATGATAAATAACTTCTTTCGTCTTAATATTTTTTAAAGTTGTATGCTGCATATGTATCAAATTGTGTCTGCCAGTGGAAAGCGTAAAGGTTTATTCTTTAATCTGCAACATAAATGTTTTACTTTTCATCTAAAATATAGGTTAACCCTTTCCCTCATATAGACGCTTTCTGACACCTCTGCAGCAGACGGCTTTTTGAAAACATAGTGACAAAAGAAGAAATTGCACAAAACGTGCAATTTCTCCTTTTACCACAATGTTTTCCACTTTTTGTCATAGGTTATCCATTCAATTATGGAGATTTTCTATATTTTTACAAAACGCGTTCAAGGTCGTCTGCTGCAGAATTGCCGTATGTGGGAAAGGGTTAATGTATTACCTGTGAAGATTTTTTACAAAAACATAAATCATGCTAACAGGTTAAAAAGTTAGGCATTCTAAAGGGGTAAGGTATTATAAACATGTAACATAGTTAGGCATTCAAAACAAGAAACACAGTTAGGCATTCTGAACAACAATAAATAACACAATAAACAATAACATCTTTTAGATCTGCACACCTAACATGGCTCCGTTTATAGGACAAGTAAATGTCGGTCGGCCCATCATCCGCCAATTACGAGCCAGGTCATCCATGTTGTTCTTCATTATATCGACAAGAAAGTCGACATCCAGTGGCAAATAGAATTGCTGTTTGTCTACAAACTGAAAAGTTCACAATGAGTTGACATATCACAAAATGCTACATGGGTTAATCATTAATATTAAGCAAGGTGCAGATAGCAATATTCTTAAACCAGAATTAATGAATTGAGTTGAAAAGATTGTGGAAAGTTTCTTTTGCCATAATTTTTTCAAAAGTCATCTGTTGCAGATCTGATGAGTCATAATGTGTTTGCATCTGGGAAAAGGGTTAAAGAAATTACTGAACAATATAGTGGTAAATTAGCACACTGCCTGAAAGCCATCATGTTTGACAAGAAAATTTGAATTTAGCCATTTCAGTAGAGGGGCACATATAAGTCATTCATTTTGAATGAAACTGCACAATGTATGCTGAAAGGCCTTTATCCTCATACAACAAACCTGCAGCAGACAACTTTGAAATTTTCAAGGTCAAAATATACAAAATTTCTATAAAAGAAAGTATGATTATAGAATAGAGTTGAGATCATTGTGGCCAAAGGTGAAATTGCTCATCACAAGCAATTTCCCCTTTGGCCACAATGTTTCCAAAAGTCGACTGCTGCTAGTGCGTAAAATGCGCCTGAAGGTCGGAAAGTGTTAAAATACAGATCCAGGAGTCAACAAAGATGTAGACAAAGTCATCACCAAATACAACGAGAGTGCCAGTGACGCCACAATATACGCCGCCACAAAATATAAAGATCAAGATTGGTCCTTTTAATTATTGCTTTTAACATGTATCACAAAATATCAATCAGCTACAGAGACTAAGTTTCAAGGGACAAAAATCTTGCAAAAATCAATGAACTGGAAAATCGCCGTTTTATGCACATCTACCCTTTATAGTAATGACATTGAAAAGATTCGGTCAGAAACATAGGAGGAGTTGCGTTCACAAGGCTGCAATATCAATCAGCTACAGAGACAGAGATGACGCCAATATACGACCGCCTCCGGCGGCGTATAAAAAGGTGGGTATAGCTCTGGTTCATATTGGCTTACGTTTTAATTTACATATGGATTCTTTTTGGGATGTTCCTAAACACAAATTGGTTAAACCTCTCCCCCATGCAGATATGTTGTCAGGCAAATTATAGGAGATGACTTCTTAAAATGTTGTTGCAATAGGAAACATCACTCATAATGAGCAACTTCTCCTTTCCAACAAAGTTTACAAGTGTATTAAAAAAGTATACTTCAATTTATAGAAATTTTCTGTTTTCCACCAGATGATTTCACAAGTCATCTGCTGCAGATTTTGTTGTATGTGGGAGAGGGTTCAGAAGAGGTTCAAAAAAGATTAAAATTTTACAAACAACAAAAGTTAGTATGTTGTATTAATCTTCCAAGTAATGTACAAACTATACATCAATGTAAACATTTTCTCACAAGATCCACATCTACTCATTTTTAAAACCTTAATGTTGATTGAGTTCTTCAACCCTTTCCCATCTGTATAAGATGAATTTCGATCAATTGCTCCTTTTGCCACATTGTTTTCAACTCTATTCAATAAACAAACTTTAATTCATAGAGATTTCCATACGTTTTCCTATATGTTACAGAAGTTGAGTGCTGAAGATTTGTGGAATGTGAGAAAGGTTGAGCTTATTTTTAAATGTATTCTCCTTTTGTCGCAATGATTTAAAAAGTCGTCTTCTGCAGATGCATCAAAATGCGTCTTCAGGTGGGAAAGGGATAAGAAAATGAGTTTACAGGCTATATTTATATCTATGTGAAGCAGTGAAAGTGTTTGAATTGGAGAATTTTTTCATTGCAGGTAAATTTAAAGTAGGGATAGGACATACCAAATTAGACAAATTATCCACTTTTAACCCACTCCCACATAACATATCTGAAGCAGACGACTTTGAAAACAATAGAGCCAAGATATAGAAAATCCCTATAAATGAAAATTTTATTATTTGAAAGAGTTCAAAACATTGTGGCAAAAGGGGAAATTGCTTGTTTTGAGCAATTTCTCCTTTTGTCACAATTTTTCAATAGTCGCCTGCTGCAGAGACGTCAGATAGTGTCTATTTATGGGAAAGGATTAAGTGACACATTCTCTTTTAGAAGATACATGACCTCCTCTTTTATTGGATACTTTTATAAGTAGTCTCTGATATAAATAGTGACAAAATACCATTAACTCTTTCCCACATACAGACACCCTCTGATGCCTCTGTAGAAGATAACTTTTGAACACATTGTTGCAAAAGAAGAAATTGCTCACAATGAGCAATTATATTTTTGTCACAATGTTTTCAACTTTATTCAATAAGTGTTTTTTCATTTATGGAGAATTTCCATGCTTTGGACCAAATTTGTTGAATTTGTTGCAGATTTGTTGAAAGTGGGAAAGGGTTAAGTTTTAAAATTAGTTTCAACCATGATAATATGACATACAACACATGTTAATGTGCATGAATCTAATTTTCTATTTTTTCTTAAGTAAAAGCTACAATTGGAACAAAATACTCATGAACAAAATTGTGTAATATCTCATAAAACGCTTTCTAGTTCTGATCTGAAAACCAAAAGCTTTTAAAAACCCTTTTGTAATCAGTCAAAACTGATGAATTCAAATATGAATGTACTGATTAGCCTGCTGCAGATGACTTTGAAAACATCTGGGAAAATCTTCTGAAAATCTCATAAGTACAATTATTGATGAGAAATTGCTCGATTCCCATTTTACTGAAATGTTTGCAAAAGTTGTCTGATAATAATTTATCAAAAATTCACCTGTATGTGGGTGAAAGCTTACCTAAACGTAATATTTAAAGTTTCATTTTGATAGAGTTTAATTAGAATATTAACCCTTTCCCTCATATAGACACTTTCTGATGCCTCTGCAGCAAACAGTTTTTGAAAACATGGCCCAAATTCTTTCTGGTATGTTTTCAAAGTCGAGTGCAGATGTGTTGTATCGGGTAAAGTATTTAAGGAATAGAAGAAGTTGATAAATTTCTTCTCGACCACTATAAACTGCAATTCATCAAAAGAGATCTGTTTGCGGAAAAGGTTTGATGATCTCCCTTACCTGAGGAATGAAGGCGAGTATTTGATCATGTAACATGTAGAGCTTACTCGTGGCCAGCAGACCTATCTCATGGGAGGGTCTACCTGTTAGTCCCATCTTTTTATTGATACCTGAAGATATGCAAAATATTCAATAGAGGATATGTAGGTCAAAATCAGTGACAATAAGTGAAATTACTGTAACCGTTTTAACCCTTTCTCTCATATGACAATTCTGCTGCAGACGACTTTGTCAAAACATAGAAAATCTCCATAATTGAATGGATAACCTATGATAAAAAGTGGAAAACATTGTGGCAAAAGGAGAAATTGCATGTTTTGTGCAATTTCTTCTTTTGTCACTATGTTTTCAAAAAGCCGTCTGCTGCAGAGGCATCAGAAAGCATCTATATGAGGGAAAGGGTTAACCTTTCAATTGAGGTATCTGCCATTTGACATGGCCACATACACTTTAGGGAGCAGGGGCTTGTAGAAAGGAGAATTTTGAATACAATACAAAGTCAAGAATTATGTGATTCATACAACTGGTATAATATAAAATTATTGAAATATCAGAGAACTTGAATACATGTTTGAAACAGGTAATTCTTCTATAATATCTTTATAACCCTATACAAGCTTATGTTGTGAGTTGAATCCTTACACTGACTTACCAAGAAGGGAGTAAATTTGACTGAGAGATGTGGCCGGATAGACCCTGATTGGGTTGACTTCTAGATATGTCTGTACATATATACCATGCTCTTCTAGCTTACTCTGTATGACAGCATCCTCCGCAAGGATAACCACTGGAAATAAAAATTAAAAATGAACTCTTCACACTCTGCAGATGACAACTTTTTCAGAACATTGCGGGAAAAGGAGAAATTGGTTGTTCTGTTCTCTCTTTCCATCAATGCCTTGAACTGTATATCTGAATCATACTTCCAATTTTCCAGATATTCTTATTTTTCCCCTGATGTTTCATAGCAGAATCATACCATGTACATGTAATTTAGGAAATGTGAGGAATAAAAAACATTGTGTCACTAAACATGGACAGTAAACCTTCCTACTTGCAGACACATTTTGTTTGATACATCTTCACCAGATCACTTTTAAAAACATTATGGCAAAAGTAGAAAATGCTAATGATGATATTTATGAGGGAAAGTATACAGGGAAAGTATACAGACTCATAAATTAGACTTAATCAAATAGATAACCTCTACAAACTAGAATGGAGTGCTCCGCGGAGCACATGTGTCACCTGCACCTGCTCATTGAAAGTGTGACGACAGACAGACAGATGGCGGACAAAAAAAAAGTAATCCCTAAGTGCCTACACAAAAATGAACTATTAAACCCTTTCCCACATACATTTGCATTCTGACACCTTTGCAGCAGACAACTTTTTTTAAAGTATTTTTAAAGCCACCTGCTGCATATTTGTTGTATGACAGAAAGGGTTAAATAAACAGCAAAGAAACTATTGCAGAAAAAGAAGGTTATGCCCATAGTGACATTAGTGTTGCAGTAACTGACCAAATATTTACCTTGAACAACTACATCCGGTTTAGGTTCCATAACCAGCCTTCTGTTTAAAGGATCCAATTCACCAGGAGATATAAATTTCTGAAATATATATGAGCTGTGAGATTTAGGGTCTTAGGTAGGTAAAATTGTGTAACACTAATGGGGCCACAAGTCTAGCATTCCGTCAAAAGATACATGTAGGATTACATTACATGTAACCAAACAGTGAAGGCTCTGATGAGACTGTGTGTATGCACAGGCTCTCCTGCGTCTTCACTGTTTTCACTGTATGGCAAAGTCAACAAGAACCCAAATCTCTAGATGTGGCTCATTTGTAAAAAAAAGGAATAAACTTGTGTTCCTTTTATATAACAAGGAGAAGCTTCTATTCTTCATACACATAAAATAAAGGAAGGCTCATTTATCGGTGCCAAAATTGTAGCAGTTTTTCCTACCAGTTCACTTACCCTTGTTTTTCCTTGATTTCTCACATCAAAATTCTACGGTACCTTCTAAAACATTCAAAATCACAACCCTCGGAGCAACAGTCCTTATTTGATACTGACTGAGCAATCATTCCTCTTCATCTATTTTTAAACAAGAGCGCTACAAGCTAATGCCAACGCTCGTCTGCTATTTTTAAGACGAAAAAAAGGGCATTTCTGTATAATTATTTAAGCCAGAGTAGTTTGACTTTGTATAGACATGTGTATTGTTCCTAGGACATGTGCACCAAGTTGAATTGGAAAATGTTCAACGTTTTTTGAGTTATGAGGTAAGGTTAAAGTTATGTGACAATGCAGACTCTGATGACGACGCCAAGGGTATCACAATATCACAATTTTTTTTCTTCAAAAACAGACGAGCTAAAAACTACTACAACAAAAAACACCCTTTCTTTTCCAGCTTTAACAATAAAAAAGTTTATAAAACCGTGTAGGAAAGGAAGCAACTGGTGATCCTAAGTGATAGCTGTATTACCTCTTCTATAAGTCGTCCGAGTATATACAAAGACTGGCCCCACATCTGTGGTAACTTTCCCACATATTCTCTCTTCTGACTGTTAGGATTTTTGACCTCTTCATCAACCTAGTGAATAATAAACTTTATTGTATACTTTGATATTTTTCCTTCTATTCTCCATTTGGAAAAAGGATGCAGTATTCATTGATATTGCACGGGTTGATAGTGCACGCATTGATATTGCGCTCAGATCTTTTTCACATGCTGCTAAGGATGGAACTATTTCCATACAGTAACGTTACAGAGCGCTCCCATCCAAAGGTGATGAGTTTAGAGACCAGCTAACAATGTTTGGTAAATCCCTTGTACATGACACGCTATGAAAAATCAGTAGATGTACAAAAAACCCAATCAATTTTATTTATAGCATTATCCACATGTGTAAACTGTAAATACATACGTAGTTTCTGACGTAATATATGACGTGTTTCATTGACATCGGTATTTGTAGACTGTACACATTTTGCCACATATCGGCTATATTCATAGTTGTTTTTGATAGTCATTGACAATCTATATAAGTTAATCTCAATAAAACATGAAGAACAAAATCAAGTGGGATTTAATAACTGCTAGGATGAATATGCAAATAATTGTTTAAAAGGTAGGCGTTCTGATTATTTTTGTCATTCTCCGATGCGAAGTTTATCAACGCAGAATAGAAGATGTGTGTTCGCTTTACTGAACATACTGTGAGGTCAAAAGGGGCATCTAAATCGTAATAAAGAACACAAATTTGAAATACACATGACAAAAGCATGACATATCATTTTGTCGACGATTCAATTTTCACTGAGAACATCAATGGCGGTTCGTAAATTATTTTGTCCACGACCCTAGCAACCAACGGAAAGGACAGTATAATTGTGCGATAGGTTGTTAATGTTTATTTATCTTAATTCTAAATAGTGAAGTGTTTCAAACAAACATTTTAAATAGCCAATATCAAAGTATACAATAAAAAGGTTATTGCAAGCTCGGGCAACTCAGCCGAAGGAACTCGTCCAACACAATATTTTCCTATATAAATGCAATAACCTAAATTGTTTGAGCCGTTCCACAAAAAAAACACCATTATAGCCTCTGCGTAATGTATATACCCAGATCAGCCTGCGCATTCCATGCATGCTAATCCAGGCCATTCCGTCTCAGGGGGTAGAGGTATAGAGTAATGATTCCTGAAATAGAAAATCCACAGGAGGCGAAAAGTGTCTGTCCGGATTAGTCTGCGTGGCATGCTTAGGCTGATCCAGTTTATATGTTTTAGCTCCGACAGCCATCTTGTACAGCAAGGCAGAATTGAAAGTCATCTTATGCAATAAAGCAGAGTGGTTTGAACAATTTTGATTGCATTTCACTCATATTTTGAAATTGGGCCAGTAGATTAGGTGGCAATATTGTTTCAAGAAATTTGAAATTTGACAAGTGGTTTAACCCTTTCCCTCATATAGACGCTTTCTGACGCTTCTGCAGTAGACAGCTTTTTGAAAACATAGTAACAAAAGAAGAAAACAAGAGGGCCATGATGGCCCTGGAATCGCTCACCTGATTTTTTTTCACTTTAGCTATATAAGCCCCGCCATCTGGCGGGCATAGTTTCCAACCAATCAACTTGGCTTAAAGGAATCTGGTACAGATTCACCCTAGGAACATTTCTACAAAATTATTTGAAAATCGGCCTGACACTTTTGGTGGAGAAGATTTTTTAAGTTTTCACTATACCCATAAAAGGCAAAATAGCCCCACCCCCTGGCGGCCATGTTTTTTGACCAATCAACATGGCTTGAAGAAATCTGATAGAGGGTCATCCAAGGAACATTTCTACAAAAATTATTTGAAAATTGGCCTGACACTTTTGGAGGAGAAGATTTTTTAAAAAGTTTTCACTATAGCCATATAAGGCAAAAAAGCCCCGCCACCCTTGGCGGCCATGTTTTTCGACCAATCAACATGGCTTCAAGGAATCTGATAAAGAGTTACCCAAGGAACATTTCTACAAAATAATTTCAAAATCTGCCCACCAGTTTGGGAGAAGAAGAATTTTGATTTTTTTTTTCGTTTCGTTGCCATGCAAACCAGAATTCTACATGGATCCCAAAAATTTGAAGGAATTCTGGTGAGGTCATTGAGAGGATGCTTTCTGTGAAGTTTCATCCCAAATGACCCACTGGTTACTGAGGAGAAGATGTTGAAGATTTTTTAAGTTTTCACTTTGGCCATATAAGGCAAAATAGCCCCGCCCCCTGGCCGCCATGTTTTTGACCAATCAACATGGCTTGAAGGAATCTGATAGAGGATCACCCAAAGAACATTTCTACAAAATTATTTGAAAATCGGCCTGACACTTTTGGAGGAGAAGATTTTTTAAGTTTGCACTTTAGCCATATAAGGCAAAATAGCCCCGCCCCCCCTGGCGGCCATGTTTTTCGACAATCAACATGGCTTGAAGGAATCTGATAGAGGGTCACCCAATGAACATTTCTACAAAATTATTTGAAAATCGGCCTTACACTTTCGGAGGAGAAGATTTTTTAAGTTTTCACTATAGCCATATAAGGCAAAATAGCCCCGCCCCCCTGGCGGCCATGTTTTTCGACCAATCAACATGGCTTGAAGGAATCTGATAGAGGGTCATCCAAGGAACATTTCTACAAAATTATTTGAAAATCGGCCAACCAGTTTGGGAGAAGAAGAATTTTGAAGGTTTTTTCATTTCGTTGCCATGGAAACCAGAATTCTGCATGGATCCCAAAATTTTTAAGGAATTCTGGTGAGGACATTGAGAGGATGCTTTCTGTGAAGTTTCATCCCAGCTGACCCACCAGTTACAGAGGAGAAAATGTTGACGGACGACGCACGGCGCACGCCGGACGCCGGACGCCGGACGCCGGACATAGGGCGATCACAATAACTCACCTTGAGCACTTCGTGCACAGGTGAGCTAAAAACGAGCAATTTCTTCTTCTGCCACAATGTTTTCCACTTTGAGTTATCGAGTTATTGAGGACGACGCACGACGGACGCCGGACATAGGGCGATCACAATAACTCACCTTGAGCACTTCGTGCACAGGTGAGCTAAAAACGAGCAATTTCTCCTTCTGCCACAATGTTTTCCACTTTGAGGTCACCATTCAATTATAAAGATTTTCTATTTTATGACAAATAATGTTCAAAGTCGTCTGCTGCAGAATTGTTGTATGAGGGAAAGGGTTAAGAGATGTTATTGAACCTTTTTTTCTTATGTTCTAGATGCTATCTTGTGCAGTGGACCAGAACATTTTGGTAGAGTGTAAGCTAAGGAATATTATCTTGAAAATATTATTTAGAAGGAAAAAGTCAATCAATATTTTGTCTATTCTAAGCTCTGTTTGGATCATCTTGGCAAAGGGCAATATATGGAACATCCCTGTGATATAATTTTTATTTTTTATAAAGGGGTTCATTAGTTTATGAGGAGAGGTTTTATAAGGAAAATGTAATCAGACGGATGTAAAGACAAGTAACAGACGCCCCATGCTAAATGATCACACCTGCTAATCTCAGGCACTTTGTGCTTGAGTGAGCTAAATATGTTGAAAAGGAGAAAATGTTTTAAGCCTTTCCCTCATATGACAATTCTGCAGCAGACGACTTTGAACGTATTTTGTCAAAACATAGAAAATCTCCATAATTGAATGGATAACCTATGACAAAAAGTGGAAAACATTGTGGCAAAAGGAGAAATTGCACGTTTTTTCTGAAATATTTTTATTTATGTATCAAAATAATGCTACAGATTTGACAATTTAAAATGTGTATGGTTAAACAGAAGGTGACATTAAAACTATCTATGAACAATTATAAAAGAATCTAGGACTCATTAAGCATTATCAAGAATTCAAAATGGGAAATCAGAAAATAGAAACAAAATGTGAACTTTAAAATTGCTCATTATAAGCAATTTTTTCTTTTGATGTATCAATTATTTCAAAAAGTCAGATGCTGTAGATGACAAACACATCCAAATCGAGTCTGCGTGTGAAGAGAGGTAAGGAACATAAAAGCTATAAACCCCTTCTTTTTTCAATAATATTTCTATTTTTTGGGGTAATTTTCCATATTTTGTCTAAATATTTGTTTTATGTGGGAAATTGTAAATCCCTTTTCCCACATATAGACACATTTTGATGCCTCTGCAGCCGACGACTTAAGAACAAATTGTTACAAAATAAGAAATTGCTCATAATGAACATTTTTTACCTTTGACACAATGTTTCAAATTTTATTCAATCAGTGTTCTTTCATTACAAATATTTTTTCACAGCTTTTTCCAGATATTTACAGAGTATGTGGGAGAGACCCTATGAACATAATAAAGATCTATTTACCCTATCTCTGGGTACAGTGTACATCTCTGGTATTTGTGGCGTTCCATCCTCGGATTTCACCAACACATCGTCCAACATTTTCTTGTATTTGGATACCTTATCAGTAAAAGAACAAAATCATTCAGTTGAATTAATCCTTATATTGCTTTGAATGACTTTAACCCTTTCCCTCATACGACAATTCTGCAGCATTGTGGCAAAAGGAGAAATTGCACGTTTTGTGCAATTTCTCCTTTTGTCACTATGTTTTCAAAACGCCGTCTGCTGCAGAGGCGTCAGAAAGCGTCTATGTGAGGGAAAGGGTTAAACAACTTATACACTTGTATGCCAAACATCATTTCCCACTGACAACACAATTGCAGCAGATAACTTTTCAAGGCAAAACTGTAGAAAATCTCCATAAATTAAATATTGGATAAAGTTGAAAACATTGTCACAAAAGGAGAAATCACTTTTCTTCAACTGATCAGAATAATTTCAATAATCTTGGTAATGGGTCATTTGTGTCAATTTATAAGTTTTAATGTTTTGGCATTTTTCCCTCTTTCCTATACTGCAGCAACCAAAATTCTACTTAGAATTATTTGAACAATTGTAAAGACTAAGGAACACCTAAGGAACATTCCTGTAAAACTATTTTGAAATTGATCCTTTGACTAACAAGGAGAAGTTGTTTGTATGAAAATGTGAATGGATGTGAACCTACAAATGGCTTATCAAGTAAAGGTAAGACAGTCAAACGCAACATGATCAACTTACCCAATCTTCATCTTGACAGTACAGACGACCTTTGAAAACATTGCTATAAAAGGCCTTTAATCGCAATATTTTTAACTCTTTGTCAAAAAGGTACTTCCAGTTTTCGAAATTTTTCAACATGTTCATCTGTTAATTGTAAAGTAGACTACATTTGAAATATTATGTGAAGTAATGGGTTAACAGATTTTAGACAGTCAAACACTTACCCGCTCTTCATCGCGACAGTACAGACCATCCAGTATAAAGTAAGCCAGGAACATTGGCCACTGACATTCTATTTTTTCAAACATTTGAAGTTCCCAGGGTTCATAGTGGAGTCTGTTAGGATCTTCAATGGCTGTATGGAAACCGTCTCTAAGGAAACGTCGACAACCATATCTACCCTATAAATACAGATTGACCTTGTAGTGTTATTTATAATGTAACAGAAATTAACTGTTTCCCAAATAAAATAAATTTGCACTTCACAACTCTGATATCATCTTTGCACAAATTTGGAACCTATGTATAAATAAAAGTTTAATTGAATAAAGTTGAAATCAATTTGACAAAATGGAGAAATTGCTTGTTTCGTGCAATTTCTATTTTGTCACAATGTTTTCAATAGGTGTCTGTTACAGAGTCATCAGAAAGCATCTACATGTGGGAAAGAGTTAACAATATTTAGCTGAAATGCTAATTTTGAACACTTCCAAAATGAAAGCAGCCAGGAAATATACAGGAATAAGAGGCCCAAGAGGGCCAGTATCGCTCCACGGCCATAAGGCAAAAATCAAATCTCCAAACAGCCCTGCCACCTGGTGGCCATGTTTTTACCAACCACCATGGCTTAAAGGAATCTTGTAGAGTGTCATCCAAGGAATGTTTCTGCAAAATTATTTGAAAATCGGCCTGACACATTCGGAGGAGAGGATATTTTAAGTTTTCACTATGGCCATATAAGGCAAAATAGCCCCACCCCCTGGCGGCAATATTTTTCAACCAATCAACATGGCTTAAAGGAATTTCTACAAAATTATTTAAATATCAGCCAGACACTTTCAGAGGAGAAGATTTTTTAAGTTTTCTCTTTAGCCATATAAGGCAAAATAGCCCCGCCCTCTGGCAGCCATGTTTTTTTACAAATCAACATGGCTTGAAGGAATCTAATAAAGGGTCACCCAAGGAACATTTCAAAATTATTTGAAAATCGGTCAGACACTTTCGGAGGAGAAGATTTTTTAAGTTGTCTCTTTAGCCATATAAGGCAAAATAGCCTTTTTAAGTTTTCACTATTTTTTTCTTTTGGTTGCCATGGAAACCAGAATTATGAATGGTCAAAAAAAGTTGAAGGAATTTAAGAGAGGACATTGAGAGGATGCTTCCTATGAAGTTTCAACCCAATTGGCCAAGTGGTTAGGGAGAAGAAGTCGTTTAAAGGAAAAAGTTAACGCATGCACGCACACACGCACATATGCACATATGCACGGCGGACAATTCGCCATGACATAAGCTCGACTGGCTTTCACCCAGTGGAGCTAAAAATCTGAGCAAATTAACCCTTTCCCTCATATAGACGCTTTCTGACGCCTCTGCAGCAGACGGCTTTTTGAAAACATAGTGACAAAAGGAGAAATTGCTCAAAACAAGCAATTTCTCCTTTTTCCACAATGATTTCCACTTTAAGTCATAGGTTATCCATTCAATTATAGAGATTTACTATTTTTTGGCAAAATATGTTCAAAGTCGTCTGCTGCAGAATTGTCGTATGAGGGAAAGGGTTAATGCACAGATTTGAGAAAGAGCAGGGGAAAAGGAGAAATTGCTTACAATGAACAATTTTCTCTATTCATATGATCTTTTAAAATATTTTTCTTCAGCAAAAATTGTAAATATTAGGGAAAAGTTAACCCTTTCCTTCTGCAGCAGACGACTTTGAACGTATTTTGTCAAAACATAGAAAATCTCCATAATTGAACGGATAACCTATGACAACAAGTGGAAAACATTGTTACGGAATTTTCCGAGGCCCGTTCCGAATGACCACGGAAACTTCCGAAGCTCGTTCGGATGATCATGATTAAATGCAATCAAGCGTTTGACTTCCATTGATCATTTCCTGTGTTTCCAAACGACAATAACTGTCAAAATGGAAAATGAACCGCCACCAATGCACTTTGCGAACCTTTCGGAGGAAGAAATGCAAAAAATTATGGAAGATAAAGATGCACTTAACACAAAGAAAGCTACGAAGCAAGCAGTTAATGTCTTTCGAGCGTATTTGAAAGAGAAGAATCTGCCTCCTAAACTGCTTGGTCAATATAACTCAAACTGTACAGAAATGTCCTCTGTTTTCTTTTAAGTTGATCAATATCAAAACAATATGATAAATTGAGGGTTATATACAGTTAAGGGCTTTTCAGCTGTTATACATGATGTTGATATGTACCAAAAAAATCATTATCAATGATTAATAATTACTTTTTTGGTGCATATCACATCATGTATAACAGCTGAAAAGTCCATAATTGTATAATATTTCACTATATCATTATGATGCATTTACATCAGGCACAATGCTTTTAACTCTATTTAATAGTTTACTTTGATTTAAAGAGATGTCAAATATTATACCAAGACAGTTCAAAATCATCAGCTGCAGATTTGTCGTCGAAAAGTATTTAAGAAATATATTGGCTCTCTTTATTCACAAAGTGGAAGGATAATACTTTCCCACATGTAGATGCATCTTGATTCATCTGAAGAAAACGACTTTTCAAAACATTGTGATTAAAGTAAAGTTTCTCCTTTTGTCACAATGCTTACAACTATATTCTAAAACTGTACTTTTGTTTATAGAATTGTTCATGTTTTTGTCTAGATATTTTCAAAGACGTCTGCTGAAGATTTATCATATGTGGGAAATGGTTTATTACCCAATCTGATGAAACCAATTAGAGCCAATAAAGCCACTTACCATCAGTTTGTGTTCAATTGCATCCCTTGTTTTGTTAATGATTTCAACATCATCCACTGCAAAGGCAGGAAAACTGATCACAGTGATTAAGGCTGCATCCACCTCCTGTAAATATACAAAAGTGTTTGTTTATTAACGTGTCACCCCTATTGAAAGGGCAAGTGATTTCTATGAGACACTTTAATTGTGAACACATTTTTACTTCCTCCGTCCTATCTTTTTTTGCACAGTGTAGATCTAGCTGGCGGCTAATTAACTATATCAAAACAGACCCCACTGTTGCCACTGGCACTGGCATTCAAACCTTCGACCTCCGGTTCCCAAAGCTGATGCCTTAAACACTAAGCTATCGAGATCTGTTAACAATATGTGTTTGTGAAACACCAACTGCTCAAAAGAAGGTTGAAGGTCAACATCAAGGTCGCAAAATCAAACATCTTGGAAAGCGTTTATCACAGAGAATATACATTTTTTATTTTTTAGCAATGCCTAGTATTCTCAACATACCTTTTTAACTATTCCACGAATGAAGACGAATATTGACCATTTTAAGCACACAACTTTTGTGGCATAATGATCAAGTTCTTCTTTGATCAGTTCTTAAACTTTTGCTTATCCCTTTCCCTCATATAGACGCTTTCTGACGCCTCTGCAGCAGACGGCTATTTGAAAACATAGTGACAAAAGAAGAAATTGCACAAAACGTGCAATTTCTCCTTTTGCCACAATGTTTTCCACTTTTAGTCATAGGTTATCCATTCAATTATAGAGATTTTCTACTTTTTTACAAAATATGTTCAAAGTCGTCTGCTGCAGGGTTTTTAATATATTTATGCTGAGATGTTTTCATCATTGTCTGCTCCATATTTGTTGTATGTGGGAAAGGGTTAATGGGTATATACCTTAGAACTCGACTCTCTGGGTAACATTGAGTGTAGAATGGCCTGGCACTGTCTCGCCTCATCAGGTAAGGTGTGTATCACTGAGGCTGGACCTCCTCTCGCTCCAAACAAATCTAACTCATTCAAAGCTTCTAACGCAGCCTGTAATTTCAAATAGTGTTGGAAATAGATCAATCCCTTGTTTTGATCCAATTCAATGTTCTATGAATGGTGTCTGCTGCATTTTTTTTTTTAAATGTCAACCAAATTGCAATGTCATCTCTATCAGGTTTTTACCTTTCCTACAAGCAGACAAAGTTTGACTCTTCTGCAAAAGACATCTTTTGATAACATTATGATTGACAAGAGCAGAAATTGCTCATAATGACCATTTTTTTCTTTTGGCACAATGTTTTCATTTATATCCAATGACTATACTTTTAGTTACAGAAATTGCTGATGTTTTTGTCTAGATTATTTTATTGTCGTCTGCCGCAGAATTGTTGTATCATGTTTGTGGGAATGTTAATCCTGCTAATCTACCTTTTTTTCCGAGAAAATTTGTGAGCCTTCTGGCAAAATGTATATCAATTTAGAGTAAGGTGCTTGCCGGCAATGACAATAATGGAGTATTGTTTACTTTACCTTCGCCATTCCAATAGAACTAGAATTGAGTTCAGGAAGACCATGGTTTGTTTTATCCCCTCTCTCCCAAATACCGTAATCCTGCAAAACAAAAAAATATCTTGTCAAATAATGGATTGTTATGCTTCTGTAGCAGACATATTTTCCAATTAGCATTGGAAAAGATGAAAACGATCAACCATTTCTCTTTTTCCAACAACATTTTCTTTCCATCATAAAATCCTACTCCTACTTTTACATATTGATTAAGTCAAAATAATTTAAATTTTCATCTAAAACATACTTTTAAATATCGTCTGTTGTAAAGGGTGTCAGAAAGCAAATATTTGTGGGAAAGGGTTTGATGAACTGCATCAAGAGAATTAGGGTTGTGTATGAATAATCAATATTCTGGCAGCTCCAAAATCTTACAAGAACATTCAATCGGAGCTTTGTTCACAAGTGGTCTTTAATAACTGGTTCATTTATGCAGATAATGAGTTGTGAGAAATTAAAACTGAATATTTAAATAAAAGAATACTTGTTGAATAGAGTTGAAAAAAAAAATCGCAAAAGGAGAAATTAATCTTTATGGGTAATTTCTCCTTTAACCACAATGTTTTCAAAAGTCTTTTGCTACAAACATGCATGTATAATGTGAAATTTAAGTGGCAACCCAACCCAAAATTGTAACACATGACATAAATATGACCCTCTATAGGGTATGACCTAAATCTTTCATTGTAATGTAACTTATACACAGACACTTACCGGAGTTCTGTAAGCTGTTTCTATATAAAACACGAGGTTCTGAATAAAGGCCACTTCATCTAGGGTGTAGATTATTTGTAGACCTAAAAAACAAGGGAAATCTTATCATTTTACCAAATGGATCATTTCTGTGGCTATATGCTTTGAAAACAAAAGAGGGAATTTTATGAATGGTTTTGATATCAAGTTGAAACAGAATAGAAAGAAATTGCACAATGTTAACAATGTCCCATTTTCCAACTATGATTTCAAAAGTTATTAATGGCAGTGGCATCAACTGCTGTCTGTATCAGAGAAAAGTTTACTTTCACACACCTTTTGATGCATCTGCAGAAGACAAAAAAAAAAAAAAATGTAAGCAATTCTTTCTTTTGCCACAGTCTTTTAAATTCTATTCAATAACTATGCTTTGATTTAAAGAGATTTTTCATATATTTGCCTAGATGTTTACAAAGTCATCTGCTGCATAACTGTGGGAGTTAACCAAGATAAGTAATTCAACAAATCTCTCTAATCATCCTTCCTTTCATATAGAGTTTCCATATTTATACCTACAGTACATGTTTCCAAACTTGTCAGCTTTAGCAGATTTGCTGTATTTGTTAAAAGTAATCTATTTTATATTTCATGATACTTAATTCATTATCTTAAACAAGAGGGCCATGATGATTTATGCAATGAGATTTCTAATGCAAAACACATGACAAAGTCTCAAACTGCTGAAATAAAATATGCTGTCTCCAGAGTGTTGAAAAGATTTTCCTTCAATTTGGCCTAGTGACCTAGTTTTAGAGTCAATATGACCCATATTCGAACTTGACCTAGATATTATTACAAGATTTTCTACAAATTGGCCTTGTGATCTAGTTTTTGACAGTACTTGACCAGTATTCAAATTTGGCCTACATATCATCAAGACAAACATTCTGACAAAGTTTCAAACTGCTGAAATAAAATATGCTGTCTCCAGAGTGTTGAAAAGATTTTCCTTCAATTTGGCCTAGTGACCTAATTTTAGAGTCAATATGACCCATATTCGAACTTGACCTAGATATTATTACAAGATTTTCTTCAAATTGGCCTTGCGATCTAGTTTTTGACAGTACTTGACCAGTATTCAGATTTGGCCTACATATCATCAAGAGAAACATTCTGACAAAGTTTTAATTTTTTCGAGTTAAAAATGCAGCCTCCAGATTGTTAACAAGATTTTTCTTCAATTTGACTTAGACCTAGTATAATCAAACTTGACCTAAATATCATTAAGACAAACATTCTGAAAAAAATATTTTAATCTGCTGAAGCAATAAATTGCGGCCTCTAGTGTATTAACAAGATTGTCCTTCAATTTGCCCAAGTGACATACTTTTGACCCATCATCACCCATATTCGAACTTAGCCTACATATCATCAAGATAAACATTCTGATAAAGTTTCATCATGCTAAAATTAAAAATGCAGCCTTAAGAGTGTTAACAAGATTTTCTTTCAAACTGACCTAGTGACCTAGTTTTTTACCTCATATGGCCCAGTTTCGAACTTGTCTAAGATTTGATGGAGATGAATGTTCTGATAAATTTTCATAAAGATCGGATGTAAAATGTAGCCTGTGGGGTGTTAACAAGGCAATTGTGGACGATGCACGATGGACGGACGATGGACAAAATGTGATCACAATCTCTCATCTTGAGCACTTCGTGTTCAAGTGAGCTAAAAACACTGTAATGTGCAAAGATTACAAGAAACAATAATCCCTGTTGTACAATGTTTTTAATCAGTCACATATGCGTCCTTTCATTTGTCTATAGTTTACTTTCGTAACCTCATCAAGTTAAAGAGATAACAAATAGCAAATCTAGCAGTAGATTAGGTTAAATCCTTTCCGACATACAACAAGTCTGAAGCTGTCTTTGTAAACACCATTGCATAAACTCCGAAAATCTCTATAAATTAAAATGCAATTATTGAAAAAAGTTGAAAACATTGTGCAAAATGGAGATACTGCTCATCATGAGCAATTTCTCCTTTTTTTCACAATGCTTTCAAAATATGTCTACTGCAGAGGCGTCAGAATGTGTCTGTTTATGGGAAAAGGTTAAGAATAATGTCTGAGGTAGTGTCAGAATCCAGAGCTCTAGATGAGAGGGGCATTTCACAATCAAAAATCCTTATATGACCCTCAAACCCTATGTTGCTTGTACTAAAAAGAATTGTCTCAGTGAGACGATTCATCTGAGTACCCACAACATAGGTTTATTTGGAACATAAGCGAGATATAATTGGGAAAAGACCACTTTACTCCTCCTCATCTAGTTCTCTACAAAATAATCAGCCATACCTGCAGCAGTCATCTGAGCTAAAAAAAGAAGATAAATGGAGGTCGCATCAATCTGTAAATGACCCCAGTTCTCGTCCCCCACCACAGTCCTCCCTGTTTTACTGGAATATTTGGCATGCAGAGAATCTTTAGAGTTCTGGGTATGTTTAAACTTCTCCAACTTGTCCCCCTGTAGCATCATGCTGCGTAACAAACTTCTCATCAGTTTAACTACTGCCTGCAAAGTACAAATAGAATGGCGTAAAACAAGGGCTACATATAACGGTAAATTTCATGTTCTAAAATCCTTTTTGACCTTTAGACAATCCAAAGCAGACAGCACTCCATGATACCGTACAGAAGCCTCAGCAGCAGAAGACTATTGAAAAAATTGTGGCAAATGGTAAAATTGTTCATAATGAGCAATATCTCTATTTTTTCACAATGTTTTGCAATGCTGTCTGCTGCAGGAGTCAAATTGTGTCTAGAAATAGGAAAGTGTTAAACTGTTTGGTGCAGGTACTCCAAAGATTGCCTAAATAAGCACCCTCAACATATGGTTTGGTTTGGTAATAAGAGAGATATTGAGGGGAAAATACCACTTTATTCCCCCTTAATAGGCCTCTATGGTACAAATTTAAACTCCTATCCTATGGCAACCAATAAATACCCTAATGCAGATTATTTTTAGAAACAATGTGGGAAATTGAGAAAGTGTTCCATACAACCAACTACTTATTCTGGAATATTTTTAGCTCTTTCAACATGCTTTTTAAGTTTTATTATGAAAGTGCTATGGAAAGCATTTCAGAGAAAAAGAAATTCAATTTGTAACGTACATGTACTGACTTGCATCAACATCATATATATACTAATGACATTAATTACATGTCCTTATTACAATAATTGATGCTTGCTCCAGATGAAAATATTGATTGTGAGAATGCCAGTTAAAGGCCAATTAGCCTTTCCCTGTACAGGCTTGAAAGTCTTTACCAAAACACATGCCATTTAAATAAAAGAGTATACTTAAACCTTTCCAACATACAACAAACTTGCAGCAGACAACTTTGAAAACATCTAGGCAGACACATGGAACCTTTCTATAAATGAAGGTATAATTATTTAATAGATTTATCTGTTTGAAAATTTTGTGGCAAGACAGAAATTGCTCATTATGAGTAAATTTTCCTTTTGCCAGAATGTTTTCAAAATTCGTCTGCAGTACGTAGATGCATTAATTGCATCTAAAAGAGGGGAAAAGTTAAAAGCCACCTTTCACAGATAAAAATGATTTTTGGCACTTCTGCTGTATACTGATTAAGAATTTCATGGACAAATTCCATTTAAGCATTAAAGGGTAATTTCTAGCTTAGAGGCTAGACAGTGATACTTTTTCTTAGATCATTAAAATGCACCTCTGTTGAATTGAGTGTAAACATATACATTACTTGTTCAAGTTCATAAGCCTTGGCCAGATCCTCATCCAGGTCTGCAGTCTTTCTGTACGCCAGAGAGAGTCCCCAAACTGCCAGGATGGTGTACACATTGTCCCGTACCCAGGCATGGTTATTGTGCTCAGAGGCGGGGAATAGACCTGTCACTGGGTTCTGAAATACACACATGTACATAAGTTTGTCACTGGGTTCTTTGGAAGCCATTTAAAATATAAAGCATAATGGACTTCTAACACCATGAAACATATGCACGGTCCTGGTTCTGGAAATTTTTTTGAGTGGCTTTTTAGTGTCTCCCACTAAACTAGAGGTTAATTTCTGGTACTTTCCAGGATTAATGGTCTTGCATGTATCTGTGCTATACACTGAGCATGTAAGTCATCTGCTGCAGATTTGTCTGTTTACCCTCTCCCCATGCAACATTTGATACATCAGACGACTTATGAAATCATTGTCATATAATTATTAGATAATTCATAAAATTTGTCCATTCCTTCACAGAAAGAACCTAAAGTCATGGTAGCAGACATCTTCTTAAATCCTTGTCAACACTAGCAGACTCCCATTATTCTAAGCTCAAAGACACCAAAAATATTGGAGTTTGGACGGCTACCATTGCAAGGTTTGAACTTCAACTTGAAGGTTCTCATACCAGGTGTTCTAATGAGACACTATTTGATTGATTGATGTTTTACATCATTTTCAACAATTGTTCAGTCATATCATGGCAACCAGTTCACCTACTCTGTAGTACTCATGTGTTTCCTGGCTTCCCCACACCAGTAATCCACACAACAAACTTCCCAAGCAACTGGCTGCCTTTCCACATAGACTGTATGCCCTTTTCTGGAAGAAGGACGCTTGTTGCATTGACTTTTATCTAATGTCAGAAAGAATGTTCGCTGAGCTGGGATTTAAACAGCTTAAAAAGGACAGATGTCCTTACTACAGAGCCCAAAAGCATCTTACAGGTAAACTCACAACCCCTGGATTGACAGTTTGCATCGCTACCGACTGAGCTACGGAGGCTCTGCTTATGAGACACTGAATTTTCTTTATAATTATTTTACTTGAATGGGAGGGACTCCTGATTTCAAACAGGGATATCTAATTTAAAAAAACGGTGGCCCATTGTGATGCAAGACCAAAAAATTACAGGAAAGATGAAATTGTGCTAATAATGTTCTCTGTTTCTGTCGGTATGTTATATTCATCATTCATGTAATGTGCCGTCTTTATTAAGTTATTTGGAGCTACAGCTTTCCAGCATCCACAGGCAATTGATAAATAGCTTAACCCGAATTTAACCCTTTCACACTTATATCAAATATACGTAAATGAATTTGAAAGCATCTATGAAAAATATAGAATATCTATATCTATGTATATCTATTTATAAAAGAAATTATAATTATTGAAGTAGAACTGAAGACATTGTTGCAAAATTATGTGCTGCATTTGTGTCTGCATTTTGAAAAGGTCAAATCGAGTATAACATATTATAAGCCAAGACACATCAACACGACATACAGATGTACATTGTATACCAGTAAACTTTGAACAAACATATATTTATGTGTATGCAAATCTCATCAGTCTTCTGTGTTTGGATGCCCACAAATAACACTTTTGCAACAATACTCTGTAGGACTGTTGACCCAAACACTGAACCAAGTACACCAGCGAGTTGCTAACCTGGTGTTTTAGAATAGTTTTGTTGACAAGCCGTTGAAAGTAGTCCAATCGAACACCCGAATTACTTCTGTTTCTCATCCTTCAACAACATTAAAACTTCTCCTAACCTTGTTTTCTCTTGATAAGGTGAAGGTCACCTACTGGTTCTCGAAAATAATCGAATGGGTACCATTTGTAAATATTCCGAAACGTTCCGGTATCCGGTAACAAGCAGTTACAATATACTACAATATTTATTTCAAATCTTAGGTAAAACAATACTATTCCGTCAAAAATTATTAAGTATATATATAATTTGTACACGGCAAAATCAAGTTTCTATGAAAACAGTTTGAAATATTACGGGAAAATGTCTAGTTTTGAACAAGGGAAATTGTTCAAAAATATGCTCAGACTTGTCCCGGTTTATTTAGTTCCCACTGGTAAATAAATTGAAGGACAAAATGGTGAAACCAACGGTCAGTAAAGTTCTTACTCTTTTGATACATTTTTGTGTATTAAGATGATATACTGCCTTATGAAATTATGCAGCAAATTACTTGTATACCATATATTTGAGAATTTTAACTCAAGAAATAGTGTAATTCTAAAAATAAGTCCTCATTTTCGTGACACCAGTTTTCGCGTAATCTGGCTTAGTTTGACATTATGTAAATTGATAGGGAATCGTTATGTAAGAGTAAAAGCTCAAGTTTAGGTAAATGTCATACGATAAACTATTGTGTTAAAAGTCTTATCATGGTATAAGATTTTTTTTTAATTAACTAATCAGAAGAAAAAAATACAACCATCAGATTCCTTTGAGTTTGACAGAGCCCCTTCTCTAGTCGAGTCCCGGTAGCTCAGTCGGTAACGACGCGGGCTGTCAAATCAGTGGTTGTGAGTTCGAATCCCGGCTCTGCCAACTTTCTTTCCGACGTTTGACAAAAGTCAATGCGACATGCGTCATTCGTCTTCCACCAATGGGCTAAGTCTATGTGGAAAAGCAGCCAGTTGCTTGGAAGGATTGTTGTGTGAAGTACTGGTGATGGAAAACCAGGAAACACATGAGTAGGTGAACTGGCCGCCGTTATATGACTGAGAAATTGTTAAAAACGGCGTTAAATCAATCAATCAAATTCTAGAAATTGGTAATATGGCCGTTACCTTCCTTTCATTCTGGGCATAGGAGGAGGAAGGAGTTTGGGGCCACAGTTTGTATATTGATCCCATAAACAGAGGAATCTCCCATGGCCAAGTGGTTAGTGTTGGAACTTGGAGATTTGGAACAGTGCATCTCGGGTTCAATTGAAAGTTGCAACAGTCATGGTGGTGTTCCCTTGTGCAATAAACATTTCCCTGCCTGGTACTGGTTTGTGCACCAAGGAATCATTGATAAGTTGACTGTGATGTGATATAACTGAAATAATGTTGAAACGGCATAAAACCAACAAAAAACAAATACATTCCACAAGTAGATTTCTTTTGCCTTCTTTCTACTTACCAGCAGTTTCCTTTCCGTTAATGAAAGTTTGGTTAGACAATCAAGAAGTCGCAACTCACTGAACTCGGCATTATTTATTTAATTGGAATTTGCTTTCATAAGTATTACAGTGTAGATTTCACCTTCTCATCTGTGTTTCCTGGCTCTTGCATCAGTTCCACACACAACATTTTTCCAGGCAACTACTCCTCCAAATACTATTTTAGTATTTAAGCCATTATCAAAAGACTATTGACAAAACTCACAATGACCTTTGTCAGTCCTTGGAAGGAATGAATGGCTAAGCTGGGGTTAGATCTCATAACCCCTGGATCAAATTGAGTTGTTGCGTCTCGTTCCTGTAAAACGTTATTTATAAGGAAAAACAAGATAATCAAACACAAGACATGAACTTATTTTCTACAACTCAAATCTATACATGAAAGTTATTTGATGTAAAAAGTAGTCATCAATGAAAAAAAAAAAAAAAAAGAATCAACATTAAAGATCGATCAATTAGTAGATGCCATTTTTCATCAAATGACAGAAACTTGAAGCCAATGCATCAATCATGTCATATCTTTGAATGAAAAAAACTAGGTGATAGTCAATCCAATGTCTTCTTACATGATGATGGATCAAAGGAACTCAAAGGAAGCTTCTGTGTGAACATTTGTCACTTAACTCAAAAACTTGCCCATCTTGTGATTAAGAATTATTATTGATTTATTTCTTTACACTTAGTGTTTATGATTTATTTAAATTTGGCAGGCTCAAACAAGACTCATTGATAGCCTTTGAGGGAAATGGAAGATATGTTATAATTTATATGATTAGTTATGCAATGTCATTTCTTTATTCTAGGCACAGCTATGGGGTCACAGAGAGTTTGGGAGAATGGGTCATGTGACAAATCAGATTTCTTTCGGTTTAGCCCCTCATGAGCAAAAAACATTTGTTCAAGTTCAAAAGCATTTTTTTAATGTCATTAGAAGATTCAAGGCGAAAGCTTTAATCGTTGGTCCACGTAAGTACCAATCATTCCTTATACATGTACACTCAACTTCTTGATAGCCTGGCATGTATTTTGAAATTCACATCTGACTTGTGTGAGAGATTTTGCCTGTGGAAAATAAAATTGCCAAGATATCAGTGGCCAAAATAAAACATAGCAAATTTAGCCAATATGTTCAGTATGTATCCAGAAGAGTTTCCATTGCAGCTGGCAATTTAATCGTTTCTCATAATGACATGCAGACACATATGTAACTGCAGCAGACAGTTTCTGATAACATTGTAGCAAAAGGTGAAGTAACTCTTGATACAAAGTGTTCAAGTCTATTTAATGATCATGCAGTCAGTCCTCAGAGGTTTGGGAATGTATAGGTCACGGGAGCATGCAGGGAAGCTATTGTGATCACTCACTGTTTGTCTGTTCAAATTTCCCTACAACTTACTTCTCCTCACTTCAAACTTGTTCAAAGAAATGAACTTCATTGAAAACTCTTATTGCCATGACAATGAAAAGAAAAGAACTTTAAAAATCTTGTCATAAAGTTCCGGCCTGATTTCAAAATAATTTAGCAGAAATGTGTTTTTGGAACCCTCTATCAAGATTGTTCAAATTAGCATGATCTGTTGAAAGGCATGTGGGCCAGGCTTGTTTCTTGAGTGCCTCCTACCAAGAAATATGGACAATTTCTTTACATAAATGCATTATTACTGCAAAGAGTTGAAAACATTGTGACAAATGAAGAAATTTTACAAGATATTTTCAAATTTGTCTCCTGCAGTTTTTTTTAAGATGGAAATAATTAATACTGATATCAATCAAGCTGATAAACTTTATAGTCTTTTAGGTTATAGGCAATTCAACATAAGCTTTTAGGATGCTTGTCCAACCGGATTGCAAAAAGGGAATTTTCAGATAAAACTTCACTGGGGTGTAGGCTGATCAGAGGCCTGGCTGGTCTCAAAGTCCAGAGGTTCTGTCTTCCTGTGACATGATATTCTTCAAATAATCATTTTGTATTTTTTATTATTTCTATTTTCAGCTTTAATCCTGGGATACCAAATTTACACATACTGCAAAAGAAGAAATTTGGAGGTTTCCAGAAAGAACCCAGCTGATTATGAAAATGACAAGTAGACGATTGTTCGGAAAATAACATTTTAATTTACCGATTAGTGAAGAAAAAAGCTGTAATCTAAGGACAGTGAATTTTATGCTATAAAACAGTTCAGGATTCTAGTTTTGAAAAATTCCTGCCAGTTTTATTAATGTAAAAAGTGATGATTAAATAGTTTAAAAAACTAAATGTGTTTTTTGTCTTTCATATGCGCAAAGCATCCTTTGGCTTCAACCATTAGGCTGAGAGTCTAACTCTCAGTAGTAAAGTAGTCAGTTGCTTAGAAAGATGGTTGTGTGGATTACTGGGGTGTGATAAAACCAGGAATCACATGAGTTGGTGAACAGACAGCAGTGATTTGACTGAACAAATGTTGAATCTGGCATTTAAACCAAATAAATCAATCAATTATTGTCTCTCATACTATAGTGTAGTAGTTATTATGTCTCCCCCATACATGGGGGTGACATATTGTTTTTGCCCGTTCCGTCTGTTACACTTGTTTCCGCTCAATAACTGCAGAATGCTTGGGCGTAGGAACTTCATACTTGGTATGCAGGTTGGTCATGAACAGTAGCTGACCCCTATTGATTTTGATAACAGAAGGTCAAAGGTCATGGTGACATTGTGAGGTAAAAAATGGTTTCCGCTCAATAACTGAAGAACGCTTTGGCCGAGGAACTCCATACTTGGTATGCAGGTTGGCCATGCCCAGTAGAAGACCCCTATTTATTTGAGGTCAGTACGTCTAAAGTCAAGGTCACAGTGACAATGCGCTGAATTATTTTTTTTGCTTGGGCCCAGGAAGGTCAAGGTCACAGTGGTCATGTCAATCCATCACACTTGTTTTCGCTCAATAACTGAAGAACGCTTGGGCGTAGGAACTTCATACTTGGTATGCAGGTTGGTCATGACCAGTAGATGACCCCTATTGATTTTGATGTAAGAAGGTCAAAGGTCAAGGTCATGGTGACCTTGTGAGGTAAAACATGGTTTCCGCTCAATAACTGAAGAATTCTTGGACTGAGGAACTCCATACTTGGTATGCAGGTTGGCCATGCCCAGTTGAAGACCCCTATTGATTTTGTTTGATTTTGAGGTCAAGGTCACAGTGACAATGAGCTGAACAATTAGTTTTGCTTAATAACTAGAATGCTTTGGCCATGGAAGTTAATACATGGTGTGCAGGTTGGTCATCACCAGCAGATGACCCCTATTGATTTTGAGGTCACTATGTTAAAGGTCAAGGTCATGGTTACCTTCAGCTGAAAAATGGTTTCCGCTCAATAACTAAAGAATACTTATGTCAAGGAACTTCCTACCTGGTGTGCAGGTTGGTCATAACCAGTAGATGACCTTTATTGAATTTGTTTGATTTTGAGGTCACAAGGTCAAATGTCAAGGTCATGGAAACCTTCAGCTGAAAAATGTTTTTTACTCAATAACTCAAGAACGCTTATGCCCAGGAATGTGGTCGAGTGGTTAGCGTCGGGGATTTCGAAACCGGCTGTCCCGGGTTCGATCCCCAGTCGCGGCACTACGGTCATGGTGGAGTGCCCTTGGGCAAGGCACATTTTCTAGCCTAGTACTGGTTTGTTTACCCAGGGATCATGAATAATTAAATTTAATTGCGCGCTAAATGACCTTAGCTGTCGATGCGCCATAAAACAATATACATTCATTATGCCCAGGAACTTCATACTTGGTGTGCAGGTGATGTCAGTAGGTCAAAGGTCAAGGTCCCGGTGACCTTGGGCTGAAAAAATGGTTTCCGCTCAATAACTGAAGATTGCTTGGGCCCAGGAACTTCATACTTGGTGTGCAGGTGGTCACCACCAGCAAATGACCCCTATTGGTTTTGAGGTCAAAGGTCATGGTAACCTTCAGTTGAAAAATGGTTTAAGCTCAATAACTGAGGATTGTCACTGTTGCTTCATCTCCAGTCCAAAACTACAAAATTCATCTCCATCATTTCTTTTCCTCCCCTACGACCACACAAATGGGACAAGCGCTTTTTCAAAAAAGCACTCTATAGTTATCATATGCTTTAAAGTGTAAAGCCATATGAAACACTTTTTACTTCAACATTTTTTGAGAAAAAGAATTTTTAGTGTCAAACAGTTAAGAATTCAGATCAGGCACCACATTTTGTTGGGCTTGATCTGAATCCAAACTTCTTGCTTAGTCTTCAACGTTAGGCGGATTCAGCTGCTATCGTGCAATGTGCTAATGATCTTTAAACAGTTCATTTCCCATAATGGGAACCTACGGGTTGATTCATTATCCCCTCGCAACGAGGGTATATAGGGATCCGCCTGTAGGTATTTTCCTACATATGTGTCCAAACGACGTCATTGCGTTGGTGACTTCATTTCTTAACCGATTTTTATGAAACTTCAAACTCATGTTCACTAGCAGTGCCTCTTGTACAAGTTCAGGTTTCGTTGTCAACGGTCAAGGTCACAGTGAATATTATAAGTCTGTTCAAAACGACGTCATCGCTCTAGCAACTTTATTTCTTGTCGGAATGTTATGGAACTGAGCACACATCTTGTACAAGATTTGGTTTCTCTGACCTAGGTCAAAGTCACAGTGACTATTATAAGTGTACCAAATGTCGTCATTGCTCTAGCTACTTTATTTCTGATCTGATTGTTATGAAACTGAAAACACATGTTCAGCAGCATCACCTCTTGTATGAGTTAGTGTTTAACTAGCCTTAAGTCAAAGGTCAAGGTCACAGTGACTATTATAAGTAGGTACAAAATGACGTTTCAGCTCGAGTGACTTAATTTCTTATCTGATCTTTGTCGAGACCGCTTGTGTTGAGCTCGCCATAGCTGTAACAATGGCGGTTCTGTGTTTGTGCGTGTGTGTGTGCATGCATGAGTCGGTCTGTCCGGCCCGCATTTTGATCATACATCATAGGATTTCCAATAAACTTGGCACAAATGTTCACCATGATCAGGCGCCTATACCTCAAATGTCAAGGTCACAATTAGAGGTCAAAATGAGTACTGTTTGATAGGAGGACTACCTTGTCTGGCCCGCATCTCGACCATGCATCAAAGAATTCAAAGTTATTTGGCACACATGTTGCCTGCAAGACCAAGGAATGTAGCTCAAATGTCAAGGTCACACTTATAGGTCAAAGGTCAAAAGGATTACTTGCATCAGGAGTTTCAAGTAACTGAGCACACATGTACACCATGTTCAGATAGCATGTCAAATGAAGACCAATGTCGTCAAGGTCACACATTTTAAAGGTGACAATTTATTGTATTACCTAGAGACAACAATGAAATACGTCACTTTCATTTAAACTTAGTGTTTGACAAATTTACGGAAATAAAAACATTGTGGTGTGTTTGATCTGTCAAAATTCTTCAAATTGTAGGAGAGGAATTCAATAATTCTATTTGCGACTGAAATAACATTTTCAATACATGTGTCGGTGAGTAAAATCATTCCAATGTTAAATATGCTTGAACCTTTCATACACAAAACATACTAAAATTAATGTATGTTAAACTTCAGAACAATATGGTATTTCAAAAAAAAAAAAAATGGTGGATTAGTGTACTTTTGACATTTTACAATCACTTGGGTATCGCAGAAGGCCCTTAATTAACTAGGCACTAGTGATTGTTTGTGCCAAGTTACTTGGAAATCCTATGATGCATGGTTAAGATGCGGTCAGGACAAGGTTCGAACAGACGCATGTATGTACATGTACATACACCAAACTGCCATTGTGACAGCTATATTGAGCTCAACAACAAGAGATGTGCAAATTATCACCATGTTGCGATTTGATCATTTTTCACAAAGTTATAGCCCTTTAATAAGCTCACCTAAGCATGACATGCTCAAGGTGAGTCATTGTGATCACCCTTTGTCTGTCGTCCATCAACATCTTCTCTGTAACCAGTTGATCAATTGGGATGAAATATTCTCTCCAAAATTCCTTCAATTTTTTCTTGGCCATGCAAAATTCTGGTTTCCATTTTAATAGAAAGAAAACAAACTTTACAAACCAGCTGGCCAATTTTCAAATAATCTTTGTTGATTGGTCAAAAAACATCGCTGCCAATCTTCTCCAAAAGTATCTGGCTGATTCCAAATAATTTGCAGAAATGTTCCTTGAGTGACCTTCTATCGGATTCCTTCAAGTCATGCTGATTGGTAAAAAAAAAACATGTCATCAAGAGGGTGGGGCTGTTTTGCTTTAATATGACTTTAGTGAAAACTTTAAAGATATTCTCTTCCGAAAGTATCGGCCTGATTATAAAATAATTTTGTAATCATGTTCTTGGTAGAACCTCTACCTGATTCCTTCAAGTCATGTTGATTGGTAACAAGAGGGCCATGATGGCCCTAGATCGCTCACCTGAATTATGCAATGTGATTTCTAATGCAAAACACATCAAGACAATTATTCTGACAAAGATTCAAATGAAACCTCCAGTGTTAACAAGATTTTCCTTCATTTGGCCTAGTGACCTATTTTTTTACCTTATATGACCCATATTTGAACATTGATTAGATATCATCAAGACAAACATT
Organism: Serripes groenlandicus; assembly: GCA_031761405.1. Classification (NCBI taxonomy): domain Eukaryota; kingdom Metazoa; phylum Mollusca; class Bivalvia; order Cardiida; family Cardiidae; genus Serripes; species Serripes groenlandicus. The sequence goes on from JASEVX010000006.1 coordinate 81,123,276, forward strand.
CTGACAAAGTTTCAACTTGCTCAAAGTAAAAATGCGGCCAATATGACCCATATTTGACCTTGGCCTAGATATCATTAAGACAAACATTCTGAGCAAAAGTTGCGGCATCTACAGTGTTTACAAAATTTTCCTTCAATTTGACCTAGTGACCTACTTTTTGACCCAACATGACCCATATTCAAACTTGACCTACATATCATCAAGACAAACATTCTGATAAAGTTACATACAGCCTCTAGAGTGTTAACAAGATTTTCTTTCAATTTTGCATAGTGACCAAGTTTTTGAACAGACATGACTCAAATTTGACATGTTTTCAACAAGTTAAAAATGCAGCCTCCAGAGTGTTAACAAGATTTCCCTTCAATTATGGCTAGTGACCTAGTTTCTAACCCAATATTACCTATAGTCAACATTGACCTAGATATCATTAAGACAAACATTCTGACTAAATTTCAAACTGCTGAAGCAAAAATTACGACTTCTAAGGTGTTAACGAGATTTTCCTTCAATTTGACCTAGTGACCTACCTTTTGACCCGCCATGACCCATATTCGAACTTGACCTACATATCATCAAGACAAACATTCTGATAAAGTTTCAACATGCTCAAATTAACAAGAGCTCTCCACAAGACCGCATGCTTGACTATATGGCCATTTGATACTATAGACAACAGTTGTTACTTAGATAGTAGCTTGATAGTATAGCACTATAAATCAAGTTGGATAAGTCTTGTTTGAATAGCATCTGCTGTTTGTGAGAAAAGGCCTTGCATGCAAAACTTTAACCCAAATTTCTGACTTCAAAAAGGGCCATAATTTATAATAAATTCAGTCGGGAGTTACCTAACCTGATTGTTTGATACCTTTAAAGACTATATTGAAGTTTTAAATCAATCCCTGAGTGGTTACTGCGATATATCCATGAAAGTACCTTGCATGCAAAACTTTAACCAGAATTTCTAAATAAAAAAGTAGGTGGGATGGTTGGGAAGGGTTGTATAAAGTTTCAATGCAATACATCAAGTAGTTACTAGGATATAGACTCTTAATGTTGTTGCACGCAAAATTTAACCAGAATTTGTAAGTCAAAAAAGGGCTATAACTTGCATTAAATGCAGGATAGAGTTATCTAACTTGATAATCTACACAGGTGTGATGGTTGGGAAGAGTTGTATAAAGTTTCAATGAAATGCATCAAGTTAATACAGAGATATGGACTCTTATTGCAGCTGCACGCAAAACTTTAACCAGAATTTCTAAGTAAAACAAGAGGGCCAAGATGGCCCTAAATCGATCACCTAATTGATAGTAAATTAGTAGCAAATATTTAACTGCAAGTATCTGGAAAATTTTATCAGGGAGTGCAAATGAAACTGAAAGGAGTGGACACTTCTCAAGAAACAGCTTATCAGTAAAGGCCATTTATATCTTGAAATCTAACAAGAACTTTAATAAGAATGGAATTATAAAGTTTTTGTCATTTTGCACCTTTCCTGATGCCGCCTTGCTGCCCTGTTTTTCAACGAAATCAATATGGCTTCAACAGTTTATTTAGAGGGTCACTTAAGAAACATTTCTAACAAATTATCTTGCAATCGCACAAGAAGATTATGGAGGAAAAGAATTTTAAAATTTGGGTATTTTTCTCACTTTCTGATGCCGCAGCAACCAAAGTTCTCAATGGAATTTAAATCTTTGAACAATTTTGAAAGAGGACCACCAAAGGAACATTCTTGTGATGTTTTGTGGAAATTGGTCTATTGGAATGGTAGGAGTTGGTTGTCATTTGTAGCTAAAAGTTCAATTTACCCTTTTTGTGATGACGCCTGGTTGATATGATTGTGTAACCAATCAAAACGGTTTAAACAAATTAAATAGAGGATCATTACAGTAAGATTCGTATTATATTTTCTTAAAATCAGACAAACACTTTCATAAAAATTGAATTTTCAAATTTTGTCATTTTGCCCCTTTTCTGATGCCGCTTGACTGCCATGTTTTTCGACCAATCAGTATGGCTTGAACAATTTTTATAGAGGGTCACCCAATGAACATTTCTACCAAATTATATTCGAATCTGACAGGCAGATTTGGAGGAGAAGATTTTTAAAGTTTGGACCTTTTGCCCCCTTTCTGATGCCGCAGCAAGTTCTCAATGGAATTTAAATCTTTGAACAACTTTGAAAGAGGCCAACCAGAGGAACAGTCCTGTGATGTTTCACGGAAATTGTCCGTGGAGTTTGGGAGGAGATGATGTTTAAAGCTAAAAGTTAACGCCGGACGGACAACGGACGACGGACAAAAAGTGATCAGAATAGCTCACCTTGAGCCTTCGGCTCAGGTGATCTAAACAAGAGGGCCATGATGGCCCTATATCGCTCACCTGATTTAATAGAACTTCAATAGTTTTCAAAGATTTTACTCTATACATATTAGGAAAACAAGCAACCCCCCTGGCGGCCATGTTTTTCAATGGATCAGATTTATTTGAACAATCTTGGTAGAAGGTCCCCCAGGGAACATTTGTGCAAATCAATTTTCAAATCGGGCTAATACTTTTGGACAAGAAGATTTTTAAAGTTTTAACAATGCACATATAAGGAAAACAAGCTCCGCCCCCTGGCGGCCATGTTTTTCAACGGATCGGAAATATTTGAACAAGCTTGGTAGGGGGTGGTGCCCCAAGGAACATTTGTGCAAAATAATTTTTAAATCGGGCCAACACTTATGAACAAGAAGATTTTTTAAGATTTGGCAATTTTCCCCTTTTCTGATGCTGCAGCAACCAAAGTTCTACTTGGAATGAAATTCTTTGAACAACTTTGAAAGGGGACCACCTAAGGACCATTTCTGTGAAATTATTTTGAAATCTGGCCAGTACTTTTGAACAAGAAGATTTTTTAAAGTTTTAACAATGCACATATAAGGAAAACAAGCCCCGCCCCCTTGCGACCATGTTTTTCAACGGATCGGAAATATTTGAACAATCTTGCTAGAGGGTGCCCTAAGGAACAATTGTGAAAAATAATTTTCAAATCGGGCCAGCACATTTGGACAAGAACATTTTTTAAGATTTGGCAATTTTCCCCTTTTCTGATGCCGCAACAGCCAAAGTTCTACTTGGAATTAAATTCTTTGAACAACTTTGAAAGGGGACCACCTAAGGACCATTCCTGTTAAGTTATTTTGAAATCTGTCCATTGGTTTAGTAGAAGAAATCATTTGTAGGAAATTGTTAACAGACGGACAGACGACGACGACGGACGCCGGACATTCAGTGATCACAAAAGCTCACCTTACACTTCGTGCATAGGTGAGCTAAAAAGGGCATAATTGTGTCAAATCTGATGTAGGGTAGCTTCATTTACAAGAGGGGATATAACTATTTCCAATTTTGTTCTCACATTTCTTACTATACACTTTTTGATGGCCCATTGATTCTGCTACATATTGTATATTTTAGCACATTCCCGTGTCCTCACTAAACTTCGGGGAGCATCCATCTGTTTTGTTATCTTGTTTTTACAGAGTTTTGGCCCTTTGATTATTATAGGGTTATATACAAACATCGTTCAACAGTCTCGGTGATTTAATGGTAGTGTCCACCAAGAGTGATGGAAGGAGAGGGGTAAGATATCCGGCTGGTCATACCAGGGACTTTAAAAATGGCTTCCCCTTATTGGCACTTGGGACATTGGTGACCGGATAAGTTGCCCTGTAGTAGTGGTATTGCAGTGATATATAATTGAAACAATGTTGAAAGGATCATCAAACGTCATACAAACACACCAACATAATTTCTGTCTGTGCTAATTTTCAGCAACAACTGGTCGGAAGTAATTCTAATATTTCAGGAGGCTTTTATACCAAAAGATGTGCATATCCTATTGGTATTCCAGATGGATGATTTTTACTGAATGATGGCCCTTTTGGTTTTTATACATACTATAATGTAGTATAGTAATTTTCTCAGCACAATTGGGTGATTTTCAATGAAATTTTATAGGAAGCTGGCCTCCTTGATTACTATACAGTGTTAAACCCATGACCAGGATGTCGTCTATAGTCATTTGTGAGTCTTAATTGTGAAAGGTTGAACCAAAGAGGAAAATTGTTTCCACCAAAGTTGCCAAAAAAAGTCGAGAAAATGTATAAGGGGCTTCAATGGAATGAACAAAGTACACACTTCACAAACTGATATGTTTAATATTCAGGAATGTACATAACTTGCTCAACAAATTGGCAATACAACTTCATCCAAATTGTCAGTAAATCTATCCAACTTGAGACAAAAGTACAAAGTGTTTAAAAATGTATTGTATGTATCTAGGATTTTGGTTGGCATCTATCTGAATTGTACCGGTATGCTTAGACTTACTAAACAGGTTGAGAACACAAACAAACAAAAAGTACATGTACAAGTTGTGTATTGCAGATTTTCTCAATGTGGTAAACATTAGTTGGTCAAAAGCAATAGCTTCTTTTCCTACAATATTTAATTAACAGTATCTAAATTTAATCAAGAAAAGTAAATTTAAAATCAAGAATTTTTTAGATATTATTTATAATGTTATTGTTAGCTTAAAAATATTATCAATAATTTCGTTCTACCCAACTTAAGATTTAATTTCAAAACTTTTGATTATCCTGTGTGAAAGTAGTTTTTCATCAACAATTGGTTTTATTTAGATGAAGAAAAAACCAACCAAAATCATCAACATGCGTTTCCAAATTCAACACAAAAATAGCAGGAAAGAGCCATCCATGTGCAGCTTCAACAGTAAATTGTGACAACAACAACATAGAATCATCATGTATAAATAAAGTATGGTAAAAGACAATCACATGTACACATAACTTGGGATTTAAGCCAAACACTCATACATCAATGTCTTGACCTCCCCAGATGAATCCTCATAAATCAATCATTAAATACTTTCATGCATACAACAAATCTGCAGTAGACAACTTTGTACACATTGAGGCAAAAGTATTGAACATCTTTGAACGAAAGTATAATAATTGAATAGTTTACACATAGTGGCAAAAGGAGAAATTTCTTCTTTTGCCAGTGTTTTCAAAAGACGTCTGCTACAAAAGCATTAAAATGCCTTTACAAGTTGGAAAAGGATATTTTCACTTGATATTTTTTCACTGTATAAATAAAGCGACTGTCATCATAATCAGTTTATCAATATGTGAAAAGTGTACTTTATCGAGAACTTCCAGACTCACATGTCAAATGTTAGCTACCATGTCCCTTTTCCACATGCAGACCTCTTCTGAAAACAGTATGACAATAGGAGAACTTGCTCATAATGAGCAATTTCTCCTTTTACCATAACGTTTTTAACAATATTCAAAGATTAAACTTTTATTTATAGAGAATATACAATTTCTTTTAGACGAGATGGATTCAAAGTCATCTGCTACAAATATTTTCTATATGAGAAAGCCTCAAAGGGCTATATTTTGTACTAAGCAAATGATAAACATAAGAACAAAGCACTTTGGATTTACACAAGAAACAATACATAGATCTATGTTAACAATATTTTATTAAAGATTGTGTGATAATCTAGTAAGGGACATTGATATTGTAGATTTGATGCAAACAATTCTATCTCATTAAAATTAATGAGATTGCAAACATTATTGTAACTACATATTCATGGATTATATATAACTACTCAGTGTTAACTGTTGAGTTTTAACCCTTTCCCTGGAATAGACGCTTTCTGACGCCTCTGCAGCAGACTGTTTTGAAAACATGGCGACAAAAGAAGAAATTGCTTAAAACAAGCAATTTCTCCTTTTGTCACCATGTTTTCAACTCTTTTCAATTATTATACTTTCATTTAAAGGGAGTTTCAAAATTTGTTCAGGTATGTTTTCAAAGTCGTCTATTGTAGATTTTTTTTTTGTGGGAAAGGGTTAATCAGCATTATGTAAACACTTTCCATCTAACAACAAATGTGCAGCAGAATACATTAGGACAAAAAAGTGAAAGTGTTTTCAAAATGAGTTGTCTGCTTTGTAAACATCTTAGGGAAAATTCTAAACATCTGAATATTTAGATTATTACTCTTCATACAGAGTTAAAAGGGAAAATGAGAAATTGCACATTTTGAGTATTTCCTCATTTTTTCCACAATTTTTTCATAAGTCACCTACTTCAGCAGATTCTTAAGTTGCCAGTAAGAGGGAAAGGGTTAATGAAAATGTATATCACATGTCTTTCTACATTTGAGCTTGTTGCTAAAGTGTTCAATACCCACATATTTGAGCAGAACTGTTATATTTTACATGAGCATGCTAATTCTACAAAATGAAATAAGTAATTAAAACAATTCCCTGTTAACCCTTTCCTGATATGGATGTCCTTTGATGCTTATGGATCAGACAACTGCTTTTTTAAGATATAACTCTGAATCAAAATTGTACTTTGATTTTTCAAGTTTTTAAAGTCCCTGTTTGCAATAGTTATATCAGGTTAACATAGCTTATAATACATTTTTAAAAAAAAAAGAGTAATATCAACAGTGTCAACATTCTAGAAACGATCAGAAAGGACTGCATGCATAGATGTATAAAGGCTGAAATTGGTTTACTTAAACAACTCTTCTTAGTTAGGCATCACATAATGTAAACAACAAACATTACAATACTACAATGCTACAATGTGTATACTTTGTGTCCTTTTTCAGCTCCAAAATATAATCTTGGCCTTACCAAGCAAAAACGGTCTTCTTTAGTACTTTAATTTCATCCTCAAATTCTTATTCTCATTTCATCAGATTAGGCAGGGACACTATATTACATAGTATAAAGTGTCCCTGGATTCTAAGCGCGTTAAACCTGTAGGATGTTAACCCTTTCAGACCTGCAGGCACGTTTTGAAAACATTGTAGCAAAAGGAGATGTTGTTCATAATGAGCAATATCTCTTTTTTGCCACCATGTTTTCAACTTTATTTATTAATAAAAAATCTCATCTATTTGGATTTTTCACATTTTTGTCAGGAAGTTGTCAAGAGTTGTCTGCTGCAGATATGTTGTGGGAAAGGGTTTATCTACATCATTCTATTATCTGCTAAACGTCTATAGATTTTTCCAAATAAATAGAATCGGGGAGAATATGCATTTGTTTAACCCAGGTGGTTGTCAAAAGCAAATGACTCTTCCAATAGAATATCAGTAAACATTTAACCCTTTCCCTCATATAGATGCTATCTGACGCCTCTGCAGCAGACAGCTTTTTGAAAACATAGTAACAAAAGAAGAAATTGCACAAAACGAGCAATTTCTCCTTTTGTCACAATGTTTTCCACTTTTAGTCATAGTTTATTCATTCAATTTATAGATTTTCCATTATTTGACAAAATATGTTCAAAGTCGTCTGCTGCAGAACTGTCGTATGAGGGAAAGGGTTAACATAGTCACAAGGAGAGATTTTTTACTCTCACATAGACCCATGAGATGTTAACAGAATTGCGAAGAATGTTGTCACCAACCAATACATCTGTAAATGAAAGCATGTCATGGACTGATTAAAGAGATGTGATCCCTATGTGTCACACTGCCAAAGTGGGTGACACAAAAACATAGAGAAATATTGTGTAAGTCATAAATAAAACATTGCTTTTTACATTTGATTGAAAAATTTAAATCTTTAATCAAAAAAATACATATATATACATACATACAGTATTACAATTCAGGCCTGCCTGGCAAAGCAACACAGTTTAACATAGTGAGTTGTTATAGAGCAGGTCACTTTTTACTAGATCCATGTACTGAACATGTTTGTCGCTGTTAATGTAAACCAGTGACCTGATATTTCTTTTACAGTTTCTGCTGTAAAAACACAGAAACAAAGTATAAAATATAACGCCTGAAAATTGAAAAAGTGTTTCCCATTGCCTAATATAGATAGATGCCTGCAGACGAAATTGTTTTGTTCCTATTCCAACATCTATGGAGCTTGCTCCTAATTTCCTTATCCCTTTCAATCATACCACGAATCTGCAGCAGACGACTTTAAAAACATACTTGAAAACATTTGGGAACTCCCTTTATATGAAAGTACAATAATTGAATAGAGTTGAACACATGGTGACAAAAGGAGAAATTGCTCGTTTTGAGCAATTTCTTCTTTTGTTGCCATTTTTCAAAAAGCCGTCTCTTGCAGAGGTGTCAGAAAGCATCTACATGAGGGAAAGGGTTATTGCTTCTAATGCATTCAATGTATGGGAGATTTAAAACATCCAATTTAGAGAAACTAGTTTGATATTTGTTTAGATTTTATTAATTCAAATGTTTAGAAGAGGTATGTGATTGTCAAATAATATTAGAATGCAATAAAAGTGTACGTTCACAATATATGCCCTGCAATTTAGAGTGATTTTGGCAATCAAGATTTTGTCTAAATGAGGCCACACTGTCATGCCAATATACATTGTGACAAATTGTGGGGATGGAAGAATAAAGATTGTTTATGTAAAATAGCAGGCAAATGTACTTTGGTCAAATTTTTATATACTAAGAGAACATAACTCCAGTGTCTATGGCAATCAGAGTAGGCCATGATACTCACCATCAACATTGAGACTGTTTGGTTTTGATGATAGAAAATGGATTGTAAAATATTTGCCATAAGATAGCCATAGACGAAAACAACATGTTTGACTAAGGAGGGGCATACAGTTCTTTTCCCCACAAAAGCTCTCTTATTATCCAACAAAAAGATTTGTCTCATTTAGACGATTCTTTTGAGTACCCACAACATAAGGTTACAGAGTCCAATAAGGAATTAAAGACATACAAAGCGCGCCTTATCTAGAGCTCTAGTAAAGACTTATATATTTGTGAATCAAAAACAACCAAATAAAAAATCAACAACTGCCATTTAAGGCTACTTTATAAGAAAAGGCATAACAACAGTAACATAACTAAATATATAAAGCATTTTTCTTTTACTTATTTACATTCAAGTTTACATCATCCAATTAACAAGCTATATCTACCAGTATACACAGTACTATTTACATAGATGAACAATTATAACAGATATATATATATCACAAGAGAGATAGTTGTGCATGCATACATTGTAATTAAGATAAAGTCATGAGAAAACATAGTTTAAAGTATCTGAGCAAAATAGTTTTCTTAACCATTTCCCTTATACAACAAATCTGCAGCAAACAACTTGGAAACCATCTCGGCCAAAATTTTGAACATTTCCTTAAACCATCTCGGCTAAAATTTTGAACATTTCCTTAAATCAAAGTTACCGGTAATCTATTTATTGAGTTAAAAAGATAGTTGCAAATGGAGATAATGCTCGTTATGAGCAATTCCTCTTTTTCCACAATGTTTTCAAAAGTCTTCTGCTGCATAGGCATCTAAAAGTGGGAAAAGGGTTAACCATGATTTTTTCTCAAAGTTTCTTCAAAGTCGTCTGCTGCAGAGTTGTTGTATGGGCGAAAGGATTAATCTAACATTATTGCAGTCAGAACAGTTTCTGACCAACTACAAGGTAACGCATATGAACTCATTTTCTGCAATGTCTGGAAATACAAAGTATCATTATTCCCGGGTTTTTTATCTGAAATTTGACTTTATACAGGAATCTTGTAATTTACATTCATAACAAATTTCTTGAGCCTTACAATTGATTGGGGTTTACCGACATTTAAAACAATTTTTCAGTCATATCACGGCGGTCAGTTCACCTACTCATGTGTATCCTGGCTTTCTCACACCAGTACTCCACACAACAACCTTTCCAAGTAACTGGCTGTTTTCCACATAAATTTGTAGCCAATTAGTGGAAGACAAATGATGCTTGTCACAATGACTTTTGTCATAATTTTTCAAACAAGCTATGCTTGATAAATCTATTTCTTTGGTTATTAATCATATAAGTATTATGTTATTTGACTGGTAAAAAAATACCTAACCCCAATCCCTAGAACTGACAGTTTTTGACCCATCTGCAGCAGACAACTATTGCCACAATGTTTTTCACTTAAATCAATAATTTAAATACGATTTTAAGAGATTTTCCATATCATTGCATAGACCTTTGGCAGATCTGTTGTACGTGGGTAAGGGTTATCGGTCATTTTTTTTCTTGATTTTAACTACTTCCCACTTGCAGATATATTTGCAGCAGACAACATTGAAAAATTAAGGCAAAAAGAGAAATTGTTCATAATGAGCAATATCCTTTGACACAATGTTTTCAACTCTTTTAAAAAATTATATTTTAATTTACAGAAATTGTCAATAGTTTTGCGAAGATGTTTTCGAAGTTGTCTGCTGCAGGTTTTGTTGTATGAGGGAAAGGGTTAAAACATACCATGCCTCACAATTTGTGTTTGAATTTAAATAGTTTACTGATGAGTCTTGTAAATTAGTAGCAGTCTAACCTACATGTAAACATGAACGAGCTAAGTCTTTTAACCCTTTCCCTCATACGACTATTCTGCAGCAGACGACTTTGAACATATTTTGTCAAAAAATGGAAAATCTCTATAATTGAATGGATAACCAATGACTAAAAGTGGAAAACATTGTGGCAAAAGGAGAAATTGCACGTTTTGTGCAATTTCCTCTTTTGTCACTATGTTTTCAAAAAGCCGTCTGCTGCAGAGGAGTCAGAAAGCATCTATATGAGGGAAAGGGTTAAGAAATACATTATTTATTGAAAAAGTCTTGAAACTGTTTAACATATATTATCATTTACTAATATGGTAAGCACATTTTCTAAAAATAGATATATCACGGTAATAACAATATGACTTTGATTGTAGTATCAACAGCAGTTTGGTATTGTCTTCATTTTGTATAAATGCTCAGTATAAATGCTTAGAAAAAAAGCGAAGCAAGTTTGTTTTTTTAGTTATAAAGTGAAACAACAAAGTGAATTAACAAAGGCACAAGAAACAGAGAATGTAATGGTAATATGCATGAATATTTACATTTAATCAATATTTACAAAGTTCTATGGTTCGCTAGCAGATAGTAAGCAGGAGTGTTACAAGCAACTATGTACATGGTTAACTCTATCCCAGATACAACATTTCTGTAGCAGACAACTTTAATACATCTAGGCTCAAACATTCAAAATCTCTAAGCATGAAAGATTAATTAATGGATAGAGTTGAAAACATTGTGATAAAGGAAATTTTGCACTTTATGAGCAATTTATCCTTTTGTAACATTGTTCTCAAAAATCGTCTTCTCCATATGTGTCTCATTGTGGGAAACAATTTCACTGATGCATTCGATGCAAGTGCAGTAGATTTTTTTTTTTTAAACACATTAAAACAAGATTACATAAGATTACAACTTTTGAAATTATAAGATAAAACTTCTGAAGAACTCTGTCTCTAGATAAAACTTTCATTGGTTAAATTCTCTAGCCTTTTCTATATATGTTTTCCATTAACATACCGGTAAGTCTTACTTTATTATAGCTTGGGTTGGAGTAAAGCAATAGGAAAAGATCATGGCTATTTTAAGCAAAAGTGTTTTAGTGTTCTAAATATTATTCTTTTGAGATTTATTTACATCAAACAGATAATTAATAGGCAAATTGACAGTGTCATATTTCATTTACGATGGCTTTTAAAAAACATGGCAACAAAAGAAGTAATTGCTCAAAACAAGCAATTTCTCCTTTTGTCACCATGTTTTCAACTCTATTCAATTACTGTTCTTTCATTTAAAGGGATTTTCTGTGCTTTTGCTTAGACGTTTTCAAAGTCTTCTGCTGCAGATTTGTTGTATGTGGGAAAGGGTTAAATATAACTTAATCCTTAAAAAGACTTTGCAACATTCAGAAACTAGTTTCCCACTTGCAGATGCGTTTGAAGCATCTGTGGCAGACAACATTTGAAAACATTGTGACAAAGTGACAACTTGCTCATAATAATTGCTCCTTTTTTCACGTTTTCAAAAGTTATACCAGGGACGTAGATAAGCTCTACGTCCCTGGTTATACTTTAATTTATAAAGATTTTCAACATCATCTCCTTATTGCATCTGAAAAAAGGCCTCATTGATATGAATTTACAAATCACAATAAATCATTTTCAAGTATAACTGTCAATTTTCCTAATAACATCTGTGACAAAAAGCAATAAAACAAGCTCTATCCCAACACAACTTTATTTCATGCGGAACCTGTAATTTTTAGACAATATTGTTAGTACAGAAGCAAATATTTTAAGCTTATCTTTCTCAACATGATCATTAATTCAAAATTTAAATTGCAAGTAAGAGGGCAAGGAAAAAACGCTATCAAAGCTTTTTACAAAAGTTAAGCAATATGGTCATCCACGCAAGAACTAAGAAAAACCAAAACCAATGCTTATCAAAAGCCAAGACAACAAATCCGTTTCTAGTTTTATCGAATAAAACTTCACTGTATTTGTTGTCACACTTCTGCCTCTAGAAATTAATTACATCTTTAATGGACACTTTCTTGTTTGCTTAAAAAATACCAGCATTTTGAAGGCTTGAATCCTTTTCCTTTACCTACAAATACATATTCATCGGAGATTTATGAAAACTGTCTAGGCAAAATAAATTGGAAGTATGAATTTAAAAGTTATAAACATTGCAAAAAAGGAGAAATTTCTCATTATGTCTGCATTCAGGAAAGTGTAAAAGGCTTTTATCTAGTGACAATGAACCTACCACTCTGATAATTGGACCCTCCTTTAATACTATAGATATACAATAACCCTTCTCCAAATACAGTACATCTGCAATAGATTTTGTGCAAACATCTAGGAAAATATATGAACCTACTCTATAAAGGAAAGAACGACTATGGAATAAGTTGAAAATATTGTGGCAAAAGGAGAAATTGCTCTTTATGAGCAATTCCTCCTTTTGTCACAATGTTTTCAAAAGGCATCTGCTGCAGAGGCCTCAGAAAGAGTTTGTTTGTGAGAAAGGGTTAATTATCTAATCAATGTGTGATGATAAAATATAGGTTGTACTTCTTTCCACCATTTAGATGCATAGGTAGTACCAGGGACATAGATACATCCCTGGTAGTACTTACTACATAAATAACATTGGATTATGATAGATGTACAATCAAGGCTCTTTTACTTAATTTAAAGAAAATTCAATATTGATTTATGCATTAATATAAAAAATCGAAAGCATATGTATCAAAATAACATCAGTTTACTGAAATAAAGTGTTTACATTTATTGGAATCTATGATTGCAACCCCCATGTCAGTCTATGAAATATCAGTAACATGCTAAACAATTGTGTTTTGTGTACAATGTATATATAGAATTTAACCCTTTCCCTCATATAGACGCTTTCTGATGCCTCTGCAGCAGACGGCGTTTTGAAAACATAGTGACAAAAGAAGAAATTGCACAAAACGTGCAATTTATCCTTTTGCCACAATGTTTTCTACTTTTTGTCATAGGTTATCCATTCAATTATGGAAATTTTCTATGTTTTGACAAAATACATTCAAAGTCGTCTGCTGCAGAACTGTCGTATGAGGGAAAGGGTTAAAACATGCACAAATTATTTAAAAAAGAAAATCCTTTACTACGGACAGAATAAATATGGTTAGTTGTAAAAATTGCAATAACAATGTAATACAGTACAACTAAAGATATAATTTGATAAAAAAGCATGCACTGCTTAACCCTTTCTCTGATATATTTCTTCAATGCTGTCTTCTTTTTTAACCCTTTCCAACATATACACACAATTTGATGCATCTGCAGCAGATGACGTTTTAAAATATTGTGGCAGTGGAAGAAATTGCTTATAATGAGTAATTTCTCCTTTGGCCACAATGTTTTCAACCCATTTAAAAATCTATACTTTCATTTTGCCTTGATGTTTTCAAATGCCTTCTGCTGCAGATGTTTTGTATGTCATTATGTGGGAAAAGGTTAAGTAATTTGAGATAAAATATATTTCTCTTTTTCAACAAGGTTTTCAAAAGTCATATGCTGATATGGAGTCAAGTGATGTTTATATTTGGTAAAGGGTTATGAGATTTCATGATAATTAAAGAAATAATTATTGGGACTATAGTCAATTTATTCATTGTGCATTGGTTTGCATACAAAACATTTTACTTTATACTACTTACGATTGGAATGTTTCAAGAATAGTTCATATAAAATATATGTTTACAACTTTACAACAAATACAGTTTAACCCTTTCATATTTTGTTCCATCTTTATATAAGGATAAAAAGCTGGGGTTCAAACTCATAACCCCTGGATTGACAGCACACGTCATTATCAACTAAAGTACAGGGGCTCTACAACTTACACTTGAATAATTCATGTTTGTCACAGAAATTTAATTAAACAAAGTAAAAGATGCATGGTTTTGCTATATATGTTTAAAATTCAATATGTATAAACAATCAGTAAGATGGTTAAATGTACGTTATTTGGTTTTTCATAATTTTAGACAGTATGAATCAAGTTTTGAATTTATAGGTTGTTATTTTCAACAAGTCATTATGCTACTTTTCCAATTATAACATTACTGTTATTGATAAGGAGAAACATTATCTTCAAGAGAAAGGGTTAGTTGCATTTGGTATAACTTAAGAGGAATAGTAACTTAAAAAAAAGTAAACATGTAAGTTTGTGACTTAATAAAGTAAAGTAAGTTTTATTATGCTATTAAATCTTTAACCCTTTACCTCATATAGACACTTTCTGACGCCTCTGCAGCAGACGGCTTTTTGAATACATAGTGACAAAAGACAAAAGTGACAAAAGAAGAAATTGCACAAAATGTGCAATTTCTCCTTTTGCCACCATGTTTTCCACTTTCAGTCATAGGTTATCCATTCAATTATGGAGATTTTCTATGCTTTGACAAAATATGTTCAAAGTCGTCTGCTGCAGAATTGTCGTATGAGGTAAAGGGTTAAGTAAGGATATCATTGGTATATCTAGTAGTGTAAAAATGATTAACACTTTTCTACATTAACCTGGCATGGACATTTACTACCAGCAGATTCGGTAATCATATTTGCCTTCAAAATACTCATCCTGGTTTTGTAGGTTGGTTTAATATATTTGAGCGCCGTGTATATTGTCACTCCTATAACAGTGGTATTTCACCTTGATCCCTGGTGCTACAGCTGGTTTTTGTGATAGTCAACACAGAATATAAATAAAGTCTATCAAAAATAAACACTGGTTTTGTTTTTTCTTAGTTCATCACCGTCACGTTGGGGTCTCCTGAATCTCTGAAGAGCGAGTGTTACTGTGCTGGCGATGACGCATACCACCATTTTTGTGTGATCTATCATTTGATCGCTCATGTGATTTTTCATCCTCAATGTCATTTTTCATGTCAAGTGCTTTATTGTCATAACCTGAGTCGGCACTGGCTGGACGGGATTCATAATCTTCCATGTTTTCTCGCTGTTCTTTCTCCAACTGTTGGAATTGCATAATGGTATCTGGGAAAACAGTCTGCTGCAATGATCTTACAACAATCCTGTGGGGAGAGAAAGAAACATATGTTGTTAACTGAATTACATATTCCCTATCTATTTATAGTTCACGTTCTCTTGTTAACCCTTTCCCATATACAACAAATCTGCAGCAGACGACTTTGAATATATTTTGTCCACAAATAGAAAATCTGTATAATTGAATGAATAACCTATGACTAAAAGTGGAAAACATTGTAGCAAAAGGAGAAATTGCTCGTTTTGAGCACTATCTTCTTTTGTCACTTTGTTTTTAAAAAGCCATCTGCTGCAGAGGCGTCGAAAAGGGTCTATATGAGGGAAAGGGTTAATAAAAGGTTTAAGGATGCAGACATATTATGATGCATCTGCAACACACAACTTTTTAAAATATTGTTGTAAGAGGAGAAATTTCTCTTTTTGCCATCATGCTTTCAATTTATTCAATATTTATACTTAAAGTTCCAGAGATTTCCCCCTATTTCTAAACTAAATGTTTTAAGAAGTGACTGCTGCAGATTTATTGTTTGAGTGTAATGTTCACCAAATCTGTTCAGTCTTTTTAAAGTTTTATTCTGGCTCTATTAGCCAACTCTTCAAAGAAGGTTTCAAGAAACTTCTTGAAAGCAGTATCCATTGGGATCCTTAGTATGGATGCTCATGCAGATTATTTGTTCACGCCTTTAACCCTTTCCCTCATATAGACGCTTTCTGATGCCTCTGCAGCAGACGGCTTTTTGAAAACATAGTGACAAAAGAAGAAATTGCACAAAACATGCAATTTCTTCTTTTGCCACAATGTTTTCCACTTTTTGTCATAGGTTATCCATTCAGTTATAGAGATTTTCCATTGTTTGACAAAATATGTTCAAAGTCGTCTGACGGAAAGGGTTAATTCTTTTATAAAGATTGATTTTTGCGAAGCACTGCTCAAAAAGAGACGGAAACTAGCTTCAACATAGGACAACAGGCCTTTCAGACATTTGCTGTTTATGATCAGTTCTTACATGATACCTATTTAGTCATAACACTGTGAATATATAGTGACCTGGATCTACAGTGATCACAAATATCCAAAGGTCTTTTTCCCTGGTATATATGGATATGAGCTTACCTTGGTAATAGAGCTGTGACTACAGAGATGACAACAATCACAGCATGAATGGGTTTAGAGATGGTGTTCTGCATGACCCAGTAAGGAGTCATCGGGTGATCAAATGTAATAAATACTGAGTCAATGATGATACCGAATAAATAAAAGAAGAGGAAACTCAATATGAGTGTCAACCACTGAGGCCACATCTGGAAAAGGAAAACAAAATAGTCAATTAAGGTCAATCAGTTATTAGAAAAAGATTCTTTCGTAAGTGAAGTCTACAAATTGAATAAATTCAGGCTTCAATCCTTCCTCACTCACAACAAAAATACAGCAGATAACTCAGTTAACACGTAGGCAAACATACAGAAGATCTCCATGCATGAAAGTATAAATATTTAAAAGAGATGAAAATATAGTGGCTAAAAGAGAACTGCTCATTTGCCACAATGTTTATAAATGTTTCTGCTGTAAATGTGTCAAAATGCATCTGAACAGGGGAAAGGATTATCAATATTGTACCAAAGGTGTACAAATTATTCTTTTTATTTAATAGAAATTTAAGGCAAATCACTCAGCGATTAATTGTGTTATTTATGAATTTTTTATTAAATTATGTTTTCAAAGAATCTAACATAAAACATACTTTTTTGTTGTTTCCAACATTATTTCAGTCAAATAACAACATTTCCATGCAAATTACCAGCACTAACAGTAATAGTTATCCTGGCATTGAAACATCAGTCATATCAGTCATATGCTATCATCAGAGCACTGAGCACCAAGAAGGGAAGCCATTACTACTATTTTCCAAGTCTTATATCACCCAACTTATGTAAAATGGTGTTTTTGTCCAATACAGTGGACTCTCAATATCTCGAATGTATGATTACTCGGAAAAAAACAAAACATTTAAATTGAACCATATCCTGGAATCAGAACTGTTGCTCTGCTGTTTTCTTGATATATGTGTTTAACCTTTTGCCTCATACGACAATTCTGCAGCAGACAACTTTGAACTTATTTTGTCAAAACATAGAAAATCTCCATAATTGAATGGATAACCTATGACTATAAGTGGAAAACATTGTGGCAAAAGGAGAAATTGCACGTTTTGTGCAATTTCTTCTTTTGTCACTATGTTTTCAAAAAGCCGTCTGCTGCAGAGGCGTCAGAAAGCGTCTATATGAGGGAAAGGGTTAACTAAATGAAGCACAAAGCCGAAAATGTATCAACCCTTTCCAATAAACAGACACTTTCTGACGCCTCTGTAGAAGATTACTTTTGAAAACATCATGACAAAGGAGAAATTGCTCATGATGAGCAATTTCTCCTTTTGCCACAATCTTTTCAACTCTTTTCAATGATTAAACTTTTATTTTCAGGGATTTTCAAAGTCGTCTACATTGTTGTATGTGGGAAAGGGTTAATAATTTAGCATAAATCGAGTGATCACTCGAACAAGGCAATAGCTAAAAGTAATATATGGGTCACTTTGGACTACACTTTTTCGTGAGGCCATTGTACACATTTGTGTAAATAAGAATAAATATTACACTCACCCATGAGAATGTTTCAATGGCTGAATGAAACAAGATGGTGAGGATGAGAGATACCATCATGGTGGTCCCGAACTCCCAGATACCAATACCCTCAAAATAACCCTGAAATATATACAGTCTTCATAATAGTGGAGTTCTTAATGATAGTATGCATTCATGATCAAAAAGAAACAAAGAATGTGAATCGAGTAAAGAAATGATACAAATTAATATAAATAGGATAGTTTTCTTTAACACTTTCCCACATGCAGCAGGCAACCTTCGAAAACATTGTGGCTAGAGAGGAAATTGCTCTAAATTAGCAATTTTCCTTTTGCAACAATGTTTTCTACTCTTTTTAATAATTCTTTTATTTAAAGAGATTTTCAAGTCTTTTTTTACAGCAGAAGTTTTCAAAGTAGTTTGCAACAAGCAAATTCAGAGAATTCTGGTCCCCCGCCAGGGTCAAGGTCACAAGGTCAAAAAAATTGGTATTGATGGAAAGGGGTTGTCACAAGGAATACACATGTGAAATATGAAAGCAGTACCTATTACGGTTCAGAAGTTATGACCAAGGTTAAAGTTTTTGTGACAGCGTGACTGACGGACGGACTGACGAATGAGAAATAATAGTCCCCACGCTTTCGCTAAAGCGGGGGACAATAATATGTTATAAATGGGGGTTATAATCTTGGTATAAAATAAGGAAAAGAATTAATACACATCTGGCATAATAACTATGTGATCTATATTGGTATGCTTCTCCTAGATGTAAGATGCTATCTTAGACAGCTAAGTGATTTTAAATCTAGACAAGCACAAACAAATTTAACCCTTTCCCTCATACGGCAATTCTGCAGCAGACAACTTTGAACATGTTTTGTCAAAAAATAGAAAATCTCTATAATTGAATGGATAACCTATGACAAAAAGTGGAAAACATTGTGGCAAAATGCAGTTTCTTCTTTTTTCACTATGTTTTCAAAAAGCTGTCTGCTGCAGAGGCGTCAGAGGCGTCAGAAAGCGTCTATATGAGGGAAAGATTTAAGCTATTTGTACTGGTCTTCCAATTAAGCATGCTATTCACATAACACTGAGTATTTGGCTTTTTTTTTTAGTTACAATTTATTCAATATAGCAGGAGATAAAAGTGACAACAGATTCATTTGTATACTTACAAAATAACAAATAAAATGAATTGCAATACTCTGATACAGAGAATCTAGAAACATAATGAGGAATGTCAGCTTGGTGTACGTCTGAAAATATAAAACACAATTTTATAACAGTATTCCAGTTAGTTTAACCCTTTCCCACCTTCAGATAACTTTGAGAACATTGCGGCCAAAGGTGAAATTGCTTATGAGGAATTTCTCCTTTAGCCACTATGTTTTCAAAGTCAAAATTTGGAAGTGTAATTCAAAGACCGTGTTAAAACATTTCCCCCAATGTTTACAAAAAGTCATTTCCCATTGTAGGGGCATATAAGGTTCTCTGCATTGGGGAAACTTATAGCCCTTTCCCGCATGCAGATGCAATTTGACATATCTACAACAGTCAACTTTTTTGAAAACATTGTGGCAAAGGAACAAGAGGCCCATGATGGCCAGTATCGCTCCACTGCATTAGGCAAAAGTTAAATAAATAAGCCATATTAGGCAAAACATCTTTTTGAAAACATTGTGGCAAAAGGGACAAGAGGCCCAGTATCGCTCCACTGCATAAGACAAAAAAAAATTAAATAAATAAGCCAAATTAGGCAAAACATATTTTGAAAACATTGTGGCAAAAGGGACAGGAGGCCCAAGAGTGCCAGTATCGCTCCCCTGCATGAGGCAAAAATTAAATCACTTTAGCCATATAAGACAAAACAGCCTCGGCCCTGGCGGCCATGTCTTCGACCAATCAACATGGCTTGAAGCAATCTGAAAGAGGGTCATCCAAAGTACATTCCTACAAAATCATTTGGAAATCGGCCAGATAGTTATGGAAAAGAAGATTTTTAAAGTTTTCTAAAGCAAAACAGCTCCCTCCCCTGGTGGCCATGTTTTTTATCAATCAACATGGCTTGAAGGAATCTGATAGAGGGTCACCCAAGGAACATTCAGACAAAATTGGAGAAGATCGTTTTTGAATTTTTCTCTATATCGATATAACGCAAAACAGCCTGGCGGCCGTATTTTTAGACATATCAACATGCCTTGAAGGAATCTGATAGATGGTCACCTTTCTCTCAGTTGCCATGGAAACCATAATTCTGCATGGTTTAAAAATAGTTAAAGGAACTTAGAAGAATACAGTTAGAGGATGCTACCTGTAAAGTTCCATGCTAATTTGCCCAGTGGTTTCAGAGGAAAAGTTGATGCATGCACGGACGACAAACAATTTACCATGACATAAGCTTGACTGGTTTACAGCTAGTGGAGCTAAAAATTGCTGATTTTTTTTACAATGTTTTAAACTCAATTAAATAAGTTTAAAAGTGTTTCCATAATTTTGCTTAGGTCTTTCAAAGGTGTTTGCTGCAGATTTGGTTTATGTTGGAAAACAGTTGCAACTTGAACCTACCCTGCCTTCAGGACCCACTTTATACAACATTGGATTGGCTTTTAATGTTTCAGCTGATAAGTCTTTGTCGAGGATACCATTCACAATGGGCGGGAATGCGGTGAACAACACATGCTGTCCCATCAAAAACAAACTGTCAACATGTGTGGCACCTGAATACCCGCTGTACAAGTTGAACCAAAACAACATCAACGTAGTCACCTAAAACATAAAACAAACAAAATTAAACCTTTCCCTCATATAGACGCCTTCTGACGCCCTGCAGCAGACGGCATTTGAAAACATTGTGACAAAAGGATAAATTGCTCATAACGAGCAATTTCTCCTTTTTGCCACCATGTTTTCAACTATATTCAATTATTAAAATTTCATTTAAGGAGGATTTCCATATTTTTGCCTACATATTTTCAAAGGTGTCTGCTGAACGTTTGTTGTATATGGGAAAGGGTTAACAACTACATATTTGTACTTTGCAAATATAGTTGTACAACTAAGCTGTTGAAAACAAAGCAGTTAATCCCTATGAACTCCACATCAAAAAATCAGCATCCACTGAAAACGTCGTTTATTCATGTTGTAGGTTTGACTTGAAATCATACATTTAGTAGTTGAGTAACAACTTATAATATCCAAATATCAAATAAGAGATTAATGAAGGTTTGTAAAGTTCTGAAATATATATAAAAAAAAATCCGCAAATAATGAAAGATTCTTTTCCTAGTAGCACTTTTGAATCTGTCCCTAAATTACAAGATTTACTTACCAAACTTTTGTAAAACATGAAGGCTGAGAAACGTGCCATTCGACTGTAGCACCAATGCCCATGCACCAACAAAAGGCGTTCGAGGAAATAAAATCGTGCTATGGCAAAATCTGAGGCCATTACTGCCTGCATGCCTTCTTGTCCTGAGATGCCTATTCCAACATCAGCCATCTGTATCATCGATACATCGTTAGCACCATCACCTGTAAAACAGTTACAACATGAATTCTTTGACCAGTTATAGAAGCCTAATCAGCAGAAACATCAGACAACTTTTGATGTTCTGTGTGGCATCCTGCCAAGTTAGTTAACAGACAAAAAAAACTTAAATAGCATATTTATTAGCAAATATAACATAGCATTTCATTTTAATTATAAAATGTTGGGTTGGTGTTTTTAGAAGATGAAATAGAAAGTTCTTCCAGGTCATGAAGATCACCAGAGACTGAAAGGAGAATATTTAAGACTCACTTAAAATCAAAGAACAAAGCAATGTAACTATATTGAATAATATAAGCACACTTATGTTCTAATTACATAAATATTTTCTGAATGTTTCTTGAAATCATTCTTTGGAACTCATACTTGGATACATGTAACTGTAAAGTTCAATAAGAAGAAAAAGATTCCACAAACCTATGGCTAATGTTAATGCCTTGAGCTCTTCTCTTGCCAGCTTTACAACCATTCCCTGGAATAAAACATTTTCCAACAACCATCATTTCAACCATACAACAAATCTGCCACAGACGACTTTAAAAACATCTCAGCAAATTTAGAGGACATCTCTATAAATGATAGTAAAACTATTGAATCAAATTGTAAATATTGTTGCAATAGGGTAAATTGCTCAGCATGAGCAATTTCTTTATTTGACACATATTTTCCAAAGAAAACTGCTACAGATGCATCAAAATACATCTGCATATTGAAAACGTTACATTTGCACTTGACAATAGTATAAAAGATATATGAGGGTAAAAATACAATATTTGGAAAAGTTGAAATAGACGTTTAGATACTGAGCTGGAAATTCTGCTGGAAAATAAGCAAAATCTCACATACAGTCCTTTTTTTGTTGTTATTGGCTTGGTAATGTTGCACTCTTTTTCCACTTGAATCAATACTATTAAATAAACAGACATTTTATGTTGTGTGGAAACTTCCCATTAAACTGGTTCTTTTTTAATTAATAAATTCGTCATATTTTCAGAAAATGTGTTTCCTGTATTTGTAAAAGCTATAGAATTGTCATGAGCACATACACACTCACAGATGCATAGACGCACTTACCTTCTGTATTGGACTAGATCTACAGCATATAACAGAGTTACATTTGCCAGCCAGTAAGAGAAAGAGTTTCTCCAGTGACTTATCAAGGGCAAAGGTCAATGTTTTCCCATCAATGACTAGACCATATTCGGTAATTTTGTGTCTGGGACTAGAGGAAGTGGGTTCGGGGGTTCTTTCCTCTTTAAGGATCTGATCCAGGTGGTGCGCCATCAGGTCCTTGGCTTCTTCCTGTAAGAGAAAGAGATTGGCAACTCATTATCAGTTATGCTTTTTCAGCATATACATGTCACCATCATTTAAGTAATTTCCTTTGAAACAATATAAGGTAAAAAAATATATATATATCTGGAAAGTACAACAATTTAACAATAGAATGGAAAACCTTTAGGGAAAAGGAGAAATTTTAGCAATTTCTCAATTTCCCATTCAATTTATTTGCAAACAATTTCTTTTGCAGACACATTAAAAAAGTCATTTGGATGTGGAAAACGTTTTAAAATTTCTTTCTAAAAGACTGAAATATCATAAACATGATTGCAAGCATTCACAACTAAGAGCTTCTATGATGGATCAAAATCTAAACCATATGTACTACATCTTTGCACAATGGGAAAGATAAGATAGTGTTAAGTGAAGACGGTTACCTACCTTGTTATCAGCATTCACTATAATGAGCTGTTGTGCTGGATTAAATAGCCGCGAGGAGAATGCTACTTGTATAGCAGTCTCCTGTTTATCCCCCGTCAGTACCCACACTTTGATACCAGCACTGCGGAGATTGGCTATCGTCTCTGGTACCCCTTCTTGTAGTTTGTCTTCAATCCCTTCAAAATTAAAATATTTACATTATGAAGGCTTAATCTATTCCCATATATAACAAATTTGCAGGATACGACTTGAAAACCTCTAGGCAAATCTTTTGAAAAAATCCCAATAAAATTAAAACATTTGGTCAAAAGGAGAAATTTCAGATAATGATTTGATTGATACCAAATTTTTGTGGAAAGGTATATGTATTCTGACAGTTTGCATTGATTAAAAAAGACTCCCAACAATTTTTCAGTGTGCATTTAATTAATTAAAAGGATAGGAACAATTAAACTAAAAGATAAAAGCTTCTTTAACACTTAACTCGTTGATGGATCATATTATTTTCATATACAAGAATTTAACTTTCACTCTACCATATAAATTGTATAAACCTGTCTCGCCTACAAACATATTTTCACACAATTGCAACAGGCAAAATTTGAAAACATTGTGGCAAAAGACTAAAATAGTTCATAATGAGTATTTTCTCCTTTTGCCACAAAGTTTTCAAATGTATTCAATACTTATACTTTCATTTAGAGAGATTTGCTTTCTTTTTTTTGGACAATATGTTATCAAAGTCATCTACTCCAGATTATTTTTTATTGGGAAAGGTATAATTGAAAAACTCATCCAAATCATTACCTGTTGCTCCTAAAAGTTCTAGATTATCTTCTATCGCACAAGCAACTTCCATAAGTCTTTCATCTCTGTTTTCTAGGGCTATTTCTGCTTCTAATTGTTGTTTTGCAAATTGCTCATATTCCGCTTTAGATATCACCTGCAGGATCAATACAATCATTTGATATACATTTTTTTCAATTCATTTTGACCCTTATTTAATCAATATATTTTAGCTATTCTTCAATAAAAAATTCCACTTAACGAATTCGTGGCCGATGTACAATCAGATCTATGTTAGCGTTTACAGTCTGATCTGGTTAGACACTGTTTGCGAATAAGAGATACTTCTCATGAACTTGTAACTAAATCTGTACATTCAACAGTCAGATATATCAAGATTAGATTTTTGTTTTCATTTTTCAAATATCTTTTGGATATTAAAATTGCTCATTTGAAGTCCATTTCTGTCAAAAAGTTGTTTGTCTTATTACCTTTAAAGGGTATATGCAGATGATTATTTACATAAAATGTTTATAGAATAGAAAAAAAGGGTTTTCATATGATAATGGCAAACTTTGATTTATTCGGATATACCTTTTTGGCCATACAGAGAGTCCTCAACCCTTGCATGGCATAATCCATGACATATTTCTCTGTATCTTTCTTGATTTTCTTATATTCCTCCTCTTCTACAAAAAAAAATGTATAAACATGAATATTCTATATTTAATATATGTGATTGAAAATATAGGTGATGTTTTTAAACAAATTTAATATTGCAAAGATTATATTTAGTGTTACAATAGCTTAACCTGAAAACAAATCTCATTAAAAGCAGACCTAAGCTTTGATGCAGTAGCAAAAGCATGTATAGATGTGATGACTGCCTGTAACAGGTAGTCTTAGAATGACCTTTGCAACAGCCTATCAAAATTGTCCCCTACAAAATAGTCAGGTACCAACAGAGGAGATAACCCATATAAATAAACAAGATGGAGATGTGGTGATAGCTTAGCATTGGTTGTATCGCGCCAATTCACTGAACAGAAAAATATGAATCACCTCTTGAATTTTTAAATGTATAGGGTCAATTTGAAACAACCTTTTATGCAGTGTTGTCAGATCCAATGTATGCACAACAAAGTGTTTTGGTCATATTTTAAGGAGATTGCCTGAAAACATGCCTTGTGAAATTGAGGGTAATGGTTTGAAAAGGCTATGTAAACAAAATGGTTGTATTATAATCTTGTAATCGGGTACAACCCTTCAAATGAAGCCATCAAACTAAGAAAAATCATGTTTAAAGTTGTTCTGCTTTCTGGTAATGAGTAAACAAATTAGGAATATAATGCCATGCAAACAAATTTATTGCAACCTTTCCACAAACATTTGGATAATTTGCTGTATTATCATAGCATTTAACTGTCACAAAGTATGCCCGTCCTGTTTTTTTGAGACAAAGTATAGTGATAATTGGTTGTATGTCAGGCAAATTTAGAGAGCAGACACTGTTAATACAGTTTTGGCCATTTCGAGGGACATAAGTGTGGAGTGAGATAACTGGTTAGTTATTGAACCTGACCAAGATATTCTGCCCATCAACATATTGTATAAATTTGGTGATGATCAAATAAAATGACTCAAGCAATATGGCTGATTATAGCACTTGTCCGAGATATTATGCCCATACACATTCTGACTTCATTTGGTGATGATCTGATAAAGGCTTCAAAAGTTATTGATCGGACAAGACCAATTTGAGGTAATTTCTATAATTAAAGGGCAACAACTCTTCAGTGACAAGATATTATGCCAATACACATTTTGACCAAATTTAGTGATGATTGGACAAAGGCTTCCATGGTTATTGGGATGACAACATACTGGATGTCGCCCAACCGCCCGTCGCAGGTAAAACTATAATAAGTTCCGCTTTTTCAAAAAGGGCTAAAAAAACGGGCGTGACGTAAAAAAAATCATTTAGAAAAAATCATTACCTTTATATTTCTTAGATAGGATACTTAAAACAGCAGAGTCAGCTCCTTTTGTGTAGAGTATGATGTCTTTGGAGAGGGGATGTCGTACTATCACTGACATTCTCTTTCTGGTTGAATCAAATGTTAACACATGTAATACTTCAAACTCCACCTCTCCATCAGCTGTAATACACAATACAAAATATGGATGTCATGCATGTTTGATATAACACTTTCCCCTCATACAAAAAAATCTGCAGCAGATGACTTTGAAAACTTCTTGACGAAAATAGGGAAATTCTATGTAAATGAAAGTACAAATATTGAATAGATTTGTGGCAAAGGAAGAAATTGTTCATTTTGAGGAAATTCTCCTTTAGTCACAATGTTTTCAAAAGTTGTCTGCCTAAAACGCATAAAATGCGTCTATATGTGGGAGAGGGATAAAAGAGGAATGCTTATTTTTTGTTAGACTGTTATTAAGCATTAAGGACAGATATTTTACTTTGTAATTAGGTAAAATAATGAATAAATCCTATTTTCATTTAGGATGCATTGGAAATTTAAAGGCAAGAAGCCTCAGTGGTTAATTTCTACTCATCTCAGCTCATCATGAAATGATATTTTTATTGTCACTCCAAGAATCATTCCTTCTAAATTATTTGAAAAGTTGTTTTCTTTTGGTTGCCATGGAAACCAGATTTTTTGCATGGATTATCAAAATTTGAAAATAATTTTGGTAAATACATTGAGAGGATGCTGTCTGTGAAGTTTCATCCCAACTGACCCACTGGTTACAGAAGAGAAGATGTTGACGCATGATGTTCAGGTGAGCTAAAAATGCTCTGAATCAATTTAATATTAGTTAAATTGAGAAAGAATTAAACTGTTTCCGACATAAAGTCTGCAGCAGATAACAAGGAAACATATTACCTAAAAATGTGCAAATTCTCTATAAATGAACATATTATTATTTCAATGGAGATAAAAACATTGGCGAAAGAGAAAAATGACTCAATATGAGTAATATCTACTTTTTCCATGATGCTTTCAAAAGATAACTTCTGAAGACGCATCAAAGGACAGACCGACATGTGCAAAGCAACATATCCACTCTTCTTCAATGGGTGGCATATTTATTAAAAGATATTGAAAGATCACTAACCAGGTAGCCATACGGTGACTGATTTCGCTGTTCTCCCTTTTAAACAACAGTTGTAAGTACTAGCTGCCCGTACTAAAGCCAGCTCATCTGGGCTCTCAGCCTCGTATCTTGTCCTTGACATATCTGACCTGAGTGAGGATGCAATGCTGCCAGCTATGCTAGGTGTAGGAGTTGACAGTTTCTGTGGCGGCATGTATTCCAGTCTGGCGGCATTAAGAGGATACTTTTCACTGTCCAATGGTTGATTCTGATGTATTGGTGGCATTGGAGTTCTTTTCTTGCCAATATTGTTTGGATCAATGGCTGGTAGTTTTCTGGATGGAGGAGTGTCAGTGAATTTGGTATATCGTTCTGTAAGAAGTGGGTTCTCAATACCATTGTAGTTCTGATTGCCCCGCCCACTGATCTGTGAGACTGATGCAGAACTAGTATTACCTGCAACATTGCCGTCTTCATCCATCTGCACAGACAGAAGAAAATTAATAAGAGATAGTTCAAACAAGGATACTAATAAGAATGTCTGGACCATGGTGCATTAGTAAGAGTGCTAGCCCTGAAAACTCAAATATTAACCCTTTCTCACATATAATAAATCGGTGCAGACGACTTGGAAAATATATAGTCAAAATATGGAAAAACTTTATAAATAAAAGCATCATTTAAGTTGAAAACATTGTGACAAATTGAACAAGAGCACCGCGTATGGCACAGACGCTCGACTGATAGAAAACAGAAAAAAAGCTGAGCTGAACAAAAACAAGAGGCCCATAAGGGCCTATGCTCTACTGGTATGGTTCTTTGGTCATTTTCAATCCAGAGCATGTATGTATGGTGAAGATCGGATAGTAAATGGAGGCTCTTTTGTGTTCACAAGCTGTATTATAGCAATTTTTACAATTTCATGGGCCATAATCCAGTCTTGCATGGGCGGATCTAGCTGGTTTTCAAAAGGAACCAAGCTCTCATCAATATTTAACTACTATCTAAGTTTGGTGAAGAACAGATAGTAAATGGAGCCTCTATTGTGTTCACATGCTCAATTATAGCAATTTGGACAATTTCAAGGGCCATAATCCAGTCTTGCATGGGCGGATCTGGCTGGTTTAGGAAAGGAACCGAGCTCTCATGGATATCTTACTACTGTATAAGTTTGGTTGAGATACAATCAAAAGTGAAGACTATCGTGTTAAAAAGTTCTTTTATAGCAATTTTGACCATTTCAAGGGCCATAATCCAGTCTTGCATGGGCGGATCTGACTGGTTTTCAAAAGGAACCGAGCTCTCATAGATATCTAACTACTGTATAAGTTTAGTTGAGATACAATTAAAAGTGAAGACTGTATCGTGTTAACAAGCTCTTTTATAGCAATTTTGACCATTTCAAGGGCCATAATCCAGTCTTGCATGGGCGGATCTGGCTGGTTTTCGAAAGGAACCGAGCTCTCATGAATATCTAACTACTGTATAAGTTTGGTTGAGATACAATTAAAAGTGAAGACTGTATCGTGTTAACAAGCTCTTTTATAGCAATTTTGACCATTTCAAGGGCCATAATCCAGTCATGCATGGGCGGATCTGGCTGGTTTTCGAAAGGAACCGAGCTCTCATGGATATCTAACTACTGTATAAGTTTGGTTGAGATACAATCAAACGTGAAGACTGTATCGTGTTAACAAGCTCTTTTATAGCAATTTTGACCATTTCAAGGGCCATAATCCAGTCATGCATGGGCGGATCTGGCTGGTTTTCGAAAGGAACCGAGCTCTCATGAATATCTAACTACTGTATAAGTTTGGTTGAGATGCAATTAAAAGTGAAGACTATCGTGTTAACAAGCTCTTTTATAGCAATTTTGACCATTTCAAGGGCCATAATCCAGTCATGCATGGGCGGATCTGGCTGGTTTTCGAAAGGAACCGAGCTCTCATGGATATCTAACTACTGTATAAGTTTGGTTGAGATACAATCAAAAGTGAAGACTGTATCGTGTTAACAAGAAATTGTTTACGGACGCACGGACGCACGGACACATCGCCACGACATAAGCCCTTCTGGTCTTTGGCCAGTAGAGCTAAAAATTAACGGGACGACCACGCTGCCGCCGCCGCCAGGGTCATGACAATAACTCTCATTTTTTCAAAAGTCGAGCTAAAAATTGCTCCTTTTGAAACTATGTTTTCAAAATGGGTAATGGTATGTTGGAAAGGCTAATAAGGAAAGCTTTGAAAATAATAATGATGTAATTATGTACTCAAAATCGCTGGTTTAATATGTTAATGCAATTATTGTTACAATTCATTTCTGAACTTAAACATGATCTTTGAAAATCAACTCACCTCGGATTCATTTGATATGTTAGCACTAAATGTATATTTTGGCCATATACAAACTATAGTACAAGATGCCATTTGTTTATGTTAATGAACAATTTGAGAGAGAAAAAGAATATTTTAACAAGAGGTTTAAAACTTACAATATCTTCATGTGGATTTAATGACACCACGACAGTGTTGCATATGGCCATCAACAAGAAGAACTCCTGGATTTGGGATTTCTGGCTGCCGACTGATGGGATATTTAAATCCACACTCCCAATACTCCTTAGACACATACATGATAACTCTCTCTGGATTTCTGTTTCAAGCTTCAAGTTTTCCATAACCTACAAAACAAAATACATAATCATGTTATTCATCTTTTACCTTTCTGATGACATAGTTCAGAACATTTCACATACTGTTAGGAAACAATCTGAAACAAGAAGACGTCACCTGCAATGTCCTAGATCTTAAACATCATGGTCAGGTGAGCTAAAGACAAAGAATGAAAACCTACATAGTATGCTAAAATAGGTAGAAATCATCATTTAACACCAGTTTTCGAATAATCATGTGTGACACTGCCAATAAGTCTGTAAGTGAAAGTGTGGATGACAGATGATGGAGAAGTGACACCTGTTTAACCCTGCCAAGGCAGGTGACACAAAAAAGGAAACCGTATTTGTTCCTTAGCAATTTCAACTTTTTTACAATGTTTTCAAATTTCTGCTGGAGTTACAAAGAGATTTTCTAGCATGGAAGATTTATTTACAATTAAACCCTTCTCACAATGTCAATGACAATGACAATGACAAATAATGTATTGATTTAAGGCCATAGATCAATAACAACATATAGTACAACATCTGTCATTAAGTCAATTTAGTTACTCATATAAACGGAATTGAAAAGATTGAGGATTCATGTATTCCTTATGACAAGTTATTCCACATGTCTATGTTCCTTGTGGTGTAGTATTAGAGTGTCTCCTTTTTGTGCGGGAAGTTGCAGGTTCGATGCCAGGCGGAGTCATATCAATGACTTTAAAATGGTAGTAATGGCTGCCCTTCTTGGCGATCAGAGTTGTAGTGTTACCATTATGACTGACAGGCTGGTGTCAGGATAAATGAACTAGAAGTACTATAACATACCCATGAAATGCCATGATATAATTATAAATTTTTTGATAGGGGTGAAAAACACTAAACATCGATCAGATTGTACTGTACATACAAACTATGTTGATACTATTTTGTAATATTTGACATATAAACACTGTAAAATTGAATTAACATAAAACAATTATTAGAAATATAAGAGTTAAATCAGGTTCAAACTAATGAGAATAAGATCATTGCATATAACAATTGATTGGGGTTTAATGCCGTTTTTAACAATTTCTCAGTTATATCACGGCGGCCAGTTCACCTACTCATACATTTCCTAGTTTTCTCACGCCAGTACTCCACACAACAATCTTCCCAAGAAACTGGCTGCTTTCCCACATATACTTAGCCCATTGGTGGAAGACAAATGACGCGTGTCGCATTGACTTTTGTCAATCGTCGGAAAGAAAGTTGGCCGAGCCGGGATTCAAACTCACAACCCCTGGATTGACAGCCCGCATCGCTACCGACTGAGCTAATGGGGCTTGGATGCATATAACAAAGGTGTGCCTCAAAACAATGATATTCTCAAATAATATGATAACTATAAGAATTATATTCTTATTAA
This sequence comes from Serripes groenlandicus, assembly GCA_031761405.1. Classification (NCBI taxonomy): domain Eukaryota; kingdom Metazoa; phylum Mollusca; class Bivalvia; order Cardiida; family Cardiidae; genus Serripes; species Serripes groenlandicus. The sequence goes on from JASEVX010000006.1 coordinate 81,154,671, forward strand.
TTTAACCATGTTATTGTGAAATTCTATCAGATAAGAATGTAGCATGTTAACCATTTATCTGATATGATATTTCAAGCCTTTTCCAACTACAAACACATTTGTACGCATCTGCAATAAGCAACTTTTGAAAACACAGTGTCAAAGGGAGAAATGGCTCATAATAACTACATATTACACGTTCATTTATATTCAATGTTTTTTACGTAGATATTTTCAAAGTTGTCCGCAGCTAATTTTTGCATGTGGGAAAGGGGGGTATAGAAGTGTAATCTAAGAAATCATCTAGGGGACAAATCTAACATCAACAAAATGGGAAGGAAAACATAAGTTCATAGTTTAAATCATTGTTGGAAAGAAAGGGAGAAAGAGTTGTTTTGAAAGATGTCTCCATTTTAGCTGTAAAGTTATCAGAAGCTATCTGTATCAGGGATTGGGCTTATAAAAGCAATCAAGCAAATAGTTGATTCATTCCAGAAAGAAATGCAGCAGTCCAGTTTATGAAGCATGCTGAATAAACCTTGGAATAAGGAGACAATATTGAGAATAAAAATGTTCATATTACTCTATGTTTTACAATCACCTGTAAATATGAGCTTATAAGTTTGTTAAGTGTACAGTCTTCTATATAAACTACATTACAATGTATAGCTTTAATTCTTCATATTCAATTTTGTTTAAAAAAACAACAGATTAATAACATTAAACCATTACTAGTCGCTAACCCTTTCCCTCATTAAACATCTCAGCTCAGATAACTTTGGAAACATTGAGGCAAAATTACGAAAAATCTCAATCAGAAAAGTCTAATTAATCAGTGATGTTGAAAACGGAGTGGCTAAAGGAGAAATTGCCCATCATGAGCAATTTCTCCTTTTACCACAATGTTTTAAAAAATCGCCTGCTACAGAGACATCAAAATACGTCTGAGTTGATGTGGGGAGGGTTAAATATCACAAAGTGGAGGCATCAGAATAAAGTTACAAGACAAGCATTAATGGCCTGTAGTTAAAATATATATGAATAAATACTATAGTATCCCTTGTCCACATACCGGTACAACAAATCTGCAGCAGATGACTTTGAAAACATATTAACAAATGCTAAATATAAGCATAATAATTGAATTAAGTTAAAAACATTGTGGCAATAGAAATGAGTAAGTGCTCATAATGAGCAATATCTTTTGCCACCATGTTTTCAAAGGTCATATGCTGCAGATGCTTCAAAAAGCATCTTCAAGTGGGTAAAGCCGCTTGGGTATACACCTATACAATTGATTAATTAGTAAGCTCTGAACTTTGCAAAGCAATGAAATTACTCTTTTCCTTATAGGTATAATAGGCTGTGAAATAAAGTTGTATTTATTCTATACCTAATTTATACGTCCAATCGTAGACGCTCATTCGAATCATGTGACCGTACAATATATTTCCGTATCGGGACGCACGCGCGTACAAAATAACCCGTATTTTTTTCGTATTGTACGATTCACAGGTCCCATGTTAAACCTATGATAAAGACCGAAACACGTGAAAAGGTTCCGAATGAAAGTCTGAATCGACAGGCGCTCTAGATAAAGCGTTACGATAAAGCTCCTGTTGTCACCGGATCATTATTGTCGTTTGCAAACAAGGAGTAACACTGAAACTAAAATGTTATCCGATTCTGAAATAGATGACTTTGTAATTGAACAGAAACCAAAAAACACTGTGAAAAAAACTAAAAGTGATGTAGGAATATTCAAAAGGTGGTTAGCGCAGGCCGTGCCGACAGAAACAAGGGAACTGGAAGAAATAAGATTTATTTTGGGGAAAAAGTCGAGGTATAGAATAAAAAGATCATTTAACAGTGTTCTGTACAATACGGAATATATTTTGGACTCGTACACAGCTTGGAAAATCATATTGGACTCGCCTAGCGGCTCGTCCAATATGATTTTCCAAGCTGTGTACTCGTCCAAATATATATCCGTATTGTACAGAACACTGTTAAATAACCTATAATTAATCCCTTTCCAATATACAAATGTTTAAAGAATTAAAACCATTTTGGCAAAAGGAAATATTGCTCAATATGAGCAATTTCGCCTTCTGTCACAATGTTTTCAAGTCAAAAGTGTCAGTATGTGGGATAAAAGTTTAAACAAAAGTATTAATAAGATATTCCTTGTAAGAGTTCATAATGTTCCCAAGTTTTGTTAATAACTATATAAATGAGCTATGTTGCACTAAAACCAACTATTAGACTTCACCAACACTTGGGAGACCCATAAGAACCTTGCTAATCAAGATCCTAATGGTCCATCTATCACTAAGCGTTTCTCTAAGTTGAATCTCATACTTGCATTGCTGCTGCACAGTGTGATAAAAATCCTCACTGATCCTCTATCACAAAGGGTTTCTATGACTAAATGAGACCAGTAGTTCACACCTTTATCATACCGTCAGCATACAATCTCAGACAGCAATTGTTACAAACACAGTCAAGCAGATTGGTTTCCTTACAAAATAAGCTCAAAATGTTTGTTAGAAATCTATAAGAACTACCGGTATACATCGGTGATAGGGAATGAAGATAATGTGCAATTGAATAAATTACCGCCGATTGATGATTTTTTTTTGGATCCTATGTGAAAAAGGAAACATCATAACACTATAGTGCAAATTAACATCACACATTTCTGTATTAAACAAGTAAGAATGAGTTTTACTATATTTATCATTAAACTAAGCAATACCGTTGTCTTATCATCTTAAAGCAAAAAGAAACACCAACTTCCATTTAGCTTCCAATGTTGTAATCACTTGATTTCAGCATTTGTTCTAGTTTAGCCATTTCTTTGCTTAAAGACATCAAAGGTCTATTATGTAACATGTTTGAAAGGTAAGCAAAAACTGTTGCAAATTGGAACAACAGATGTAGCAGTACAGCATATTTCACTAAAATGAGACTTTTTTTTGTAGCCTTAAATGCAGTATTTAATGCAAGGCTTCAATACAGTACTAATCAAGATCCTAATGGTTCATCTATCACTAAGCGTTTATCAAGTTGAATCTCATACTGGTAATGCTGATGCACAGTGTGATAAACATCCTCACTGATCCTCTATCACAAAGGGTTTCTATGACTAAATGAGACCAGTTCACACCCTTATCATACCGTCGGCATACAATCTCAGACAGCAATTGTTACAAACACAGTCAAGCAGATTGGTTTCCTTACAAAATAAGCTCAAAATGTTTGTTAGAAACCTATAAGAACTACCGGTATACATCGGTGATAGAGAATGAAGATAATAATGTGCAATTGAATAAATTACCGCTGATTGATGATTTTTTTTTGGATCCTATGTGAAAAAGGAAACATCATAATACTATAGTGCAAATTAACATCACAAATTTCTGTATTAAACAAGTAAGAATGAGTTTTTCTATATTTATCATTAAACTAAGCAATACTGTTGTCTTATCATCTTAAAGCAAGAAGAAACACCAACTTGCATTTAGCTTCCAATGTTGTATTCACTTGATTTCAGCATTTGTGCTAGTTTAGCTATTTCTTTGCTTAAAGACATCAAAGGTCTATTATGTAACATGTTTTAAAGGTAAGCAAAAACTGTTGCAAATTGGAACAACAGATGTAGCAGTACAGCATATTTCACTAAGATGAGACTTTTTTGTAGCCTCAAATGCAATACTTTAATGCAAGGCTTCAATACAGTACTTTTATTCAAGGCTTAAATGAAGTGCTTTAACACAAGACTTAAATGAAGTGCTTTAACACAAAAATTTAATGCAGTACTTTATCGCAGTACTATAACACAAGGCTTAAATACAATACTTTAACACAAGGCTTAATGCAGTACTTTATTGTAATGCTTAATGCAGTACTTTAATGCAAGGCTTAAATGCATTGCTTTAACACTAGACTTAAATGCAAGGCTTAAATGCAGTACTTTAACGCAAGACTTAAATGCAGTACTTTAACACAAAACAGAACTGAACATTTTATTAAAGTTGCTTTTTTCTGTAATCATCAGCAGCTGGTAGTCCATTCTAGCAAAAAAAACATAACTTTTACATTATACTCAACTACTGTGGCTTCATTTCAACTTAGAAAGCTCCTTTAACTTACAGTCCATGACTAAGCTGTTAACAAAGTTTAAGAATCCTAGGCTAAACTTATCTCCACATACTGTTTGTAAACAGATAGGTCTACCAAAATAGGCAAACTGTGAATACACATACACAGCAATTCACATCCCACCTCTTCCGTGTATTGTGGAATACAAAAGAACCTTGGTGAAAAGGCAGCGCACAAAAACGATGTTGTTAACCCTTACCCCGATAATGATAATCGTTAATACTTCTACAGCTTACACATTTTGAAATATTGTGTGCGGAAAGTAGAACTTGCTCATAATGAGCAATTTCTCTTTTTTCCAACAATGCTTTTAAATCCTAATCAAAGAAGTTATATCTGTTTAACCCTTTCCCTCATATAGTTGCTTTCTGACACCTCTGCAGCAGACGGCTTTTTGAAAACATAGTGACAAAAGAAGAAATTGCTCAAAACGAGCAATTTCTCCTTTTGCCACAATGTTTTCCACTTTTAGTCATAGGTTATCCATTCAATAATAGAGACTTTCTATTTTTTGATAAAATATGTTCAAAGTCGTCTGCTGCAGAATTGTTGTATGAGGGAAAGGGTTAATGTTCATATCAGGTTAACAGATTAAACAATCTACTTACTGAGCTGTTCCTGCTTACAGTGGCCAGTGAATATTTGCTGCCTGTTTCACTCTGCATTTCATCATCTTCTATGTCTGTAATATAAACATAAATATCCTTTACTAAATTATCAATCTCTCCTTTTCTCATTAAGTTTCCAAAAGTCCTCAGTACCAGCAAACTCATGCAACTTGATGTTTTGTTTCCATGCCAAATTAGTACCATGGAATTCATTCATAAGAAATTATAATGATAAAGAGCTGTCGGCGGGATTACCAAATTCGGGGATTGAAAGCAAAACATTTAACTTATGCTGACAACAAGGTGACAATTTATTTCTCACACACAGCAAATTTATTTCTCACATACAGCAAATTCTTCAGCAGACATCTTTGAAATCATCTATTTAATAATGTGCAATATCTCCATTAATTTTAAAATGTTGTCAATTTGGGTCTGCAGGTGGGAAGGTCAAGCCATCCTAGGACACAGTCCCAGAGTGCAATTAACTTAAATTTCAGGTGTCTGTTTCTCAAGGGACTCATTGCATTAGATATAAGTACATTTTGTAAGAAGATGAAATCAATCTAATGTTATTATCTACTTTGAAAATTACTCTGAAAGTATAATTTTGAAAGAGCGTTAAAAACAATGCGGGAAAAAATAGAAATTACTAATTTTGAGCAATTTCCTTTTTCACAATGTTTTTAAAGTGTCTACTGCTGCTATGGCATCAAATTTCATTATCGAATAATTACCTCTGACATCTTGTTATAATAAGAAAATGTTGCATGGCAAAACAAGAGCACCGTGTACGGCACAGACGCTCGACTGATAGGGAGAAAACAGAAAAAAAAAAAAATGAGCTAAACAAAAAACCTTAAACGGACGACCATGCCAGAGTCATGACAATAGCTCTTGTTTTTTTCAAAAGTCGAGCTAAAAAGAAGTTGCAAATTATGCTACAATGTTTTGAACTCAATTCAATAATTATTCTTTGATTTATACATTTTCAATATTATTGCCTCAATGTTTGAAGTCGACAGCTGCAAATTTGTTTATGTCTGTTGGAAAGCTCTCACTGTGTTTGGAAAGTACACTAACCTTGCAAATGCGGATAGTTCCTACCAACAATGGTGCATGTTTTGAACTCCATCTGATTCTCTGTTAGAGTTCCTGTTTTGTCAGAGAAGATGTAGTCGATCTGTCCGAGATCCTCGGTGATGTTGAGGGCCCGACACTCGACTCTCTTATCCGTCCCTTCATGGTAAAGCTCTATATCCTGATTCATGAAGTAGATCTGACACAGCTTGATGATTTCCAAGGAGACATACAGGGGGAGAGGAATTACAGACTGCAAGTAGAAAACATAACAATTTTAACCCTTTATCAGATACGGACAACTTTTGAAGCATCAATAGAAGTTAATTTTTAAAATGCTTGTTGAATAAGGAGAAACTGATTTCAACTCTTGTTTCAAAACCAAAGGTTTCTGTTTATAAAACTTTATCTAAAATAATCAGAACACTTTTAAAATTTCAGATCGAATATACGAATGAAAGGTTTTTGAAATACAAAAGCAAAATGATCAATAAGCGTTGAAAACATTATGGCAAAAGGAGAAATTTCTTATCATGAGCTACTTCTCCTTTTGCCACAAAGTTTTCAAAAAGTCTCACAAAATGTGTCTGTATGCGTCTGCATGTGGACAAGAGTTAAGAAGTAAAACAGTTATCCATGGTAGTACACTTGCCCAGAGTTCAATTGTTAAGAGTTCATCATGTGTGTGGGGCGAGGCAAGGTTCGTAATTTTTCATATCATTGCTTTAACCTCCCTTTCCCACATACAACAAATCTGCAGCAGACAACTTTAAAAACAACTTAATTTTTTTTTTTTGAAAACATTGTAAGAAAAAGAAAAATTGATTATAATGAGCAATTTCTCCTTTCTGCCAAATTCTTTTCAAACATCATCTGCTGCAGAAGCGTCATAATGTGTGTTATTGTGGGAAAGGGTTAAGAACTAGTCAGAGCTTCAGAGGCTTGCTTCAAAGGTCATGCAAATTAGGTAAATTTCTTACTACAACTTTGAATGGATGCATGGGAATACAACAAGTGCCGAGCAAAACTGCTGTAAATGTTCAATCAACAGAGAGAATGGTGGTTTAGTAAGAAATTGAATTAACAACACCTGGATTTGACTCATCATCAAATTTCCATGGCCCATATAAAACAAATCTCTATAAATGATACTCTAATTATTGAATAAGACTTGGGAACAATGTAGCTAAATTCTCTCACAATATTCACAAAAGTTGTCGGCTGCAAATGTGTTAAAATGAAACTGCATATTGAAAAAGATTAAAACACAAACCAACCTGAAAGATGATGATATAGGTGAAGAAGACTATGAAAGCCTGGAAGAATGGATTAAACTGTTCTGAGCTCTCATACGGGATAAACATGATGGCAGTGCTGTCCTCAAATTGGCCCAACCATAAGGCACTCCCTGTAAATAGACAAATAGTGCTATGTGTCTTTTAAGCACATATAAGTTAACCCTTCCCTACATATAGACACATTTTGTAGCATCTACTACAGATGACTTTTGTGAACATTGTGACAAAAGGAGATAATCCTCATCATGAGCAATTAATCCTTTTGCCACACTATTTTCTACTACTGTACCTTCTGAAAGAGATTTTCAAGATCTTTGAGCAGGAAGTTTCAAAATCATCTCCTGCAGATTTGTAGTATTGGTAATTTAGAAAGGGTTAACTGAATTTCTTTTCTTGAAAACAAGAGGGCCATGATGGCCCTGGAATCGCTCACCTGATTTTTTTTTTTACTTTACCTATATAAGCCCCGCCCCATGGCAGCCATAGTTTCCGACCAATCAACTTGGCTTGAAGGAATCTGATAGAGGGTCACCCTAGGAACATTTCTACAAAATTATTTGAAAATCGGCCAGACACTTTTGGAGGAGAAGATTTTTTAAGTTTTCACTATAGCCATATAGTGCAAAATAGCCCTGCCCACTGGCGGCCATGTTTTTTGACCAATCAACATGGCTTGAAGGAATCTGAAAGTGGGTCATTCAAGGAACATTTCTACTAAATTATTTGAAAATCGGCCTGACACTTTCGGAGAAGAAGATTTTTTAAGTTTTCACTATAGCCATATAAGGCAAAATAGCCCCGCCCCCCCTGGCGGCCATGTTTTTCGACAAATCAACTTGGCTTGAAGGAATCTGATAGAGGGTCATCCAAGGAACATTTCTACAAAATTATTTGAAAATCAGCTTGACACTTTCGGAGGAGAAGATTTTTTAAGTTTTCACTTTGGCCATATAAGGCAAAATAGCCCCCGTCCCCTGGCGGCCATGTTTTTCGACCAATCAACATTGCTTGAAGGAATCTGATAGAGGGTCACCCAAGGAACATTTCTACAAAATTATTTGAAAATCGGCCTGACACTTACGGAGGAGAAGATTTTTTAAGTTTTCATTATAGCCATAAAAGGCAAAATAGCCCCGCCCCCTGGCGGCCATGTTTTTTGACCAATCAACATGGCTTGAAGGAATCTGATAGAGGATCACCCAAGGAACATTTCTACAAAATTATTTGAAAATCAGCCTGACACTTTTGGAGGAGAAGATTTTTTAAGTTTGCACTATAGCCATATAAGGCAAAATAGCCCCGCCCCCCCCTGGCGGCCATGTTTTTCGACCAATCAACATGGCTTGAAGGAATCTGATAGAGGGTCACCCAAGGAACATTTCTACAAAATTATTTGAAAATCAGCCTGACACTTTCGGAGGAGAAGATTTTTTAAGTTTTCACTATAGCCATATAAGGCAAAATAGCCCCGCCCCCCCCCCCCCTGGCGGCCATGTTTTTCAACCAATCAACACGGCTTGAAGGAATCTGATAGAGGGTCATCCAAGGAACATTTCTACAAAATTATTTGAAAATCTGCCAACCAATTTGGGAGAAGAAGAATTTTGAAGTTTTTTCGGTTTCGTTGCCATGGAAACCAGAATTCTGCATGGATCCCAAAAATTTGAAGGAAATCTGGTGAGGTCATTGAGAGGATGCTTTCTGTGAAGTTTCATCCCAATTGACCCGCTGGTTACTGAATAGAAGAAGTTGACGCACGACGGACGACGCACGACGGACGACGGACAAAAGGCGATCACAATAACTCACCTTGAGCAAAGCTCAGGTGAGCTAAAAAAGAAGACAATAAATCAAATTTTCAGGTAATGTGATACTTTTTCATTTAAATTTATGTTGACTGATAATAAAATAACTGGCAAAACAGAGTATAATTATGACCTTATATGAAGTTGGAATAGGAACACAATCATGTTCATTTGAGTAATTTCTCACTGACTTCTCAGCATCAGATGCATTTAGAAAACATTGTTATAGAAAGAGATTTTAGCTATTTCCTTTTCTCTAAAAAGGTTTTCCAGTCTTCTTTAACTCTTTCCCACAAACAACAAATCTGCAGCAGACAACTTTGAAAATATAGTGACAAAAACCTGACAAATCTCCATAAAAGATAGCTTAATTGTTAAAATAAGTTGAAAACATTGGGGCCAAAGGAGAAATTGCTCATCATGAGCAACTTCACCTTTGGCCACAATGTTTTCAAAAGTCATCTGCTGTTATTGCGTCAAAATGTGTCCGCAGGTGGGAAAGGGCTAACTTCAAACATGTACTTCTTCAGGTTTTCAAATCACTTATACAGACATTCTCAATTTGGCAGTTTATAAAATAATATCCTGTACAATGGTTTAGGCCAACTTGCAACTATATTAACCCTTTCCCACATACAACAAACTTTGAAAACCTACCCCAATTTTTTGGGAATCTCCTTTTAAATGAAAGTACAATAATTGAATAGAGTTGAAAACATGGTGACAAAAGGAGAAATTAACCGTTTTGAGTAATCTCTTCTTTTGTCACAATGTTTTCAAAATTTGTCTGCTGCAGAGGCATCAAAAAGGGTCTGTATTTGGGAAAGGGTAAAGAGTTGTAGATAAGATGCATTATTCATGTTCTAAAATCCTCATTTGACTCTTAAATGTTTTCAATAATTAAACTTTCCCTTATAGAGATTTTCAATTATTTCTGCCTAGATGTTTTCAAAGATTTCTGCCTAGATGTTTTCAAAGTCGTCTGCTGGTGATTTGTTGCATGTGAGAAAGGGTTTAAACCATAATATGTTGTTGGTACTAAAAAGAATCATCTCAAATTATAGAAATTGGTCCAGAAATAAGCTGAGATACGGTAGTATTGGATGAAAGATTAGTTAACTCTCTCCATTTTTTATTCACTCCTTGTTACAACAAATCTGCAGCAGACAGACAACTCAAAAATACAAAAAAAAATCTATAAATGAAGGTATGAAAATTGAATAGAGATGAAAAAACATTGTGGTAAATTTTGTAAAGGAGGAATATCTCCTTTTACCACAATGTTTTCAAAAGTCTGCTGCAGAAGTGTCAGAAAGCGCCTGTACAGTCAAACCTGTACTACCTACCACCTGGTATAACCGACTCCCTGGTGTAAGCGACCACATTGAACCCCCCCCCCCCCGATGTTTTTTAGTCATAAATTAACCTGCAATAAGCAAGATCCTGCTGTCTGTGACCAACAGACACTAAAACCCTTACTATTTTAATAAAATTGTATGTGGAAAAGGGTTAAAATTGGTGTCTTACCTGCAGCACAGAAAAAGCAGAGGAACAGTAGAATAATGACACACCATATCACGTCTCTATTCAGTGCCCTTTCTAATTTACTTCTCTTGTAACGTGGGTTTCTATTGTTCATCATAGACTTGGTCTCATGGCCTGTTAATTAAATGTAAAATAGAGATGAAAACAGGATTAAAATTAATGTGTTACCATGGAAACTGAGTAAAATAACTATTGTACCTATAAAGGTGTCTTATCTTTCATCTATATTATGAGAATTCAATATAGATTTGTTAACATTTCTGTTTTATATACTCATAAGCTCTCTTAACATTTTAATGTGTACACAAAATCTTCAGCAGATGACTTGGAACACATCTTGACAAAACTATTGAAAAATCTATAAATAAAAGAAAATATCTAGACATAGATATATAAAATATCCATAAATAAGGGCATTTATTGATAAGACTTGATAACATTGTAGTTAATGGAGAAAAGCTTATTACGGCAATAACTCATTTTGCCACAATGTTTTCAAAAGTTGACTGCTGTAGATGCGTCAATATGCTTCTGCAAGTATGAAGGGTTAATGGTACTTAAACCTTTCCCATATACAGCAAATCTGCAGCAGACGACTTTGAAAACATACCCAAAATTGGAAATGAATGTGCAAAAATTGAATAGAGTTGAAAACATGGCGACAAAAGAAGAAATTGCTCAAAACGAGTATTTCTCCTTTTGTCGCCATGTTTTCAAAAAGCTGTCTGCTGCAGGTATCAAAGCGCCTATATAAGGGAAAAGATTAATGACATTGTTCTCAAAGTTTTTAATATACATGTACATGTATGATGTACCATTATAGTTTTACCATTTATTTAGCTTGTATTATATTTTCAAGTTGTCTGCTTTGAAATCATTATAATAGAACAAATTCTAAACATATTTTATTTTTACACAGAGCAGAAACATTGTAGGGAAAAGATAAATTGGTTGTTAAACCCTTTCACACATACAGCAAATCTGCACCAGACAACTTCTCACACTGACAGCTTGAAAATGTTTGCAATAACAACATTTTAACCCTTACCCTCATACAACAATTCTGCAGCAGACGACTTTGAACATATTTTGTCAAAAAATAGTAAATCTCTATAATTGAATGAATAATCTATGACTAAAAGTGGAAAACATTGTGTCAAAAGGAGAAATTGCTTGTTTTGAGCACTTTCTTCTTTTGTCACTATGTTTTCAACAGCCGTCTGGTGAGGAGGCGTCAGAAAGCGTCTATATGAGGGGAAGGGTTAACTGTTTATAAATAGCTTTGGAGGGAAAATGACACACTGGCAGCCTTGCTCCATTAAAAAATCTATACTTTTAATTTCAATGGCGACAAGAAAAATAAATCCCAGCACAGACTTTAGAAACGAAAATAAAAAAAGGAAATAGAATTTAAATCAATATGGCTTGAAAGGTAAACAAGAGAGCCAAGATGGCCCTGAATTGATCACCTGAATAATAGTAGAGTAACAAATGTGTAACTGCTAATATCGGAGAAAGTTTTATCAAGAGTTGGAAAAAAACTGCAAGAAGCGGATACTGTAAATGAAACAGCTTATCAGTAAAGAACATTTTGTAAAAAGGCGTTAAATCTTAGAAAAAAATTGAAAGAGAACCACCAACAAGTAACATTATAATGAAGTTTAGTTGATATCCGTTCATGGTTTCGAAGGAGATGTGGTTTGAAGCTAAAGGTAAATTTTACCCTGTTCTGATGCAGTCTGGCAGCTATCTTTTTCAACCAATCAATATGGCTTAAACAAATCATGAAGAGTAACTAAATGAACATTGCTGCCAAATTATCTTGAAATCAGTTTATTTATTTATTTATTGGGGTTTTACGCCGCTTTCAACATTATTTCAGTTATATCACGGTGAATCTTAAAATCAGACAAGAACTTGATAATAAAGTTATTAATGTGCAATTTCTCTATTTGCCACCATGTCTTCCACTTTATCAAATTATTGTTCTCTCAATTACAGACTTTCCATATATTTTACTTTAAGTTTTATTTGTTGTCAGCTGCTATTTTAATTTGTAATTATGTGAGACAAGGTTATTAAGCATAGCATTTCACCTATCCTTTTAAATTACCGAAAAATCTTGGGATTGGCGAAATTTAATTATGAGTATAAAATTTCAATATTTATATACCGGTAGTCAATTTCAGAAAAAAGGCAAAGGGCTGCCAACATAAGACTTTGGTAGAACACAAATGATGCTAGTCACAAAAGTCAATCATTAGAAAGAATGAATGGCCAAACTGAGCTTTGCATTAACATCCTACAGATTAATAGCCCAATACCAGCTGAGCTATCAAAGTTCAATGAACATATCAACAGAGATAAATTCAAAGAAGCATAAGACAACATGGGAAAATCTATATAACACTTTCCTGCTTACAGGTGAATTTTGATGTATTTGAAGCAGATGCCTTTTGACCAACATTGTGGAAAAGGAAGAACTTGCTCTTCATGAGTTTTTCAACTATATTCAATACACAATATTTATTGACATTTTTCATGAAATTGCCTAGATTCTTTTTATAAATTGTCTCCTGCAAATTTGTTTCATGTGGGATACAGATATATTATAAATATGAAGGAATATGCAGTTAATTCCCAGTGGTTTCTATATTCTGTACAGGAGAAGATGATAGCCTATCACTAGAGGCCTTTCCACCACCTGTTGGTACCAGGTAATACTACACCTAAATCAATACAAAGCTTCCTGACAATGTAATTTTCCCAGAAGCTGAGTATCACCCTCATCTATTATCCATCTCCTACATGTAGAAACATTTCTCCTTTTGCTTCAATGTTTCAAACTCTAGATTTTTCTAAGACGTTTTTAACCCTTTCCCTCATATAGACACTTTCTGACGCCTCTGCAGCAGACAGCTTTTTGAAAACATAGTGACAAAAAAGAAATTGTTCAAAGTCTTCTGCTGCAGAATTGTTGTATGAGGGAAAGGATTAACCCCCTTTTCCCACATACAACATATCTGCAGCAGATGATTAATTGACTAATTGACATCTCAATAGAGGGTAGGTAGTATAATTATTAAATATAGTTGGACACATTGTAACAAAAGGAGAAATAATTATTGCTTTTTATGACCAATTTCTTCTTTAACCACAATGTTTTTTAAACGTCCTCTGCTGCAGATGCATCATAAGGCATCCATACTTGGGAAGAGTTAAAGTTGAGTTGCATGCTATATCTTTGTTGTATGTCGGGAATGGTGAGGTTAAAAACATATTATGAGAAATCTATTCATTTTCCGCGAATTAATAATATCGAGATATATTTCCGCCATCAAATGGAAAATGACATCTATTTTTGTTTATAATTGAATAGAATACACATAATAGCACCCAATAAATCAAACTGATTTAAAATGGCAGGAAACAGTTGTATTATAAGAGTTATGTCAAGGTAAACTACTAAAGTTAATCAGCCGTCAATGAAATCAGATACCTTATAAAGTGTTGAATTATTTGCATATTACAGTTGCTATGCTATGTTAAACGTCTCAAAGGAATAACTAGTCATATTAAACTGCAATAACCCTTTCCAACATACAGCAAATCTACAGCAGATAACTTTGAAAGGATCAGGCAAAATTATGAAAAATCTTTTTAAATAAAGGTACAAGAGAAAGTTGATGCAACGCATCAATGTCGCCGGATATCCATAGTGCAGTTATGCATAACACTAACATTATAGTAGTTGAATAAACAGTTATCAACTGAGGGGCATATTGGAACATCAGGGGTGGGGTCAAGTGAAAATGTATCATAACTTGCATTGTTTTGTCAACGAAGTGAATGATAATTGAAGCCTTTCATTGTTTATGATCAATCTCCATTCCAAAGTAGGTTGACCATACACACAACCAACTAATTATTGATCATAAACAGTAATGGAAATGAGAAATCTTGCCAATCATTAGTCTTAGTATGTATACAGTGCTTTTTCATTAAGGAATTATTATAAGATTTGTGAATTCCACATACACTTTTCAAGATGTTTGTCAGAATATTTGAATTTTATTATTTTTTTCAATACCACAAAACAGACAATTTAGGATTTGCATGCAATAGCACGTCATTTTACCTTTCCTCTATTAAAGTCAACAGTGGACACCTTTACAGCAATCTACTTTTAAAACAATGAGTTAAGGGTTAAATCGCTGAAGACATGAGTTTTCTCTTTTTCTCAAAATGATATTAGCTTGGCATCCTAATTATATCATACTTAAACAAATGTTGAAATGTAGTCCAATATTTAAAAATTAGACCACCTTCGAAATATAATATCAACTAAACAGTTAAATCTCATTGAAATTGTTGTATAATTTAAACTTAATTTCGAACATAAACTGAGCCCTACAACATGTTAATTTATTTTAATTCTTTCCTTCGTTTTTTATAATGAAAATAACAAACTACTCATGTTTTAAAATTATATTATGATAAGCGCCCTTGTGTCAATGATGCATAACAATATGCAGATCGGAAGCAAAATGCCTTTAGGGAATTAAATGACACATTTAAAATTGTCAAGGACGAAATAATTTTGTACGAAAGACCCGATTTCTATTAATTGAATAGAATACACATAATAGCACCCAATAAATCAAACTGATTTAAAATGGCAGGAAACAGTTGTATTATAAGAGTTATGTCAAGGTAAACTACTAAAGTTAATCAGCCGTCAATGAAATCAGATACCTTATAAAGTGTTGAATTATTTGCATATTACAGTTGCTATGCTATGTTAAACGTCTCAAAGGAATAACTAGTCATATTAAACTGCAATAACCCTTTCCAACATACAGCAAATCTACAGCAGATAACTTTGAAAGGATCAGGCAAAATTATGAAAAATCTTTTTAAATAAAGGTACAAGAGAAAGTTGATGCAACGCATCAATGTCGCCGGATATCCATAGTGCAGTTATGCATAACACTAACATTATAGTAGTTGAATAAACAGTTATCAACTGAGGGGCATATTGGAACATCAGGGGTGGGGTCAAGTGAAAATGTATCATAACTTGCATTGTTTTGTCAACGAAGTGAATGATAATTGAAGCCTTTCATTGTTTATGATCAATCTCCATTCCAAAGTAGGTTGACCATACACACAACCAACTAATTATTGATCATAAACAGTAATGGAAATGAGAAATCTTGCCAATCATTAGTCTTAGTATGTATACAGTGCTTTTTCATTAAGGAATTATTATAAGATTTGTGAATTCCACATACACTTTTCAAGATGTTTGTCAGAATATTTGAATTTTATTATTTTTTTCAATACCACAAAACAGACAATTTAGGATTTGCATGCAATAGCACGTCATTTTACCTTTCCTCTATTAAAGTCAACAGTGGACACCTTTACAGCAATCTACTTTTAAAACAATGAGTTAAGGGTTAAATCGCTGAAGACATGAGTTTTCTCTTTTTCTCAAAATGATATTAGCTTGGCATCCTAATTATATCATACTTAAACAAATGTTGAAATGTAGTCCAATATTTAAAAATTAGACCACCTTCGAAATATAATATCAACTAAACAGTTAAATCTCATTGAAATTGTTGTATAATTTAAACTTAATTTCGAACATAAACTGAGCCCTACAACATGTTAATTTATTTTAATTCTTTCCTTCGTTTTTTATAATGAAAATAACAAACTACTCATGTTTTAAAATTATATTATGATAAGCGCCCTTGTGTCAATGATGCATAACAATATGCAGATCGGAAGCAAAATGCCTTTAGGGAATTAAATGACACATTTAAAATTGTCAAGGACGAAATAATTTTGTACGAAAGACCCGATTCTTTCTTATTCGCAGAGGTGTCGTTCTTGAAATTCTCTTTATAGGCAGAGAGTGTTCGTTCAAAGTAATTTTTCTATTAAAACTAGTTTTATCTCGGTTTGTTCATTTCTTCATTTGTTTCGAACCAAATAAACATTTTAAATCACCTACGATTTACTATTTGTAAGTGAGTGTAAAGAAACGGCTCTCTGCAAAGGAGATTGATCTACGCAGTTGGTATTCGCGAGTCACGCTTCAAGCAGGTGCGCGTATGTAAACAAATTAGACTGCCACGTAAATTTTTGTAGTTATCGACTTTTGAGTACATGTAGTATATAGTGTAAAATAAAGTATTTCAGTCTAGCTAATAGGGACTGTTTTGTCTTCGTAAATAAAACAAAAAACATAAATGAGAGTCAAAATAAAGAAACTGAAAATACCTAAAACATCGGAATATTTATTTCATTTTAGATGTGTCATTACTTAGTGTTTTTAAACAAACACAATTGTAATATGTTCAAGACATCTAAATGTGTTTCTTTCTAATAATAATCCCCCCTCCTATGTGATTTCCGAAAACCTATTAAAAATAGAAGTCGCGGGCTTCTGCCCGGCGACTAATGATTATCCTCCTCATGTTGAGCAACTTCTACTTTTTCCAGAATGTTTTTAAACCGTTCCCACAAGAGATACATTTTGACACTTATGGCTTGAAAGGTAGGTAAACAAGAGAGCCAAGATGGCCCTGAATTGATCACCTGAATAATAGTAGAGTAACAAATGTGTAACTGCTAATATCGGAGAAAGTTTTATCAAGAGTTGGAAAAAAACTGCAAGAAGCGGATACTGTAAATGAAACAGCTTATCAGTAAAGAACATTTTGTAAAAAGGCGTTAAATCTTAGAAAAAAATTGAAAGAGAACCACCAACAAGTAACATTATAATGAAGTTTAGTTGATATCCGTTCATGGTTTCGAAGGAGATGTGGTTTGAAGCTAAAGGTAAATTTTACCCTGTTCTGATGCAGTCTGGCAGCTATCTTTTTCAACCAATCAATATGGCTTAAACAAATCATGAAGAGTAACTAAATGAACATTGCTGCCAAATTATCTTGAAATCAGTTTATTTATTTATTTATTGGGGTTTTACGCCGCTTTCAACATTATTTCAGTTATATCACGGTGAATCTTAAAATCAGACAAGAACTTGATAATAAAGTTATTAATGTGCAATTTCTCTATTTGCCACCATGTCTTCCACTTTATCAAATTATTGTTCTCTCAATTACAGACTTTCCATATATTTTACTTTAAGTTTTATTTGTTGTCAGCTGCTATTTTAATTTGTAATTATGTGAGACAAGGTTATTAAGCATAGCATTTCACCTATCCTTTTAAATTACCGAAAAATCTTGGGATTGGCGAAATTTAATTATGAGTATAAAATTTCAATATTTATATACCGGTAGTCAATTTCAGAAAAAAGGCAAAGGGCTGCCAACATAAGACTTTGGTAGAACACAAATGATGCTAGTCACAAAAGTCAATCATTAGAAAGAATGAATGGCCAAACTGAGCTTTGCATTAACATCCTACAGATTAATAGCCCAATACCAGCTGAGCTATCAAAGTTCAATGAACATATCAACAGAGATAAATTCAAAGAAGCATAAGACAACATGGGAAAATTTATTTTAATTCTTTCCTTCGTTTTTTATAATGAAAATAACAAACTACTCATGTTTTAAAATTATATTATGATAAGCGCCCTTGTGTCAATGATGCATAACAATATGCAGATCGGAAGCAAAATGCCTTTAGGGAATTAAATGACACATTTAAAATTGTCAAGGACGAAATAATTTTGTACGAAAGACCCGATTCTTTCTTATTCGCAGAGGTGTCGTTCTTGAAATTCTCTTTATAGGCAGAGAGTGTTCGTTCAAAGTAATTTTTCTATTAAAACTAGTTTTATCTCGGTTTGTTCATTTCTTCATTTGTTTCGAACCAAATAAACATTTTAAATCACCTACGATTTACTATTTGTAAGTGAGTGTAAAGAAACGGCTCTCTGCAAAGGAGATTGATCTACGCAGTTGGTATTCGCGAGTCACGCTTCAAGCAGGTGCGCGTATGTAAACAAATTAGACTGCCACGTAAATTTTTGTAGTTATCGACTTTTGAGTACATGTAGTATATAGTGTAAAATAAAGTATTTCAGTCTAGCTAATAGGGACTGTTTTGTCTTCGTAAATAAAACAAAAAACATAAATGAGAGTCAAAATAAAGAAACTGAAAATACCTAAAACATCGGAATATTTATTTCATTTTAGATGTGTCATTACTTAGTGTTTTTAAACAAACACAATTGTAATATGTTCAAGACATCTAAATGTGTTTCTTTCTAATAATAATCCCCCCTCCTATGTGATTTCCGAAAACCTATTAAAAATAGAAGTCGCGGGCTTCTGCCCGGCGACTAATGATTATCCTCCTCATGTTGAGCAACTTCTACTTTTTCCAGAATGTTTTTAAACCGTTCCCACAAGAGATACATTTTGACACTTATGCAGCAACTGAATTTTAAAAACGTTGAGGCAAAGGAAAAATTGCTCTTTTTTTCTTTAATGTTTTCAACTCTACTCAATAATAATCCATTCAGAAATAGCTAGAGATTTAACAAATATTTTTGCCTAGATATTTTCTAACACTTCTTCTCCAGATTTGTTGTATGTGGGAAAGGGGGGTTAACCCTTTTCCATATAAAGACACCTTTTGACACCCATGCAGCAGATGACTTTTGAAAACGAGTAATTTCTCCTTTTGTCATAATGTTTACAACTCTTTTCAGTAATTATACCTACATTTTAAGAGTTTTTCTGTGTTGCCTAGATACTTTCAAAGCCATTTGCTGCAGATTTGATGCATGTGGGAAAGGGGGTTTAAAGGTAATCTAATGCAGAGGCATTAGTTGTTATTTATTTCGGGTAAATGTAAAAAGTTCTGAGAGAATGTTCCTATTTACCAGCATAAACCACCAATCCCTCAATCCAGTCTGTATTCCTCATGATACAACCCCTCAGCAGTATGTTATTCTGGTTCACTGGTACTAGGTCATTTTCTTTGTCTGATAGTTTTCTGAAAATAGATATGAAATTAAAATTTCAATAGGAACCATGTTAAGAAGGAAGTATAGCCTGTCTATTTTCTACAATGGTACCTATTTGCTTTAACCCTTTGCCACATATAGACACTTTCTGACGCCTCTGCAGCCGACAATTTGCGATAACTTTCTGGCAAATGGAGAAATTGCTCATAATAATCATACTATCATTAATAGAGGTTCTCTTTATTTTGGACTTTCAAAGTCGTCTACTGCCGATTTGTTTGTGGGGAAGGGTTAACATCCAAATAGAATAATCTTTCAAACCCACTGTGGGAAAAGAAACCATTTGCTTATGCTAGGTATGGCATTGTTTCACATTTTATATCAGAACTATTTATTTTTTGGTTCATAATACATAATACTGATAGAATGGCAAATACAGTATATTGTGTAAGAAACATGTTCGGTTATCCATCATCATAATTATTACATATGATCCGCGTCTGACGATTTCAGGTTGGGGTGTCTCCATAAGGTAAAGACTTGAGTAAGCCTATGCCTATGCTCACTATTTGTTTAGATGTAATAAAGTCACAGAGGAACATTCTGTCAAAGAAAAACTAGACATGTAGTCCCAAATATTGTGTGAAACATCCACCAATATATGCGCTGCTATAATAAAGTTGTAATACGGCCCCATTGTGCTGGACATAGCTCATATATAATGCATGCATTGCAACTTGGAAAAGTAATAACCAGCCTCGTAACTGTAGGTTACAAGCATAATTTTGGACTGAGCTGACATAGTATTTTTACCCATGCCAACATTCAATGTAGCATTAATGTTGCAGCAGTGTTCCATAATGACACTTTCATTTGTAGAATTTTTCTAATCATTAATTCTGACTATATGTTTTCAAAGTCGTTTTCAAAATGCGAAAGCCTATTAAAGGGTTATAACTTATAAGAGACCTTTAATTAACCCTTCCCTCATATAGACGCTTTTTGACGCCTCTGCAGCAGACAGATTTCGAAAACATGGCGACAAAAAGAGAAATTGCTCAAAACAAGTAATTTCTCCTTTTGTCACCATGTTTTCAATTCTATTCTTTAAGAAGGGAGTTTTCGATGTTATTTTGGTATGTTTTCAAATTAGTCGGCTGCTGTTGTGTTGTATGTGGGGAAGAGTTAAACATACATTGGATTCTCATAAATCTTCAATGTTTTAAATAGATCAACTGAAGTTTAACCATTTAAATAATGTAATGTTATTGTCTGACATCTTTTCATTTTACATGTTGCCCTAAGATAATATTAATCAGTTTACGAAGAAGTGCCTGTAAAGAGCATCCTGTACCAGAAATGTTGATCATCTTCTTTATAGGTGTAATTTGTAGTAGACACCTGTAGCAAATGACTCATAAGAAAATGTTGCTTACAAGGGAGAAATTGATAATAATGATCTATTTCTTTTTTGTCTTCCACATATTTTTTTTTTTTATTTCATAATTTGAAACAAAATGAGGCATTAGGAGGTTTTCCTTTCATCATTTCAATTTGGAACATTCCAAAAAAAAAGATATTCAATTGCCTAATGCCTAATGATTCAGAACATAGTACAGTGGGGACCATTTTATTTTCAAGTACTTCCGGAGTTTATTCAATTTATGTCACAGGAAAAAATACCTTTAGGCATTCGAGAAATTGTGGCAAAAGGAGAAAGTGCTCAATATGAGCAAATTTTCTTTTCACCAAAATGTTTTCATAACAAAATGTATATAAATGTGGGATAGGGTTAATATTATTTATGCAAAATGAATAAGTCTTCTTTTTCTAATAAGCATTCTCCAGAAATGTCAGGCATGATTAAATGATTAAATGACTAAACAGCCAACATGCTTGTATGACTTAAAGAATGGCCCTGGAAATCTTGTTAACACTTTCCCAAATGCTTAAGTATTTTGACAGACAATTGTTTAAAACAGTGACAATAGCATTGCTCATTATTATAATGAACTATTTCTCCTTTTGCCACTATGTTTTAAAAAGGTTGTCTGTTCCAGGTGTGTGGGGGAAATGTGAATATCATTATTTCATTTACCCAAACACACCACCTTTTCACCAGAAGCTTACAATTTGGAAAGTACAAATTGTGCATGATAAAATGGTAATTAAATTCATATGAGACATAATCCTTATATAACAGCATGTTAATTCAGACACATTTTTAAAGAACTTTATCTATATGGCCTTTTCCTCAATAACTTTTAAATTTGAAGAAAAAGAATAAATGCAAACAATAATGAACTTAACATGAGAAAAATATTTCTTTCTATCATATGACAAACTAAAAAGTGTTGTAGAAAAGGAAGGTACCAGTACAGGTCATCAAGAGCAAGGCTGCTTTTTCTGTGATGTATTTTACCATTTCGAATGATATACACTAGCTGTTTATATACATTATGTACCAGAAAAAGGGTAAAATTGGGTATATACCTCTTGACCTTTTGTTATAAACCTTATGATAATCCCACCCTAAATAGTTTTCTCAATTATTCATTTGCTATTTTTAGAACAATCTATTTCAGATCTTCAAAAATTAACAAACCCATTCAAATCTGACACACAGTTGTTAAAGAAAGCTCAATAAAGGTCGTTTGTGATAGGTTGAAGTGAAGATGCTGATCTGCAGATTCCGACCAGTCTTCTCTCTTCATCCAGGCAAGGTCACTCATTTCAACAAGAGGCACATAAAATCTTAATCTCTCGACTAGATGGAGCAACTTACAACTCTGTACTCATCTTTTCAACAGAAATAGATCATCTTTTACACATAACCGCATTGGATCATTTTACAAATGCTCGTAAATAACTTCATTGTTCTATTTTAATTTTGAAAAATAATCATAACTCAAACTTAATATTAGTACTGGGACAATGAACAAATAAGTGGATGAGGATGTGGCAATATTTGGTACTTTATAGCCCTTTCCAACAGGCAGACACATTTTGATGACTTTCACAAATATTGTGGCAAATTGAGAAAATGCTCATTATGGACAGTTTCTTCTTTTAGCTAAAAAATGTTCATCTCTTGTCAATAATAACGTTTTCATTGATTGAGATTTCTCATATTTTTACCCATATGTTTGCAAGGCTGTCTGCTGCATATTTGTTTCATACAGGAAAAGGGTTAACAATATAGTCATATACCTTCCTCAAGGCTTCCTGTTGCTTATGCCCCCATGCTTTATCTTTAAACGGATTTGATTAACAGTTCTTAGAATTACCAATTCTTTAAAACTAGGCCAAACTATATTTTGTATATTTTGTATCATACTCTTACTAGGCCTGCATAAAACATTTTAAAATTTCCCACATACAACACATTTGCAGAAACCTTAAATATATTAAAGTATAAATATTGAATGAATTTTTAAACATTGTGGCAAAAGGAGATATTGCTCATTAACCGGGTAAGTGCAATTTCTCCAATTGCCACTGTGTGTTCAAACATCTACATGTGGGAAAGTGGGTAGAGTAATCATTCCTTATCCAGCGGTGATTTCTACTGATATATGCACATTATACCTAAAATAACCTTGCATTTATCCAGATTTTCAAATTTTAATTGTTTTGAATTTGAAGAATGAGAAACTTTTGATAAGGGAAATGGAGAAGAATGTTCATTATTCATAATACTATGATTGTATAAAGAGCAACTCTTTCTAAATTGTAAGCCCTTTGTAATTGGCTGTAAGAATTGAAATGTCACATGATGACAGTAAAAATATATGTTGAATTTATCTTCAAGTATTCAGCGCACAACAACTGGATACAAAAAACAATCGCTTGAAAACATTGTGGGAAAAAGACATACTTATGATAATTAAAAAATGTTCCTTTTCGCACAGTGTTTTCTTCTTTGCCATTGTCAAAATTCTTTGTCAAAATACTCTTGGTTTTCATTTTATTTCATTCATCTTATCTTATTTGAAATGATACATCATCATATCAGCTAATGGGTTCAATTGGTGATAAGAAACAGAGACTACCTTCTTCACATTAAACAGGTAAAATACAACAAGAAACTACCTGTCTCATACTTCCTTCTTTTTGTTTCATTAGCCCTTTCCCCAATAAAAACACCTTTTGATGACTTTACAGCAGAAAAGGAGTTAAACCTTTCCCAGCTTTCTAACACCTGTGCAACATGATGAGCAATTTCTCCATGTGCCACAATGTTTTCAACTTGATTCAAGAATTATGCTTTCATTTGAAAAGATTTTCCATATTTGTGCAGGTATTCTTAGAATGTAGAATGTCGTCTGCTGCAGATATGTTGTATGTACATGGGAAAGGGCTAATGTAGGCTTAACACATAATTAAAATATGTGTAGCTTTTCCATGCTGTTTGTCAGATATGTTTTATGTAGATGACTTAAATCAAGTACATGTTAACATTTATTTAGTTCTCTGAACCCTTAACCCTTTCCCACATATAGATGCTTTTTGATGCCTCTGAACCAGACGACTTTTGAAAACATTGTGGCAAAAGGATAAATTGCTCACAACGAGCAATTTCTCCTTTTGCAACGATGTTTTCAACCCTTTTCAGTAATTAAACTTATATTTACAGAGCTTTTCTATGTTTTGCCTCATAACTTTCATGCTTGTATACTGCAGAATTTCTGTATGTTGGAAAGGGTTAAACATACAGAATGTACTTTCGATACATTTAAACAATTTGAGAAATAGAGATCTTTGTTAATTACAAGCAGGATCAATCCTGCTCCACTTGCAGACAAATTCTGGCTCATCTGTCTTACAAAAAGAGATTGTTACAATGATTTCAACACTTTTTGTTATAGATATACTTTCATTTAGATCCCCAGTTGCAATACAGTATAGTCATGGTGGAGTTCCCTTGAGCAAGGCACATTTTCTAGCCTAGTACAGGTTTGTTTACACATGGATCATGAATAAGTGAACTGTCACCGTTATAAAACTGAAATACTGTTGAAAATGGCGTAAAACCCCAATATTCCCTATTTCATCAAGATGCTTTCATTGATTGATCGATTGATTGGGGTTTAACGCTAGGGGTGACTATTGAGCCCGAAAATCACTATTGCGATAGTATTGATTTTCAGAAAGTACCATTGCAATAGTTAAACTATTGCACAACTAATATTGTGATGCATTGCAATACTATTGCTTTTATTGAACTTTAAAAAAATAACTATTCTGAAGTCTAATTAAAAGGAATAAAAGTATCAAAAAGAGCATTTTATTGTTTATCTTTTATTTAAAAACTTAAAAAGAAACCCTTTGCTCTCAAAAAGAACTTAATTTTCCAGCTTACACATAAATAAGAACATTTATCACTTTTCAGGCAACAAAATTTGTTCACAGACAAGTAACATGGTCTTTTCTCTAAGAAATAAAAGCATATAGATCTGCATAATTTTATTTAGATTCAATGTACTACATGAACCAATACTATCGATAGTTCCAACCACTATTGCGATAGTTATTGATCTTCAGTTTTACAATCGATGCATTACTATTGCCCTTGTCACTATTGCAATATATCGATAGTTTGAACTATCGCTACAGCCCTATTTAACGCCGTTTTTAACAATTTGACCTACTCATGCATTTCCTGGTTTTCTCACACCAGTACTCCACACAAAATCTTCCCAAGCAACTCGCTGCTTTTCCACATACACCTAGCCCATTCGTGGAATTGACTTTTGTCAATCGTCGGAAAGAAAGTTGCCCGAGCCGGGAATCAAACTCACAACCCCTGGATTGACAGCCCGCGTCGCCACCGACTGAGCTACCGGGGCTCGGCTCAAGATGCTTTCAAAGTCAACTGCTGTTTTGTGTTGAGTAATGTAGACAAAACAATGAATGGGCAAATATGGATGACAAAAAGGTATTTGCACAAAAATTAAGTTTATGGCAAAAAAACTGGTATATCAAAATCATTAACTTCCGTGTTTTAAAACACTGCAATCAACCTTGAAACATTTCCATTCGAGCAAAAGGATAAATAGCAACATTGGTTAACATTTTCGTTTGGTTTAATTTCTACAACAGAGGTATTTTAAGCATATTTTGTCTTATTCAAAAACGCATTACTTGGTTTCCTCTTATCAGTATGTTGAATCAAAATTAAAGGTGACATCAAACAAAGCTTTCTAAAACAGAAACTTTCCGTTTATAAAGAAAACATTTAATCTATCCATTGAACATTGATCTCTTACGTAATGTAAACTGATACACACCTATAACAAAACAATCCTACATTTTAAGAAAAATTAACCCTTTCCCACATATAGAGGCTTTCTGACACCTCTGCAGCAGACGACTTTTGAAAACTTTGGAGATAAAAGATGAAATTGCTCAAAACATGCGATTTTTCCTTTTATCACAATATTTTCAACTCTATTCAAAGTTTAAACTTTTATTTATAGAGGTTTACCATATTTTTACCAAGATGTTATCAAAGTCGTTTGCTGCAGATCCGTTGTATGTGGTAAAGGGTTAACAATTAATTTAAAAGCGATACAAAACATAACTTTCCATGTATTTTAGAATAGTTTACCTGGTACAAAAGTTTTAGCATAAAGTTGTCTGCTTTAACTGTTTCCCACATATGGATTATTATTGAAGCCTCTGCAGTGGATCCCTTTGGAAAACATTGTGGTAAAAGTCTTTTGCCACAATGTTATCCAATCTATTCAATATTTTCAAAGCAAACATGTATTAACTGTGTGTGTTTAAATTAATTAAACATATCTAAGGAAAGAATTGTTACATCCTGAGATATAGAAGGATATCTTTTTTTATCAGAGATTTCCTTTCACAACCATGTATTCTACTGAAAACATGTCTTAAATCATCTGAATCTGAGAAAGCAATAAGAAAACAGTTTTATCTTTCACCTTAATTAAACGGACCAAATTTTTCTTTTGATTTTGCTGCACAACTATGCAATCTATACCTGTACCATGGTCTGATGGCACAACAACATAACCTGCTGAATTAATAAACAAACATTGAGGTGTTTTACTTAAATTGTTAATTAATGAAAACAAAATGTTTGCCAGACTTTTATAGCACATCTATACCTTTCTTAGAAAATGTGTAAATTAACAAGAGCATCGCCCGCGGGTGCCTGACGCTCGTCTGATATTATCCTTTTACTGTTTATTTATTTTATATAAAAAATATTCAAATTCGGAAATAATATTTACATATTACAACTGCTATTTTTCAAGTATTGAAACAAGCTTAACTTTGTGGAAATAAATACAAGTTCATATACATGATAAGGAAGATCTTCATGTTGGATGGCTGTCACAATCAGTCAAGATCATGAGCTGAGTCTTGTGTATGATATGTATCGTTTTTTATCAATAAAGTGAACTTGAATCGTTTTCAAATGTCCCGATGAAGGGGTTTCCTATTTAAAAATACTTGCCCCTTTACTGACAGGGTAGAATTTGCGCTGGAAAAAGTATCGAAAACAAGAAAATCTCACCGATTATAGGGGTATGTAATATGTCAGTTACCATATTTTAATGCCCCAAATACAAAAATAACACTTATTTTCTTAAAATTGGATTTTTTTTTTTTTCCGACAGTTGGGTATCTGGAGTTCTGACCCAAAATCCCATTTGAAATGTTGAAGTACATTATTTATCAAATATGTGTGCACAATTTGAAATCAATCTAACAAAAAATGAGGGAGCTATGACCAAATCTCAAAGTCAACCAAAAACCACCAAAATCATGTTTTTTACCCCAAAAAGAAGGTCAAACTCAATATCTTTAGCATACAATGTGAAGAAGGGTATTAGATGAACAAGTTTTCCAAGTTTCAAAGTATTATGTTTGATAGTTTCCATGTAAGTGACCTAAACGCAAAACTTAACCAACGCGGACGACGACGCAGACGACGATCAAGTGACGACAATAGCTCGTCTTTTTTTTCCAAAAAATCAGACAAGCTAATAAATGAAAGACACAAGACTCTGGTGTTACTATTTAACACCTGAATCAGACCTCTCTCACGGTCACAAACATTCCCATTGATGTCTATAAGAGTACTTCTTCGTTAGAAAGATGTTTTATGCTGTTTTCAACAATATTACAGTTATATCACTGTGTTACCATCACTTAGTATCATCTATCCTGACACATTGCATCAATCGTAATGTTATCAAGGTAACCCTGACCACACATTACCATTATTTTTAAGCATTTTGGTATGACCTGACCAGGAAACAGAATCTGGTCTCCCGCTCTATAGAATGGGATCATCTTTTTGACATAGAATTGAAAATGTATCGGGAAAATAAGTGAAATTGCCCATTTTGAGCTATTTCTCTTTCTTTTGAAAGGTTTTCAACAGTCCACTGCTGAAAAGGTGTCAAATACCAACTAAATGAGGGAAAGTGTAAAGAGTTCTCAAACATAGGACATGTTGTCCTAAGCATGTATACGATGAGGTCGATGTTTTATTATTGACAATATTGATCTGGTCCAACTGATCAAATATTTGCCATTCATTGACATTCTTCTTACTCATCAAATTCATTTGTTCTGGACAAAAAGAACTCAATGAGCAGTCCATCAGACAGGGTTCAAGGTGGCTTGTATGAACAGTGTAGATCAAGATCAACCTGGATCTGGTCTTATCTAGATCTAAACTGTTCACATATTACTTACACAAGCTTGTAAGAAGCTTCTGTGAACTGTTGTAGATTCTGATCAGACACAGCAGATATACAGGCTGATCTTACCTACACTGTTTAACCCTTTACCTCCTATGACAATTCTGCAGCAGACGACTTTGAACATATTTTGTCCAAAAATAGAAAATCTCTATAATTGAATGGATAACCTATGACTAAAAGTGGAAAACATTGTGGCAAAAGGTACTTCCAATTTATCATCAATATATTTGACCTTACTGAATACCAACCTACAAACAAAGACCCAGATCAGCTTCCTTGCAGTCTGATCTGGATCTTTGCCTTTTCTCCATCTAGTCATTGAAGCATTCTTGAAGCTTCTGACCCGGCTGTAGCTTTTCCGGGGAGACTTACCAAATTCCATGGAAAATCCCCAGAGTATTCGGACAACTTTCCAGGGATAATCTGACACTTTCCATGGAAATTCCAGGACATTTATGTGGAAAACCCGGAAATTCCATGTACAACCCGGAAAAGTTTCATGGAAACCCCGGAAAAGTTCCATGGACATGCTGAAATGGTTCCCGGACCCCGGAGTATTCGGACACATTTCCAGCATTTCCGAATTTTAACATTAAATTCCTTGGGTTTTTCCATGGTTTTTCCATGGTTTCCGTGTATTTTCCGTGTATTTTTGTATTTTCTGTTATGAGTCCCCGGAAAAGCTACAGCCGGGGAATCACACTCGTAACCGAATTACAAAATACAGAGGGCCATTTGACAGCAAATGACTTTCATTTCAAAACCTGTGAAGTTCTGTTTTGTGATACATGGTTCAATTGATTCACAAAAAGGTTACTGCAGTAAAAGGTTAAAAAATGACACAGGGTAACCATTGAATACATAACAAACAAATTCAATAATAATCATCAGGCTTGACTACGCATATCAAAGCAGACTACCAAGATCATGTATTGAGAGATCAATAGTCTATATATGATTGGAAATTCTTGTAAATGTATTACCCTTAATAGCTTAAATATTATGGGTATATTTTACTGTTGATATACAAAATCAGAAAATTCAGTTATATTCATCAAATGATGTGTGTTTGTAAATGTGTACAACATAGATTAGAGTGATATAAATAACATGGTATCATTGTGTCAGGAAAACAACAATGAAAACTATTTATGTCTTTCATAAATTTCTATAAATTATGTCTATACATAATGTATCACAGATAAAAAAAAAAGACAGAAAGAAAAGTAACACCTATACCATGTTGTTATCAAACAATTCAAGCAAGTTGGATTGAAGTCTTTTGTAGCTGTTGTTGATTTTAAACCCTTGTGAAAATCCATATGCTTAAATCTTTTCCAACTTGCAGACACCTAGGTACATTGTGGCAAAAGGAGAAACTGAAATTGCTTAATATGAGCAATTTCTTCTTTATCCACCACCTTCACCTCTTTCCAAAAAAAAAAAAATATATTTACAGAGATTTTCAACAGTATTTTCAGATGTGTTGCATGTGGGAAAGGGTTAAAAGTACTTTGAATTCTAATTGGTATCATTAGATTTTAACAATATAAATGTTTCATCATATAATATGTATTTCTCAAAAGGAGAAGACTGAAAATTCATATCTCATAATATGATATTTGAATAGGCATATTCTATTTAATTTTACATTAGGCTATCCTTGGGTTAAAGCTGAAATAACAAAAGAGTGTATTGGTAAAATGTGTGATCTAATAAATGACCTGTTCAGGTATCAGCTTTTTTACCTTACCCAACCATCCCAATATCTAGGACACTCCTACAGCCTGTTTGGGTTTTTTACAATTTTTATCATGACTTTAGTCCGTCTGCACCAATTTG
Source organism: Serripes groenlandicus (assembly GCA_031761405.1). Classification (NCBI taxonomy): domain Eukaryota; kingdom Metazoa; phylum Mollusca; class Bivalvia; order Cardiida; family Cardiidae; genus Serripes; species Serripes groenlandicus. Next base: position 81,184,701 of record JASEVX010000006.1, read on the forward strand.
TAATTTGTATATGATCATTGTACAAAAGTTTCCCCTTTTAGCCCTTTCCCACATACAGACGGTTTCTGACGCCTCTGCAGCAGACGACGTTAGAAAAACATTGTGGCAAACAGAGAAATTGCTCATAATGAGCAATTTCTCCTTTTGCAACAATGTTTTCATCCATATTCAAAAATGTTACTCTTGTATAAAGAGATTTTCCATAGTTTCCTCCAAACGATTTCAAAGTCGTCTGCTGCAGATGTGTTGTATTGTGGGAAAGAATATAAACGTTCAATGAATCTGCAGCTGAGGACTTTTAAAACATCCTGGCAAAAATAGGACAAATCTCAATATATGTAAAGATATTGATGGAACAAAATAAATACATTGTGACAGAAGGATTGATTAATTTATTAGAATTTAATTTCAACTGAATTCAGCTTTCTGACACCGACCAGTTCACGGAACGTGTATTTCCTGGACATTTCTCCTTTGGTCACAAAGTTTTCTGCTGCAGATTTAAAAATTCAACATAGAACAATTTCATCATTTGATCATCATTTTGCTTGTCACATTAAGTCACTTATATATATTGCAGAACCAATTTGCATACATGACTTCCCTGATATTTCATACCGAAACAGTACTAGAAGGCAGTATTGTATCTTATAAACTTCCCTAGTCTTGATCAATGAACCAGTAAGTTTCAAATATCAGCAGTTTTAAAAGGAAATTCTGTCAACTTCAACAAAAAACAAGAGCTGTCGGAGGACAGCATGCTCGACTATTTCACCGCTTATTTAATTACTGAGATAATGGACTCTAATGTAGTTGCATGCTAAACATTAACCACAATGTCTTAAAGTAGGATAATTTGCATTATATGCAGGATAGAGTTATTTAATTGATTATGTTCATAGGTGTGATGGTGGGGAAGGGTTGTATAACGTTTCAATTGAATGCATCAAGTAGTTACTAAGATATTGACTCTTAATGTAGTTGCACGAAAACCTTTAACCATAGGGCAACAATGTGCACCATATGCAACTAGTTGAAAAATAGTGTTTTTTTCTTAGACCTTTGACCTTATGATCCCATGACCTGTTTGAGTCAAGTGCTGATCATGACCATTACCCAAACTAAGTTTCAGGTTCAAAGGCCTAAGCAATCAGTAGTTTGAAAGCAAGGAAAGTTTCTGTATTGAAGGTCACAGTGAACTTGACCTTTGACATATCGACTCCAAACTCTCTAGGTATGACCAACTTGCTATGATGTATGTCCATACCAAGTTTGAAGATCATAGGCCTAGGCGCACATAAGTTATAAGGGTAAGTGCTAGCTTTCACAAAAACTTTAACCATTAACTGTTTCTTTACAGAAAGGTCACAGTGACCTTGACCTTTGACCTAGTAACTCCAAACTCTCTAGGCAAAACCAACTTGAAGATCACAGGCCTAAGTGTATGTTAGTTATAAGGGTAAATGCTAGGTTGCATGAAAACTTTAACCATTAACTGTTTCCATATAGAAGGTCACAGTGACCTTGACCTTTGACCTACTGACTCCAAAGTTTATAGGCATCACCAACTTGCTATGAAAAATGTCCATACAAAGTTTAAAGACCATAGGCCTAGGTGTATGTTAGTTATAAGGGTAATTGCTAGCTTGCACAAAAACTTTAACCAAGAACTGTTTCTATATAGAAAGTAACAGTGACCTACTGACTCCAAACTGTGTAGGCATCACCAACTTGCTATGAAGTATGTCCATACCAAGTTTGAAGATCATTGTCTTCAATCCTAAATGTAAATTATAAAGCAAAATTTTATAACTGTTGCATATTTTGCCTAAGGGTTTTCCAACGTAAGCAATTCTAAATATAATGTACCATGTAAACAGTTTAACCCTTTCCCACCTATAGATGCATTTTGGACACATCTGCATCTGCAGCAGGCGACTTTAGAAAACATCATGACAAAAGGAGAAACTGCTCAAAACAAGTAATTTCTCCTTTTGCCACAACATTTTCAACTTTTTTCAGTTATATACATTTTTTAGTAGACCTTTTCAAAGTCGTCTCCTGCAGATTTACTGTATGTGGGAAAGTGTTAATATAGTATTATTAAGGAGAAGCAAAATTTTATTATTCAAGCAGTGTTGACCCAAGGTCAGCTTCCATCCTTGGTCTTCACTTTTTGTAACTGATAGACAAATTTGTCCTGTTTTTCCCCAAAACTAACATATAGATGCAAATCAGTTGCTTTGGAAATGCTTTGCTGGTCTGGATATCAAAGAACAGAGCTGATGTCAGACATATAGCATAATATACAGCATGGCAAGACCTATTTGTCAGAGAGAGAGTACAAAATTTACTTGATCCACACTTTAAATGAACTTACCACTTGACATAATTAACTTTTTCATTCTGCCTGACAACCTTTTTCCTGATGTGAAAGTTTTAGACACATTCAAATTCAAATATATGTCAATGAAAAGAAAATCCCATTAAATGGCATAATCTTTTGATAGAGCAGTAACCATTGAGGGAATATTATTCCCCTTCATTTGTGAAATTATTTTCCTTTTCTCTTACTGTTTTCAAAAATTGTTGACTGAACCAGGGAAAGTTCCACAAATAAAGAACAGGCAGCTGACAACAAAATTGAACTCGTCAGTTCAGAATGAAGCCTATTTTCACAAATTACTTTCCATTCCATTAATATCAATTATTGTAAAACATTTATTTCCACTTTAGTCTGTTTCTTTAATCCTTTCCCTCATATAGACACATTCTGATGCCTCTGCAGCAGACGTCTTTTTCAAAACATTGTGACAAAAGGAGAAATTGCTAAATCCCTTTGCCGCATTGTTTTCAACTCTAATCAATGATTTAACTTTGATTTATAGAGACTTTCCATAGTATTGCTTAGATGTTATTCAAGGGTGTCTGCTGCAGATTTAATGTATGTGGGAAAGGGTTAACCATTTCCCCTACAGTGTAAATTGTTGCCTTATTCTTTTCTCTGCAGCCTATGACCTATTTAGGAAGTAAGAGAACGGGAGAGGATTCTTTTTACTTGCAGTTTACTTTTCCATAAATACTTTGCAATAAAGAGAACATATTGATTCTTTTTGATATACTGTTTGACTTTCAGAACACATGTACTTTGCAATTGACTCCTTACTTACATATAGGTATATTTTTTTTAAATGTCTGCAGCAGACAAACAAAGTTTGAAACCATTGAGACGAAAGTAGAAATTGCTCATGAATTGAGCAATTTCTCTATTGGCACAATGCTTTTACCCCCATTCAATGATTATTTATTCATTTATAGAGATTTTCAATACTTTTGCTTAGATGTTTTCAAAGTCGTCTGCTGAAAATTTGATGAATATGGGAAAGGTTAAGCATTATGTTGAATTGATTAGAATCTCCTGTACTTCGTTTGTTACAAGTCTGAATGTTGATGTACGCCACTCTCAACAGTATTTAAGTTACATAACAGTATTTCCCCGGTAATCAATCATACAGCTGGTAGGTTTATCCTAAAAACCAGTTCATCAGTCATAATTCTATCCGTGTAACTATGAATATCAAGGAGAGATTAGCAACTACTACAATTTTATATGTTATTGGTTTGACACCATGGAGAATACCGTAGCTCAGAACCACAGAAATGTAACTTCCTTCTACTTTACCAATAGCTTAAACCCTTTCCCACATATAGCTGATTTCTGACGCCCCTCCAGCAGACAACTTTTCATAACATTGTGGCAAAAGGAGAAATTGCTCATGATGCGCAATTACACCTTTTGCCGCAATGTTTTCAACTGTATTCACTATTTATACTTGCATTTATAGAGATATTCCATATTTTGATATTGCTGATTTTAAAGTCGTCTGCTGCAGATTTGTGTATGTGGAAAGACTTTCCTAATTGCAAGCTTCCATGTCGAATAATTGAAAATAAGAACAAACAAAAAAGCATACTTCACAAAACAGCATACTTCAGACTGGCAAAGTAGTGTAGTGTCAGGAGAAATTGTTCATAATTGAGTCATGAGGTATAACTTCTCTTCAAAACAGGTTGAACCCTTTTCCACCTGTGGAAGGATTTTGACGCAATAGCAGCAGATGACTTTTGAAAAAATTGTGGCCAAAGGTGAAATTGCTCATGATGAGCAATTTCTCCCTGGGCCATAATGTTTTCAACTTTATTTAACAATTATGATTTCTTTTATGGAGATTTTTCAGGTTTTTGTCACTATATTTCAATGTAGTCTGCTGCAGATTTGTTGTATGTGGGATAGGGTTAAATTGGCTGCAGGATGAGAAAAGAAAATGTGGTTCAATAATAGAAAGAGTTTTAATAATAATTGATTCTTACAGCAGATGTTGCTAAATAAACATTACAATAAATTTATAATACCAAGTTAATAAAGAATTTTTTCCTATTTGCATGGGAGGATTCTTTACACAGCAACTTTTTCTGGATCTATGGTTAAATTTATAATACCAAGTTAATAAAGAATTTTTTCCTATTTGCATGGGAGGATTCTTTACACAGCAACTTTTTCTGGATCTATGGTTAAAACGGGGAAAATAACAAAATTATATAACTTAGAAAATATAATTTTACCAATAAGTATAACTGATTTTCTATGGAAAGATAATTTTTAATCATAAAAGGAAACACAAAACTTGATCAGGACATAGTGTTGTGTGTTTTGCTAAAACATGATCTCAAGTACTAAGCAAAGACAAAGATATTATTTATAGATTTATCTCAAATCACCAATTAGCCCATTCCCTCATACAGACGCTTTCTGACGGCTCTGCAATTTGAAAAGTTGAAAACATTAAGACAGAGGGAGTAATTGCTCATAATGAGCAATTTCTCCTTTTCTAACAATGTTTTCAAGTCTGTTCATAAACCATACCTTCATTTACAGAGAAATTCATTCAGAGAATATGACAATGAACCAGTAATACCAAGCGTAATTTTAAAGATTTAAATTGTAATGTGAAGTTATAAAAGACAAATAATGCTTAATAGGCATTTAACAATGTTATAAATCTATTGTTACATGTATTTCTTAAGGGTATAACCCTGTGCAAAATTCAGATGCATTTTGATACAATTGCAGCAGACTTCTTATGAATATATAAGGACAGAAAAATAAATTGCTCATAAAGAGCAATTTCTCTATTTTTCCACAATGTTTTAACTCTGTTCGATCATAATATTTAATAATTTTCATTTATAGAGAATCCATATAAATTATAAGCCTACATGATGTGAAAGTTGTCTAGTGCAGATTAGTATGTGAGAAAGTGTAAACCAGGAAGTCCGAAACCACAATAAATACTCGGAAAAAGATAAAATATCAACCTATATGGCATGTGTAACACCAAATATGCAGAAAGATCATCACATTAGTTGGCCTAAAGACATACTTTGAACACTTTAATATCATAACAAGCAAAACAATGATTATTTTGCTCTTTGCTCAAAAGAGAACGTAGTCTGAGCAAACAGACTGAAACTGCAGTGTGATAAATATACAGAGCTCTAGATAAGGGGCATTTTTCATGTTCTAAGTTTTTTATTTGACACTCAGACCCTATGTTGTGGGTACTTAAAGGAATCGTCTCACTGAGAAAATTCTTTTGAGTACCAACAACATAGGGTTTGATGAACTAATACGAGAGATATTGTGTAGCAAAGTCCAGTTTACTCCCCCTTAAATGATCTAGTCCTCTGACGTCTGTTTTTTTCAAGTCGAAAAAAGGGGTATTACCTAATAATTATTAAAGCAACGAGTTATGTGACTTAGTATATACATGTACATGCATATTATTCCTAGGAACTTGTGTACCAAGTTTGATTTAAAAATGTTTTTTTATTAATGAGGTAGGGTTTCAGTTTTGTGACAACACAGACAACGACACCAAGGGTAGGTATCACAATAGCCCAACATTTTTTTTCTAAAAACAGACAAGCTAAAAATGGCTCCTTTTACAAAAGTATTTTGATTTTAAGCAGGAAAAAGCTTCTAACTCTTTCCTACATACGACAAATCTGCAACAGAACACTGGAAACATCTAAGCAAAGATCGGGAAATCACAATAAATAACAAAGTAATATTGTTGAAAAGATTTGCACACCTTGTTGCAAAAGTTGTAATGCTCTTTTTGCTTATCATTATTATTTCTCCTTTTGGCACAATGTCTGAGTATCATTTTAAAATGAAATTTATTTCAATAAAACTGTCCATATATGAGGACAGGTAACAGGCATCTACAAGGGCCTGATAACACCATCTCACATTGACATACTGATATCAAAGTCATACTAGTGCACAATATCATTTAACCATAAATATATAACAAATCTGCAGCAGATGACTTGCAAGCAGCTTGGTGAAAAAATCTCAAAAAATGAGTCTAATTATTGATTTGAGATGAAATCATTGTGGCTAGAGGAGCAATTGCTTAAAATAAGTATGGTGTACCCTGTTTTCAAATATCATCAAAATTTATGCAGATGTGGTAAAATGAGTTGGCAGGTGGGAAAAGGTCAACCATTCCTCTTATACAGATGACATATTTTTTTTTGATACAGTACACTTTTGAAAACATTGTAACATTCAACTTTTTCCTATTCATACCATTTTTACCATTCTTACCCCATAAACCGTTTCCCATATACAACAAATATGCAGCAGACGACTTTGAAAACATGGTAACAAAAACCTGAAAAATCTCCATAAAAGATAGCTTAATTGTTTGATAAAATCGAAAACAATCTGACCAAAGGAGAAATTGCTCATCATGAGCAATTTCACCTTTGGCCATAATGTTTTCAAAAGTTGTCTGCTGCTATTGCGTCAAAATGTGTCTGCAGGTGGGAAAGTGTTAATTAATGATGTTACATGTTTTATCATAACTTTAAATCAGTATATATATAGTATATACCATATATGGTAAAAGGTAAGCCTTGTTCCATAAGTGACTTTAGGTTGACACAATATACCCGGGACGTCTTTTAACATATGGGGAAAAGAAAATTGATCAATATGAGCTGAAGTGCAATGATAATCAGGTGGGAGATTTCGGGGCTTCATGGCTTATAACAGGATTCACAGATGAATTAAAGGAAGGACACTGAAATTCTACTCAAACATCATCTATGATTTCACCAGGTAAAACAAAACAATGAGTTACAGATTGGTGAATGCAAGGATATAATCTGAGAACTGATGTGGAAAATCAAGATTTGATGATAAACAACATATACAATAATAAACTGTGAAATAGACAAGTTATTTTAAACCAACTAGGACAAATTACATATTACTATCTTTGATCTTTATCTACATATTAAGTACTATTTTGACAGCAATGTCTTGACTGTTTGATTTTATATGATAAACTGTTTATTTTTAAATGGTAGTCAATTTCTCTCAGCTGCATGGTAGAACAGGGTTAGTGTGAAACACATAGAATGTAATTAGATGAAAATACATCATTCAGATATAAGGTAGCATGTGGTGATTGTTTACAGTTTAAATAGATCAAAGTTAAACATCTCCCGGAATTTGGGTCACTAGTTAGATCAGGAGATTTTGAAAGGAATCTGATAGACAAACCATATCTGAATGTGATACGACTTCTTTCAAAACCCGTCTGAACTGTTTATTTGACTTAGGAATAAAACAGCTTACAAGTGTTAAGTTATTTAACCCCCTTCCAACAGACAACAAATCTGCAACAGACTGAAGTGATTTAGTCAAAAATATGGATACTCTTTTAATGAAAGAACAATCATGTTGACACAATGTTTAAAAATCGTCTTCTTTAGAGGCATCATAAACTGATAAAGCGTCAGTTTGTGGAAAAGAGTTAATTATTGCACTGTTCATTAGTGAGTCAGATTGTACACCACATCATGAGACTCGACAACCCAGAGTAAATAGGAAGACAGCCATTACAAGCCTGTACCATGTCCTTGAATACATTATAACCTCAACAGCAGACTCCTTTTTTCAACACTGTGTTCAACATTATATCAAAATTACACTTCCTCTTTAGGAGATATACCAGATGTTTTCAAAGCAGACAACTATATTATCGAAAGATAATATTAGGTAAACAGATTATGACTAGCTTGACATCCCAACAGGTAGGAGGACACATTTACAACTTCTACCCGGAAACTATGCTTAACAGGGCTAAATGAAAATTGTAACCTTGAAACTATGCTAATTTAGTAGACACTTCAAAGTAGTTTTTTTAACCCTTTCCCACATATAGACGCTTTCTGACAGCTCTGACAACAGTTAGGCAAAAGGAGATATTGTTTTAAATTAGCAATTTCTCCTTTTGCCACAATGTTTTCAAATTTGTTTAGTAATTATAACTATATTTAAAGATGTTTTATTGTAATGCTATTCATCTGCGGAAGACGACTTTTGAACAAATTGTGACAAAAGGAGAAATTCAACTCTCTTTCATTTATATTGACTTTTCAAGATTTTGTATACACACTTTCAAAGTCATCTGCTACAGATTGTAGAAAGAAACAAGAAATATGTGAGCTACTGCTCACTAGTGATACCCCCGCTCATGTTTTGAAAGACAGATCAAAAGTTGAATTGCATCATTGGGGTAAAAGTATTGAAGAGTATGAAAGGTTAGAATGAGTGAGGAAGTGTTGGTGTGTTATGATAATTTGAAGGAGTCCACAGTCTTAATATTGTGACAATGATTGCTTGTGAAGTGCACATCTACACTTGGTGGTGATCCTTCCTATGAAGTTTCATAAAATTCCAAAAAGCGGTTGCAGAGAAATAGCTCGGAAATGAATTTAGTCATACATAGCCTGATGGTGGGGTAAAGGGCCATAACTCCGTGAAAAATAATCCAACCGGAACGCAAACACGATATGCGCATCTACACTTGGTGGTGATCCTTCCTATAAAGTTTCATAAAATTCCAAAAAGCGGTTGCAGAGAAATAGCCCGGAAATGAATTTAGTCATACATAGCCCGATGGTGGGGTAAAGGGCCATAACTCCGTGAAAAATCATCCAACCGGAACGCAAACACGATATGCGCATCTACACTTGGTGGTGATCCTTCCTATAAAGTTTCATAAAATTCCAAAAAGCGGTTGCAGAGAAATAGCCCGGAAATGAATTTAGTCATACATAGCCTGATGGTGGGGTAAAGGGCCATAACTTCGTGAAAAATCATCCAACCGGAACGCAAACACGATATGCGCATCTACACTTGGTGGTGATCCTTCCTATGAAGTTTCATAAAATTCCAAAAAGCGGTTGCAGAGAAATAGCCCGGAAATGAATTTAGTCATACATAGCCTGATGGTGGAGTAAAGGGCCATAACTCTGTGAAAAATAATCCAACCGGAACGCAAATACGATATGCGCATCTACACTTGGTGGTGATCCTTCCTATGAAGTTTCATAAAATTCCAAAAAGCGGTTGCAGAGAAATAGCCCGGAAATGAATTTAGTCATACATAGCCTGATGGTGGGGTAAAGGGCCATAACTCCGTGAAAAATAATCCAACCGGAACGCAAACACGATATGCGCATCTACACTTGGTGGTGATCCTTCCTATGAAGTTTCATCAAATTCCAAAAAGCGGTTGCAGAGAAATAGCCCGGAAATGAATTTAGTCATACATAGGGGTAAAGGGCCATAACTCCGTGAAAAATAATCCAACCGGAACGCAAACACGATATGCGCATCTACACTTGGTGGTGATCCTTCCTATGAAGTTTCATCAAATTCCAAAAAGCGGTTGCAGAGAAATAGCCCGGAAACGAAAGTGTTACGGACGGACGGACGGACGGAAGGACGGACATGGGTAAAACAGTATACCCTCCTTTCCTTCGGAACGGGGGTATAATAAGAACCTAGATGTTCAGTGATATATCAAATCAATTTTTTGGGGTGTGGATTTTTAAGTTTATGTGACACTATTTTGAATATTTTAAAAGCAATAAATAACGTAAACACATTTCAAGGACTTATTATTTCTAGTTGTTTGAACAGTTTGTTCAGTTTTTATTACATTAGGATATATAGAAAGAGACACATGATGCAGTGCAAAAAAACATAAAATTAAAGAATAATGCAACAACATGTATTCTGCGGCTTCAGTAAGGAGAAATAAACTGATCTTTTCCTATCCATATCTCACTAAATTTCAAACTGCTGAAGCAAGAAATGCGGCTTCTACAGTGTTAACAAGATTTCCCTTCAATTTGACCTAGTTTCTGACCCAATATGACCATTATTCGAACTTGACCTAGATCTTTTTAAGAAAAACATTTAAACAAAATTTCAAACTGCTGAAGCAAAAATTGCGGCCTCTTGAGTCTTGAGTGTTAACAAAATTTTCCTTCAATTTGACCTAATGACCTACTTTTTGACTTGACATCACCCATCTTTGAACTTGATTTACATATCATCAAGACAAACATTCTGATAAAGTTTCAATATGCTCAAGTTGAAAAATGTGGCTTACAGAGTGTTAACAAGATTTCCCTTCATTTTGACCTAGTGACCTAGTTTTTGACCTCATATGGCACAGTTTCGAACTTGTCCAAGATTTGATGGAGATGAATATTCTGATAAACTTTCATGAAGATCGGATGCAAAATGTAGCATGTAGAGTGTTAACAAGGGCAATTGTTGACGATGCACAAACGCCAGACAAAATGTTATCACAATAGCTCACGTTGCTACACTTTGTCCTGAATTCAGTCTTTTTATTATTCACATTTCCCATCCTATCCTACAGAGGTATAAATGTTGGAAAATTACAAGAGAAATTGAGGAGATGATCATTTGAAATAAAATTCATTCAGACATTCAAACAGAACAATATTCAAAAGTCAGGGTTTTATAGCCGTCCTTCATAACCTCTGTTATCAACTTATTCTGTTTCTAGACAATAATTAGACAACCAGGGAATAGTATGATATGTGAATATTTAACTTAAAAACCTTTCCCAGCTTAATAAATCTTTTCTGGGTTATAACTCAGCTTTGACGACCTTACAGGGGACATCTATCAATAACATTGCAGAAGTAAGAAATTGCTTATCATGCTTTCATTCATTAATATAATTGAGATCTTAGTGTTTTATAATAATGTATTCAGCATGGAACATTCTTTACTGACTATTCACAAGCATGGCTTATAGACAAAGAAAGAAATGATATTGACTTACATATAACCAGTAAATTTGTAGATTTCTGCGTTTGGCTGTTCGCACTCTAATGCATACGCAAACTTTTTGGCTTCATAACCGCCACGCTGAAATGATATAAATGATAATAAGTTATGATATTTAACCCTTTCCCACATAAAGTTAACTTATTGAATAGTCTTTAACATTGTGGCAAAAGGAGAAATTACTCATTATATACAATTTCTCCTTTTACTACAATGTTTTCATCTGCTGAATAGACGTCATATGTTACCTGTATCAGGAAAAGGGCATGATAGTGCATGATAGTGCATGGTTCATAAATAAATATTCACCCAATTTACAACAATTTTACCTGTTCAAAACATCTTTAGTGCTTAACTGTTGTTATAACCTCAATCAGTGGAGCAGAAGGTTAACTCTTTCCCACATATAGACGCTTTTTGACACCTCTGCAGCAGACAACTAGCTCTAAAGCTCTTCATAATGGAATCACATAAAGGGATAGGCTGATGACACTAATAGGACTACCGGTATGATTCTAATTAAAGTTACATATGGGTCCAAACTACAAGAGTGAAAATTGAAAGTCTATGGTGAGAGTGGGTGTGGATGCAAAAACATGTAAACCCCAAATTAACAACCTTTAAACATGAAAGGTAAACATTATTAACTTAACTCTTTCCAACATACAGGAAATTGGCAGAAGACAACCTTGAAAACAGCTAGGCAAAAGTATGGATAATCTCTACAAATGATCATTTAGCTATCGAGTAGAGTTCAAAACATTGTGATCAATGGAGAAATTGTTCATAATTATCAATTTCTCCATTTGCCACATTGTTTTCAAAAGTTGTCTGCTGTAGATGAATGCATCAAAACGTGTCTGCAGGAAAGGGTTAAAAGACAAATCACCCTTTTCTGTCTCCAAATACTTTTAATGCCTCCTTTTCAGACATCTTTTAATAACAATTTACCTGATATGACATTTTAAAAGCCACTTGAAGACTAGAATGCTGCTGCATTTAGTGAAAAGTTGAACCCTTTGGAAAATTGAAAGTACACTTTTGATGCTGTGATGAAGACGTTGTAGCAAAGTAGAAACTTATCAATTTGATAAATCTCACCTTTCCCAGCAATGTTTTCAAGGAGTTATTTGCTGTAGACGTCAATTCCAGGGGAATAGTTTAACGAAGATTAACAAGAATTTTTTCCTGATGGATTTAACTTTGTTTTCTTATGAATGATATGTTTTGAATTTATTAAAGTCTAAATATGACACATCATGTCAAAAGAATATGATCAAACAGGTGGAACATAATGAGTATATATATATTCACAAAAACATGAAACATTATTTAATTGTTTGCATAACAAAAAATGCTCATTATTAGAAGAATAACACTTCTTGTAACTATTCAAAATTTCCTTTTGCGGAGAACAGAAAAGAGGTAAAGCAATGTGATAAAGGGTAACCGTAAATCAAAAAGTAAACAATGACCATTTGAAATCAACCCTGTGACATTAGGTTTACAATAATCCCTAAGTTTGGGGGTGGTCAGAGAAGGTCAACTATTGTATGACCTTTATTTGACAATTATCACCTTACAGTTTTAATATTCATCCTTTCATTTTAAGATTTATGATTAATTTTGTCCCCACCCTACCTCTGAAAAAAGTTGAATAAAATACACCACACCCTTCCCCAAAAAAGAAAAAGAAAATAAACCATTCATCTCAACATTATTAGTTTAAACTTATTTATTTTACATCGATTGTGAAACAAGCATTCAGCTTATATTAATCACGCTCGATGTCTGCTTCCTGGAGACTTAACCAGTACTCGCGCCGTTTGTGTGGAAAAATCCCAAAGTCAGGACCCGCTCATCACGGAACTCGAACCAGGCACCGTTGATACAAGAGGCCGACGCTCTACCTCTGAACCATTGTCTTCCACGCATTCAACATTATTGAATAGAGTAGATACATTGTAGCGAGTACAACAATGTTTTCTAAGATTTCTACAGCACAAGCGTCAAATTGTGTTAGCATGTTTGAAAGGGTTAAAATTACTCTGGAGGCATGGTTATCATCAACACATTACCAGCAGTGATGGTGTTTATATTAATAAATTCACCCAGATCATAGTGGTAAGATATTTTCAAAACAAGCCGGGTGTTTATTCGATTTACTGTCATCCCATTCTACGCATCAGCTATTCCAAAATATTTCATCATACACTATTACACCCCATATACCCGGCATAGTGGTAACATCACACCCAAACTGGGTCAACCAGAAACTCATATTCTTATTCAGGATATTTGCAATATCTTTTTTGTAAACCCTTTCCCTGATACAGCCGATATAAGATGTGTCTTTGCACCAAATGACTTCTAAATAGATTTTGAGACAAGTATAAATTGATTAATTAAACTTCTATCAAGGTCATTTCTAGAATTTACAAAATATTAGAAAACAGATGATATTAACATATTATGTAAACAGTTATAAATCTTATATTCAATTCTATTTCATTAAATCTTATATAACAATTATTACAATTATAACAATTATTTCTTTTCTTCTAAAAAATTGTTAAGAGGACAAATCAAACTTAAACAATTTGAAAATTTTCTGTTAATTTTCTTCAGTTAAATAGATCTAAAAACTGTATCTAACAGTTACACCTGCTCAGACCAAAGAATTACTCTTGTAAGAGGGTGAGAAAAGGAGAAAATATGATTAAAGAGCAATTTAAGAGCAATAAAGAGCAGTGAAATTTTCAACTCATTTACAAAGTCAACTTTATTAGAGTAAAGATCAACCCTTTCCCACATGCAGACACATTTGTATTCGTCCATAGCAGATGACTTTTAAAAAGGAGAAATCACTCATTTAAACCAATTTCTCTATTTGCCAAGATGTTTTCAACTCAATAAAAAAGTTAATCAATTGTTTATGTTTGATGCAGATTTTGTTTTATGTGAGATCAAGTGGCTGTTAAACAGATTTTAAAGGACATCATACAATATAAAATATCCCTGGGTATCATTCAATCCTTTACATCTATTCACCATCTCTTAGTAAACAATCTCATTAATAATATCTTGGGAATAGGGTGTATACTTTTACATAAATGATTTACTGTTTCATTTGGTTTTATGCCATTTCCAACAGTTAAATCACGGCAATAACACATTTAATCATATGACTCCCTAGGTCACTAACCAGTACTATGCAGCATGTGCCTCGCACAAGGGCATTCCATCTTCATCGCCATGAGCATGGTTTGAACCTTGGACACCCTGACACAATTATCCAAGGCTCCTGGACTTTGAACACATAATTTATGAAGTTGAAATAAATTAAAATGTATTCAGAATAAATAAATATGATATTCATGTTTTTGACTATGTTTTTAAAATTATTAAATGCCAACCCGACAAACATTGCTAAGGTTAAATATTCTTTTTAAAGCGTTTCATTTTGGTTAAATATTTGCTGCGGAACATGATTGTTGTGACATCAACGCATGACCGTCAGGCAACATTTAATGAACATAAGTGCCAGTACAGCCGTCAGTGGCGTTATGGTTTTTTGAAAATTGTTGATGCTATGGATCCAAGAAAAATCATTGTTCTGCCTATTTCTACAAAATGATATGCCAACCCTGTTATTGTTTTATTAAATATCAGGCACGAATGGATAAGGGGGTTAAAATCACGTTGCATTCCTACCTTGTTTTTTTATATATAATATAATAGGGAGTCTATTTATAGTAACACTTTCTTTTTGGAAGATTCCCTGAGTTTTCTCATACAATAACATTACGGTCGTTATTATTTTAGCATATGGACCATATAAAGACTATTTGTAGTAATTTTACCAGGTATTGCATTGTTTTTTTTAAATTCTCTCTATACAAAAACTCGGACGCCTGTGCTGTACGTAGGAAAGGCTTACAGATATATGAAAACAGGAAAACAATGTATACATCTTCTTACCCCATACTCTAAGTCTGAAAGACAATGTCTCTGTTTCAGGTTTGTTTCACCATCAAGGTTCATTGTTTCAACATGGCATATTCCCAATGGGTCCGAAGATTTGAGTAATAGTATGTCAGCAGGTATTATGTCATTACATGATAAATGGATGATATCACCACAGTGAATATGGCACCACTCTCTCTGATGAAACTGGGAACTGAAATATTTAACATTAGAAAATAAGATCTCTCAATCATCAAATCATGAGCATTAACCCTTTCCAATTTGCAGACGCATTTTGATGCATCTGCAGCATATTTGCAAAGGGTTTCATCTATTTATTCCCTTTCAACCCTTGCCCACGCTTAGACGCTTTCTGACGCCTCTGTTGCAGACGACTTTTGACACAATGTTTTTAACAGTTAAACTATATATTCAATAAGTATGTCTTCATTTAGGGAGATTTTCCATATTATTGTTTAGATGTTTGCAAAGTCGTCTGCTGCAAATTTGCTGTATGATGGAAAGGGTTAACAATATTTTGCCAAAAAATACATGTCAATAAGAAGAGAAAAGGAAAATTGACGGTTTAATTTTTCTTCTGACACCATATAGACAAGATCTGGTTGTTATGTTAAGTCTTTTCCCACAGTGATTTCCGCACACAGGCTATGAAAATTATAAATACACAAGAGAAAATGTATATATCAATCATAAGAGATTAATATTTGAGATAAAAGTTGTAGCTGTTGACAACATACATAAAATGCCCTCCAGAAAACAAGGTATATACAGACACAATGTTTTATGTATAGTCTACTCTACAGTTATGAATATCAGATATATATGTCCACCAATGTTTATTTTTTTATGCCAAATTTATTCACAGGAAACATTCAAAATAGTTGTATCTTTAAGATTTGACAAAAGTAGCTTCAACTCCTTTGTATTTAGTATATATATATACATGTATTTCTTTTTTTCATTGAATAAATGCTTTGTATTTAGTATTTATCTTATTTGCATTGAATAGACAGACTCAACATTAAACAAATATGAATCCTTTATTCCCATCATTGACATAAAATGGAAAGATTATTGATGGAATAGGAAGACGTCAATAAATTCCCTATTATAGGAGGTGAAAAGGTCCCACTTGTTGACCTGATATGCTATTTTGAAAGCATATGAAACATGGAAATTTGACAGTGTTATTATGATACACAGATGAATTTTGAATGCTGCCTATGATCTCAGTGAGGTCAAATAGAATCACAGGATTAAGGGGGCTTAAAATTTAAGATAAATTCATTTTTAATTCAGTTCATAAACTTTTTTTCTCATAGTCCCAGATTCTTATGGACATTTTTCTTACAAATTTCAACTGGTCATATTTTGCTCACAAGCACAAGAATAACGAAATCTTAAGTCATTTCAACTAGAAACTATAAAGAACTGGAGTAAAATATGGACAATCATAATAACATAAATGACAGACAGAAAACATTGTTTGAAATAACAAATTGCTCCATATGACATGTACATGTATCATTTATTGAAGCATTTACTTTTATGAAGAAAAAGGTCAAAACAATTGTTATTGGCATGATTTTTTGCCAGGATAAGACTTACAAGTGTATTACAAATTTAAAAGGGGTGAACTTTCCATTAGTCTATAAAAATCTCTAGAACTTCAAACATTTAGGTCTGTCTGGTTTATATTCATGATATCAGAAAGTGGTTATAAAATAAAGTTTTATAATACTTTACAATGTCCAAGACAATAAAACCAGGTAAAATAACACTTTACACAAAAAGACAATTTACATTCCAATAATTCAATGTTCAGACTAAATCTGAAAACACTGAGTAAAAAGTAGTAACTGAGCAGTGATTGCTTTGTCTACAAAAAGTACAATGATCTGCTATCATAAAGAATTACATAACTTTTTGTTTAAAAAAAAAGATACCTTTAAACTAAATAGATTTTGTGAAGCCAGTTCCACCAGTATAAAGTCAGGCCAGCAGTCACATCTTCATAGTCTAACCAGGCTATATACTGTTGGTGGCTGCTTCTTAGAATTGGCTATAATGGACTGTACCATAGGTAGTGATGGACAAGTCCATTTTAAAAAGACAATATATATATGCAAAGGTTTAAACTTTAAGCTTATAATGCTATATAACAGTGAAAAATTGAGAATTTTATGACAATAATGACACGGTAAGGGTGACTGGGTTCAAATGGAAGTTGTCCAAATTTTGTCTTTAAAAGTTTGTTTAAAACATGCACTGGCAAGATTTTGTAACTTGTATGGTTCTTGAAAAGGAAAATACCATAATAAGAATGTACATAAATTTGACTGAAAAAGCCAATGAATAGAAAAATATGGAACATTCCGAAGGAAAAGAATTTCAGATCAAATGTTTGGAATTAAAATTCATATTGCAGTGTTTAGGCCATAGGGGTTTAGCATACTAGTAACTAATAGTAATACTATTAAGCAAAAAGTATATTCTATTATATTAAGACAAAGGATGCAACTTCCTCTTCTGTCTGATTTGACCGATGTTTGCATTTTGGTCTGATACACAATAAAAAATAACCATAAAGAACTATGCACATGTCACATAACTACCCATAATACAAGTCACAAAAGTTTTATCCGCAAATGATAGGTTTACAAACACAGCTTGACACGAGTCTGCAACATCCTTTTTACAGTTGTTTTTTTACAGAGGTTTGGTTAACCAGCAGACGAATTTGAAAATATACCTTAAATAATAAAACATTTGGGCACACCCTTTATATGAAGGTACAATAATTGAATAGAGTTGAAAACATGGTGACAAAATGAGAAATTGCTGGTTTTGAAAAGCTGTCTCTTGTAGAGGCATCAGAAAGCGTTTATTCATGGGAAGGGGTTAAGGAGAGCTGTGGTTGGCCATATCAGTTTAAGCGACCAATGATATAACCTGTTGCAATAACGTTTAAAGTATGTACAACAGAAGATTGAATAATCAATTTTAAAAAAATTGTGCTTGTGTCCAACATGTCAAATTTAATCGTTAGTGTTGTGATTTTAAGTCTGGTGTTCGTAAACCGATTGATTGCAGATAAAATCCTTGTGACTAGTCTTAAGGAAAGTAATCTTGAAGACTTAAAACTTTAAAAGTCTGATACTACAAAAATAGCCTTGGAAATACTTACTCTTCCTTGTTAAAAACTCGACACTTGGAGCCATTGACCTTCTTGTCTGATTTGTATCTCCTAAAATCTTCAAATGCATCCTTCACAGCAGTTACCGTTAATACAAACACAATAGGTATCATGGCAATTTCTTTACCAAAGGCTTGAATTTGTGGTACCCAGTTTAGTGCCACAACAAATAAGAAGTATAAATTTGCAAACCTATGAAACTGTTCAAATAAATTTTTTGGTAGAAAAGTTATGACAGAATATTTTGTGGTTTTGATTCTATTGGATGCATAGCCTTTATTTGGATGAGACTTTGTTTTTTCAGCCATTTCACAGCAGTGGTTTGGAACCACACGCCTAAATTTAGGACCAGAGCGGTTACTCCGATTCATAAAATTACCCATTTTTCTAGTTTTGAAATATGTATTATCACAGATAATTAAATAAACAATTATATTAAATCAGTCAGCACATTTCTGCTTATTGTCAACCCACTTAAACAGTTAGGCCATGGTTAGTCTCTGGACCTATTATACTATACAGTTTAGATACTAGTCACTCATAATGTATGGCCCTCAAACAAAATACTGCAACTAAATTTGATAATGACAAACAAATCCAACATGCATTTATGTCAAAGATACTTGACTTTAACAACACTATAGCCTGGATACAGGGCACTGTATATTTGTAATCCGAAGTCTGTAGCACTTGAATTTCAGGTATATCGATACACTTTTTTACCAAGTTGTAATTCGAGTAAGACAGTATATTTTAGACTTCCGGAAACATTGTCAGTCCACCATTGTTAAGCCATTAAATATTCCAAGCTTTACAAGTACATGTCTGAGAGAGAAAGTTATCGATTGTGAAATAACACCTGTCTTCGTTCATGTAAACACAAGAAAACAAAAATGACGTTGGTGACGAATGTTATATTTGTTAACCCTGATTTGATTGGAAGGAATAAACAACTTTGAACCAATCAGAACTATCCTTTGATTTTTCAAGTATGTAGAATGGCTTGCGAATTCCATTAATTAAATACATATATACCAGTCTGAAAGAAGTGGTACCGGAAAGAAACAGGTTATAGATTGGATAAAATACTTTTCTATTGGTCAATCAAAACAATGCTCTTATTTTTTACCTGTTTTCACTGCGTCATGTATAAACATATCACAAATTATATATTAAAATTAAAAATCGAACGCGAATTGAAATCCATTTAACCAGTAGATATTTGGGAAATGTAAAGTGGATCACTTTATAATTTCGTATAGATAGAAGAACAAAATCTTTGGAAAAGACACATATCTAAGTGATCAATAGATTTGTATATTTTGTTGTAATTTGAACATAATTTAACAAATCTCTAATTCAATTGTTATCCCAAGTGCCCTTTTGGGTTGTGAGTTGTTACAGTCGGTGTCTGATTATTAAACAGTCTAACATCAGAAAGGTCACATAGGCATTGCTTGAAGCAAGTACGGGGAATTTCTATCTTCCACAGACTCGACTTGTTCTAGGTGTGGAATAATTGACATAACATGTTGTATAACAGAGCATATTTTAGTTAATTGTAACTGTGTGCAGACTTGTAAGCTCCTTTTCGAAGAATGTATTTATCGAGAATTTGATTTTACTGTGTCTAAGTTTATTAACTCTCTACATGGAAAGGAGGATGTTCGAGCATTGTTTGGTTTGGACCCGAATTTGGAACGTCTTCTTCAGGGGAAAAAATACATGTTTTTTAATTTGGTTGCATCGTTTCTCCATGACGCATGGAATTGTTAAAGGTAGTTTCTGTAACTTTGTCAATTCTGTACATTACGGAACTGATATTGTCAATTTGAATATGCAAACTCCCATTTGTTGTACATCTATGCAGGGACGTAGATAATATCTTATCTGCGTCCCTGATTGTTGTACTATGTATCGTGTAGGGATATGCAGTTGCATATTAACATGTGTTATTGCATGGTTCTCCATGCACTTCTTATGTATATTGCGTAAGCTATGAGAACTGTTTAGAGCGCCTCGGTTGAACAAATTCAATTTCGTTTCGTGAAAGTGTTCTTTATGGAGTTCCTTTTTTGAAAACGGATATATGTCTGTCTTTCGCCTCTCATCTACTGCATTCTGTGTGCTTACACTCATCAAATATTAGAGCTATTTGAGGAGTGTGGTTATAATTGGATTCTGCTTTTGAGGGGGTAGATAGACATTTGTATTTATACATACTCATCCTGTACCACATCAGGAATGCTGCCACATTATTTGTGTCATAAGATTGTGTAAGGATTGCAGATGAGGATGCATTTATCCATATGAACATTCTCATTTCCTGCATTTCTTACACATGAAATTCACCTTGAACTCTTCTTTCGTGCACTTATTTTGTTCAAGAGATGTTTTCAATCTTTTCTATCAGATGATTGGCATTGGCTCTGATATGGGAGCCAAGCTCAGTCGGAAGCGACGCGGGCTGTAAATCCAGGGGTTGTGAGTTCGAATCCCGTCTCGTCCAACGTTCTTTCTGACGTTTGACCAACGTCAATGCGACATGCGTTTTTCATCTTCCACCAATGGGCTAAGTCTATGTGGAAGAGCATCCAGTTGCTTGGGAAGATTGTTGTGAGGAGTACTGGTGTGAGAAAACCAGGAAACACATGAGTAGGTGAACTTGTCACAGTGATATGACTGAGAAAATG
This sequence comes from Serripes groenlandicus, assembly GCA_031761405.1. NCBI lineage: Eukaryota > Metazoa > Mollusca > Bivalvia > Cardiida > Cardiidae > Serripes > Serripes groenlandicus. Next base: position 81,205,831 of record JASEVX010000006.1, read on the forward strand.
TTAAAAACGGCGTTAAGCCCCAATCAATCAATCTGAAATATGTGTAATTTAAAGAGATATTTTTTGTTTGTTTGTTTATATGTTCATGTTTGTATGATCTTCATATGTAATAAAGATTATATATATATATTACGTGTGTGCACATTTCAGTGAGACTCGACTCAACTAAGGTTTATATCTGACGATGTTAAGTTGTTTCATAAAAATGATTTTGCTCATTCTGTATTGCAAGACTTTATTACACATGGCAGCTTCCCGAGCAAACATATCTCGAAAAGTTGTTTAAGTACGAAATACCAAATTAACAAACAAAATTCATATTGAGATAGTAAAGAGAATACACTATACTGATTGTGATCCATTCTCGGAACATTTCTGGTATGTTCTAAGCCAACAACTGTTTATATATACATATCAGCGATATAACCCACAATGCACCTCTAGGAAACAGTGACCATGAGGTCTTAGAGTTTGAAATCTACAATGTAAAAAATACAACAATTCATAACAATACAAAACTTTCTTACTGGAAAGGCGATTACATTGCCATGAACAATGAACTTTCAAATGTTAGGTGGGATCAGCTGTTGATCCATGAAGATGTCAATGAAAACTGGAGCAGTTTTGCCGATAAACTATTAATTATAACCAGAAATCACATACCAGTGTGCAACTCTGCCCCCAGAAAATTTGACACCCCATGGATGGACAAGCTGACTCTTCAGGCAGTTAAGAGGAAAAAAACATTATGGAAAAAATTCAAATACAGCTTAAGCCCAGTAGCAAAGGTTCAATATGAAAAAGCCAAAATAGAAGCAAACTACAAAGTTAGAGAAGCCAAATACAACTACGAGAAATCAATAGCTAAAAAAATGAAAACGGATTCGAAAGTTTTCTGGAAATTTGTCCAATCAAAGACCAAAACAAAAGAAAAAATCCAAACTATTACAGACGAAGATGGAAATATCCACACAGATAACAAAATTAAGGCAGAAATGCTAAATAATTTCTTCGAAAGTGTCTTTACCGAAGAATTAGATAAAATTCCAACCTTTGAAAACAGAACAACAAAAACAATAGAAACGGTGACTTTTAATGAAATTAATGTAAAATCAAGGAAACTAAATCTCCTGGATATGATGCGTTGCATCCCAAAGTCATTAAAGAAACTGCAACTGAAATTTCAAACAGCCCTTTTTAATCAGTCAATGACAACCTCAACAGTACCAAAAGAATGGAAACTGGCAAATGTTATGCCTATTTACAAATCAGGATCCAAACAACTGGTATCAAACTACAGACCAATAAGTCTAACTTCAATAATTGGAAAAATTATGGAAACAGAAGTAAGAAATACAATCATGAACCACATGGAATCTAACAATCTGTTTACCAAACATCAACATGGCTTTAGAAGTGGCAGATCTTGCCAGACACAACTATTAGAGGTTATGGAAGATTGGACAAATAACATAGATGAAAAAAATAACATGGACATTATTTACTTGGACTTCCAGAAAGCTTTCGATACAGTTCCACACAAAAGACTATTACAGAAACTAAAGGGATATGGCATAGCTTCAAATCTGTTAAATTGGATAGAAGATTTTCTAAAGGACAGACAACAAAGAGTAGTACTCAATAACTCACACTCAAGGTGGGTGCCAGTTACAAGTGGTATCCCTCAAGGCAGTGTCTTAGGACCAATCCTTTTCACCATCTACATCAATGATCTACCGGAAATGGTTAAAAATATAACCAAATTATTTGCAGACGATACAAAAATATACTCAATAGTAAACAACATCACAGATAAGGAAAACCTCCAGAAAGATCTGATCTCATTAACCAACTGGTCAGAAAAGTGGCTCTTACGTTTCAATAAAAAAAAATGCAAACATCTTCATCTTGGCAATGACACAGATTACAAGTATTATATGGAAGGGAAAGAAATAACGAAAATAGACGAGGAAAAAGATCTAGGCATCACAGTCGACTCGAAATTAAAATTCGTACAACATATCAATACAAAAGTAAAAAAGGCCAACCAGATGCTTGGAATAATTAAAAGATCTTTCAGCTTCATGGACAAGGAAATGCTTTCTATCCTATTTAAAAGTTTAATAAGACCACACCTAGAATAGGGAAGCTCCATATGGTCAGTGATCTACAAAAAGGAGGAAATACTCTTGGAAAACGTTCAAAGAAGAACTACTAAACTAATACCAGAACTAAAAAATAAAGAATATTCAGTAAGACTAAAAGAACTGGGACTACCGACTCTAAAATATAGACGTCTAAGAGCTGATATGGTGCAAACATACAAAATAATTAACAACATAGATAAAGTTGATAAAAGTAAGCTTTTCCATTTCCATCAAACAAGAACAAGAGGACACAACTACAAATTATTCAAATGTCGCTGCAAATCAAATGTAAGAAAAAATTTCTTCTCTCAAAGAATAATAAATCCTTGGAACAATCTGCCTGAAAAAACCGTGAATGCAAAAAATGTAAATTGCTTTAAAGCTGAACTTAACAAGTGCTGGAGGAATGCCTCTTTTAAATTTTAAAAATTGTAAATTTGTGTACATAAAATGGACCGGAAGCGGGAAAGAAAAACCCAAAGACAAAATGGACCCTAGAGGCGGAAGCCTAACTTGGTCTCAAAACCAAGGTAAACCAAGGTAAATATATTAATTTACACCTTAATAATTCTTCAAAATGTTCATGATAATTAAAAATATATATATTTCATATACATGTACGTTTTCTTTTTTTCGAATGCCGTGACTTTTGTTTTCTTTGTATTGATCTTAACCTTGATGGCTTGGCAATAGTTTTCTTAATGTTTTAACATGTTGAAAATCTTGTAAATAAACAGATAAAGCCGAACAATTTGTTTTTGCAAATTTCATAAAAAACTACATTAATACTATCATCGATAAAATACTTTCGCTCTTCTGATAACAGTTTGTTGTATTTACAGATATGACAAGTATGCCTGCAATTAAAACGGATTTAAATGTTATTTGTTTCTGTTTTTCTGTCGAAAACCGTGGAAGCTGAACAGTTAGAAACGTCCAAGATAAATAAACATGTTTCAAACAAAAGGTAAAAACGTCTTGCACCAACATGCCTAACACTTTTTTAATCACTTGAGAATGCATTGTTTTAACAACGGTGACATATTTTAAACTATTCAAAAAGAGTTATCACGCTAGACATATTACTTTGATAAATTTAGAATATTCTCGCAATAAGCAGTAGAACGAGATCGTTCTAAACATTTACCGAGAAATAATAGAATTTGTACAAATTGCTCAAATTACGAATATCATTTCCTACTATATTTGTTCCAACTTTTCTAAACTTAGAACTAAACCAATGAAACGATATTACTTTACTTGGCCATCGGCACACAATTTCACAAAATTCCACTCCCATAAGTCGATTACTAGGCATATTTTTAAAATAAATTATGTATTATGCTAATTTGAAAATAGTCATGTTACTCCAAGGCTTACTTTGTATGTTTCCTACATTTTGTTTGTTTTAATGCAATTAAATATTTGTATTGTATTGATAGTTAGACCTGTTCGTGGTCATAAAAGGGTTCTGCTAAAAATGTAACAGTTAATTAAATTTTCAATTTTAAGCTGAACCTGACCAAAGACATATACATAAACAATGTATTTATATGTTTCTGACCTGACTGTAAATTTTGGCCATGGAGAAAAACAATTTGAGACTTTTTTTGTGTGTATGGATGAAATGTCACGAAATTCCGTCGATTTATATGCTTCAAATCAAGATTTGCGTTAATATATTCCTTACAAAAATCAAAATGAAAATGTTCGAGTTAATATTCAACAGCAACAAAAACGAACGGTATTCTGTATTCATATTTTTTTTAACTCCTAATAAATGAATAACCATGCAATGAGTGTGAAAAGTAACTCAAAGCAAGCTTATCGATGAGAATTTCGAACATCTTTTGAAGCTGTGCTTTTTATTGACTTTTCGTTACTTTGTATGGTATTCTCCGGTACCCTCAAGGCAATTCACCTTTCCATTTCGTAAAACTTGTTCGTAAAAGCATGGGTGTTATTGTTGATATCTCAATGTGAATTTGTCAAAAAAAATGATTATATATAATAAGTTAGTTTAATGTTAGATATAACAAATGCTTGTTATTGTCTTGTTTGTACAGCACCTGTTTGTCTCATCATTTAACAGGAAAACATATAAATGTATTGATATTTAAATTTAAGCATGGATTAATTAATAAGCTTGTGTAAACCAGAAACTAAATACGTTCGCATGGGCTTGTATAGTCAATTGTTATTTTCACGTGTAGGCATAGAGTATTGTGTTATTAATGAATTAAAACTGAATAAGTCAGTTAACCCTTTCCAACATACGACAAATATGCAGCAGACGACTTTGAAAACATATGCATGTATTGGCAAAAATCTGAAATATCTTCATAAATGAGAGTATAATCATTAAATGGATTTTTAAACATTGTGGCAAAAGGGGAAATTGCGAGCAATTTCTCCTGTTGCCGCAATGTTTTCAAAAGTCGTTTGCTGCAGAGGCGTTTGAAGAAGGAGTGTTTGTGGCTATTGAAAGTTGGTGGTATTTGATGGAATCTGTTTGCTCATCGTGTTCTCTAATCGCTCGAAGTAAGTGGAACCGGGATGGCTTTTTTTATCATCTTGAACAGCATGGCGACTCTGGCAAAGTTAGCGCCTATGTTGAAACGACCCCCAAACCGAGGTTTTGAAACATCTGGGTAACACAGCCTTAGCTGCGATCTGTGTAATACCCCCATCACACCTAACGAAGTGCCCACTGCGTCCTTAGAGTTCTAAAGAAAATGCTAGGACTCCGCGACAATGCCGTGGTCTTCGAGAAAATCAAAGAAAATGTGAAATCATCTCTTTCATGATTCGTCAGCGCCACGTCCTTGCTACGTTCATGTTGCGTTGGTGGATATCCACTGAGTTCTATATGCACGTACGCTACGTGCGTGCGGCGTCGGAAGGATTCCCACTACGTCCTCGCTACGTCCGTGCAGATTGAGACGCGTTGTAGCTCCGTCTATACTGCGTCCGCCACGTCACTATAAATGGTCCTGCAAGTTGACACATTTTTCATTCGGTATCCAGAAGTGAAACAGCGAAGAATAGTCATATATTTAACAGGCACAATCATAATTAACCTCTGAACATCATTATGCCACCGTAGAGGGTGAGGCAGCATCAGAAAGCACCGGCTGCCCGTTGGAAGAAGCGACAGAACTCCATCCGCTCCCAAATTGAATCAAGTAGCAGTGAATCTGAGGCCCCTGTTTCACCCCTAATCCTTCACCAGAAAAGCACGCATCGCCTAGCAGTGATGAAACCTAGTCCTGCAAGTCAAAGATTTTCTTTTCATGAGATTGTGAAGACACACACACGTCTCGATGATGAGTCTGACTGTATCTGTAATCCATTCTCTACCACGCGCCTCCCCCTGGAAATTCTGTAGTTGGCTATCGACTCCTCATCGGTCAGACCTCTGTGGGAGAATGGCTTCATCAGGTAGGTTTTCAAGCCAAACCCATCGTCGTCCAACAGGAAGAACGGCATGTCTCGGTCGTCTTTGGGCATTGGATCTGAATCGGGGAAGCCAATAGTTCCATCTTTCAAACACTCCTTCCCTCCTGACGCGTTGTATATCTGTGCATCAGACATCGATCCGTGTCCACCAACATCAATCCACACAAACGTATAGTCTGCATCGACCATCGCCATCAGCAACACAGAGAAGAAACCTTTGTAATTAAAATACAAAAAAAACGGATCTGGGTGGCTTCCTGATAGCAACAGGTTTTCCATCAATGGCAGCGTAGGCATGTGGGTCATTCCATCGTTTCAAGAATTCATCAGCAAGTGGACGCCATTCTTCTGGTGTTACTGGACAGGAGATTACTTCGTCTTTCAATACATCAAGACTGGCCTGACATACTTCTGGTATGAAGACGACACATGTGTTGCGAGCAACTCTGAAGTCATACCTGAGGGTTGAATACTTGTCACCAGATGCAAAGTGGCGTATAGTTACAGCGAGTTTCAGGCCTGGCTCCAATAGCGATAACTGTATTTGCGTACTGGACGCGCAGTAGACAAGAACGGAGTTGTTGCTACGCTCTAACCGTCAACAACGTCTCCGCTACGTCAATGGCGCTGTTAGTACGTCCCAAGTAGGTACTTACTGCGTCCTGTTCGGGCCACGTCCGCACTACGTGGGTTTTGAACATGTTTAAAGTCCACGTAGCAGGAACGCGGTCTCCGGAGACCATACTACGTCAATGAAAAGTCCCCACTGCATCCTCAGTACGTTCTAGGAGTTCGCACTGCGTTCCGGCTTTTTTTCATGGACGCATCGAGGTGTTCATGGACGTAGCTCTGGTGTGATATAGTGGTTAATGACAAAAAGTGGACAGCTCACCTCTTGACCAGATCCAGGGCCGTCAACGGATCCAAGACTGCGGATGCGTATTTAAGAGAGCCTTACAATGGCGATGTAGGCAACAACGTTGACACGGTAAGTACAGTCGTACAAAGCCGAGTGTGCGGTTTCATTTAACAGGGTTGATGGGTTTCCTGCATGTGAGGTCGTCTCTGACTGTGACGAGGTATTCGCTGGTGTCGGAAGATTCTAGGGTATGTCCTTGTAATTGGTAAGATTCTTGGGTATGTCCGTGAAATTAGTAAGATTCTAGGGTATATCCGTGTAATTAGCAAGATTCTAGGGTATATCCGTGTAATTAGCAAGATTCTAGGGTATGTCCTTGTAAATGGTAAGATTCTAGGGTATGTCCGTGTACTTAGTAAGATTCTCGGGTATGTCCGTGTAATTCGCAAGATGTCTGAAGTCTGTAACGTTCGGACTGCATTTTGAGTTTGGAGATTTTGGTTTAAAGTGTTACTATATTATGTTAAACTACAAGTTATGTGCATGCTGCCACCAACAACAGGGCTATTTTAATAGTAGACTAATAGGTAATCCGTAATAAGATTCTTAGCTTCAATAGCGTTAGGGGTTTCAGAAAAAGATTCCCCTATGTATTTTCATGTAACACCGGGTGGGGGCAATTTCTGACTGTAGGGTAATCATATGTACTACTTTGGCAGGAGCCCACTAGGGAAAGATAAAGATCAACTATGAAATCTCTAGTTCTAAGGGTGTCAGTAGAAGATTTCAGTACCTTGTGAGTTTCATAATATGTTTATGTGTTAGTTTTACGCCGCTTTCAACAGCTCTGGTCATATAACGGTGGGTAGGAAAGATGATATTGGTCCTACCTTATAGTTTATGAGAGGAATTGTGTAAGTAAAGACGGACACAACGCCCCTTTTATTAAAACAAAACAGAATAAAGAGTAATGGTAACGGTTTAATCTAAGATAACTTCTAACACATACATGCAACCTTTCTTTGTGGAAACACAAAAAAGCACCAAATACTGAAACAAAGGGAAAGCTCACAATTTTTTCAGATAATCGTCATTTACTTTCTATTCATAACTGAACTCTATTGTCCAATATATATTCTATTCATATGAATCTGAACCCTTTCCCACATACAGACGATTTCTGATGCCTCTGTAGCAAACAACTTTTGATTGTGAAACAAGGAGAAATTTCTCCCTTTGCCACAATGTATTTACATCAATTTAATAATCATAAATGGAGATTTTTCAGTTTTCAAATATAGTTTCAAAGACGTCAGAGGCTCTTTTGTTGTTGTGAGAAAAGGTTAACACAAGACTATTTAAAATAACATGTGTCATTTGCCCGCTAGATCAATCGTGACAGACAGAAGGCAGTGTAGTGATCCCAGTGTGTAACCCGATCAATGCAGGCCTAACAAAGATTATCATATGGTACACACGTTCATTGAAAACCCGAACAATCCTATGTACATGCCCGCTCTAGATAGATTATTACCTGTTTACACATGGAAACTGTTTAACCATCACCATCGACCTGTACACCCCTTTAACCAATATATTTTAACAATAATCTTCTGAGCTGTGCTCCAGGAATACCAACCTTAGAGTAATTATTACAAGTGTAGAAACACATCTAAAAAAGCATCCATGATAAATGATATGAAATGGTTTTTCGAAACTTTAAACGAATAATTGCAAAACAGTGCAGGTCATGATCACACAGTGCAGAAGCACATGTTGATCAGGATATACACTGCTCCTAAATGCCCTAAGGTTGATCTTTGCAGAGAGCACTGCTCATTTGAACAACATTTTGGATTTTTTTTTTTTTCAGATGGCTAAAGCCTTTTTTGACAGATGTTTCTAAGCAGATGACCCCTGAAAATCAAATCAGGAAAACAATTAAATAAATACAGCTGATACATGAGAAAAGGGTCCTCTGCTTTGAAATAATTCATGGAGTTAATTATATCATCTGAAAAAAGTGTACAAAACACTGCGGGAAAAGGATAAAAAATACTTATTTATCATGTTCTCTGTTTCCAACAATGTTTTCTAAACTTGAATGACACAATTCCAATTAAAAGTGTCTGAATAAATAATAAAAACAGCTGCCACTGACAGGTTGATACTCTGCATTTCTATTTTCCAAACAAAAACTGTAGGAACTTCAACAGACATATGCGCACACCTTTGTGCAGTTTATCGTGATTGACTCACATTCTTACATATAATTTTATCATACTGCCATTTTTAAATTTGTAAAAAAACCACCATGAAACCCACATTTTTATTATTTCTACCTTATAAACAACAGTTGAAAAAGTTTTAACACTTTCCCATATATAACAAACAACTTTGAAAACATTTTCGTAAAAATGTGGAAAATCTCTGTAAATTAAAGGGCAATAGTAAATATGAAAACATCGTGGTAAGGGGAAAAATTGCTCATTATAAGCAATTTCTCCTTTTGCAACAATGTTTGCAAAAGGCATCAGCTGCGGGAAAATGTTTAACAAAAACGTTTTGTACATCTATATAACCTGATATTAGTCTGGACAATTATATAAGCAATAATCATTATCCATTGATAGAAATCTTCAGATCAAAGTACTTGAACACATAGAGGAGTCATGTCAACCCTTTCCCACTTGTGTAGATGCATTACGACGCATCTACAGCAGACGACTTTTGAAAAATATTTTGGCAAAAGAAGAAATTGCTCAAAACGAGCAATTTCTCCTTTTGCCACACGGCCGAGCACTCTCTGGGCGGTTTTCTGTTCCCGTTTTTTTTTTTCCCCCTCGGACTTCCCACTAAATGCGGACTACATATACACACACGCTGTTCCACTCCGTTGACAATGTTTTCAACTCTATTTAATTAAACTTCTATTCATGGAGATTTTTCATGTTTTTGCCAATATCTATTCAGTCGTCTGCTGCAAAAAAATTGTATGTGGGAAAGGGTTAAGTGATTTGGAGTGAAGACTTGGATGAGCACATCCCCATCAGGGTCCTCACTGCCCTTATACACCTATTAAATCCCTAAATGCATCTTTTGATAACAAATAAACCTAGTAGACCCACTAGTTTTTATGCCATTCTCATTTCAAATGATGCCATACCAGAAAGTCAATAAGAATCCCCTGATAAGGCTCTTATATACTGTAAATGCAATATAAACAGAACATGTCATGTTCAAGTGAAATAAATACAAAAACATACTTGCAATAAACAATCACAATGCCTTTTAATCACTGGGAAAGCTATTTTTTTCGAATAATTTATCTATATTATCAAACAAAAGAACACTCACACATAAAAAGTTTCCATTGCATCTGGGAATTTAAAGGAAACTAACAATTTTACACAAGGAATATTCTTGCTAAATTAATTAAAATCTGTCTGGTATTTTTGTTGAAAATAATTTTTAGACTTTACACAGTGGGCATAAAATGGTAACTGGTTTTAGGAAAATCATTGATTGGTTGCATTCAATGCATGACTGTGAAAGGGCAATCACTATTGCTCACCCTGAGGACTTTGTGGTAAGGCGAGATTAACTAATAAGTGTGTCCTTTCAAACCCTTTAGTATCAGAAAAACTGCTCTTTTATGCAGTTTTAGATCTGGGGGCTCTGATTTGTGGTTGCCAATATCTTGCGAAAAACAACCAATTGCTTATAATAAATTACAGCATTGTTTAACCCTTTCCCTCATATAGACGCTTTCTGATGCCTCTGCAGCAGACAGCTTCTTGAAAACATAGTGACAAAAGAAGAAATTGCTCAAAACAAGCAATTTCTCCTTTTGCCACAATGTTTTCCACTTTTGGTCATAGGTTGTCCATTCAATTATAGAAATTTTCTATTTTTTGACAAAATATGTTAAAAGTCGTCTGCTGCAGAATTGTTGTATGAGGGAAAGGGTTAAGAACTACATGTTCTTAAAGAGGGACTATATTTAACACTAAAAAAATAAAATAAATTTCAGAAATATTTAGCTACTTGTTGAACCTTAAATGATTAATAAATTGAAGCAAAATAACTCTTGACCATGGAACATCCCATTAGCTAATATCTTGCAAAAAACAACCCATTGCTTATAATAAATTACAGCATTGTTTAAACAAAATGTTTTCAATATTTAAGAGCTACATGTTCTTAAAGAGGGACTATATTTAACACAAAAAAAATAAAATAAATTTGTAGTTAAAAATAAGGTTAAAAATAGACAAATAAATAAAACATTGACATTTTGTAGTATTTAACATCACAGGGCACCAATTGTATGTGAAACATTGTTAGAAAAGCTGAAATTGCTTGTCATGAGCAATAAATCCTTTTCTCAGGTTTTATACAAAAGTGTGCAGCAATTATAGAAATTCAGTTCCATGAGGAAAGGTGATCACAGTGTCCAGTATCATTTGAAGAAGTGAACTTGCACATTTGTGTAGAATGCACATGACTCGCTATTTTCTCAACTCTTACATTTTTAACAAATATATTTTAGTCATAATGTTTTTGAAAGACCTCTGTTGCAGATTTGTTAGAGTGTGTCTGCAGCTTATAAAACGGTTAAACATTATGACAACACTGCCGACATTGGCAACAGATCTCTTCTGGTACTCTTTCCAAGGGAGCTTAAAATGCACATTGCACACAGGTTGCTAATGATTAGGTAGGATGGAACTAAATATTGTTTGTTAGAATGGTGTTTCACTCAGTTATATCTTTGATAATTATATTGATTGATTGATTGATTAGGGTTTAAACACAGTTTTCAACAATTTTTCACACTTGGTCACACCATGGTGATCAGTCCACCTACTCAAGCATTTCCTGGTTTTCCCACACAACATACTTTCCAAACAACAGGCTGCTTTTCGACATAGAATGTTAAACAGCCCATTGGTGAAAGACAAATGAATGTCACAGTGACTTTTGTCAAACGTCGGAAAGAATGTTTGCCAAGCTGGGATTCAACATCACAACCCCTGAATTGACAGCCTGCGTCGCTAACAAGCTCAGCTTGATTGTATTTTTTTTTTACAGACACCAATGCCTCAGTTGGAATCAATGCTACTCCAATAACCAAGGAGGATTGCCATTACTACTACCATTTAGAAATATATTTTATTGGAACTATGAAAAGGTGTTATAATATACTCTACACATAGAAGATTTAATCCTGTCCCAGATCTAAATTGCTTTTGACAACTGCAGTAAATGATTGTGATTACATTATGGGGGAAAAAGGGAAAAATTGCTCATGATGAACACTTTTTCCATATCCAAACAACTTTATAGAAAAAATATATTTTCAAATTAAAAAAAAAATGATGCAAAATGACAAAGCATTCAACTCTAAAGGGAACAGATAAAACACACAATGAAGCTGTAATGCTTTGGTTAACTCTAGAACACTATAATAACAAATGGAAAGTATGGCTATGGCTTTGCATATTAACCCTTTCACACTTAAAGACTCACTTTGACACATCTGCAGCAGACAACTTTTAAAAATATTGTGGCTGTTGAAGAAATTTCACATTTTGCTACAAACTTCTTCAATATATTCAATGTAATCTATACAGATTTGCTATATTTTTTCCAAGGTGCTTTAAAAGTTGTCCTCTGCAGATTTGTTGTATGTTCGAAAGGGTTTACCCATTCCCCGATACAGAATGAGATCAGAGTTTATTTATTATCAAACTATCTATATTAACCCTTTCCCACAGAGACATTTTCTGAAGCCTCTGTAGCAGTCAACTTTTGAAAACATTATAGCAAAAGGATAAATTGCCAATCATAAGCAATTCCACATTTTGCCACAATGTTTTCAACTTTAAAAATAATTCAATTTTCATTAATGGAGATTTTTCTAGATTTAGCCAAGATGTTTTTTGTGTGATCTGCTACAGATTTGTTATAATACTTGTTTGTGGTGAAAATAAGTATTGATCAAGGAACGGAATAATTCAGCCTATTATCAATTGACATTTGTAATGGGGGGATTCATGCAACTACATCTTTAGACCTATTCCCCAATATCTTATTATCTTCTTTCTTTTCATATGTTGAAAACATCTTTAAAAAAAAACCATATAAAACCTGGTCAAAGTTCAATTGAGGGAGAAAAACTAAAGACTAACTTTCTTTTTCCAAGAATGGTTTTAACCAGGGATCCGGAAATGTTCAAATTTCAATTGTTCACCCAATCGCGATGGTCATAGTGGAGTGCCCTTTGGCCAAGGCACATTTTCTAGCCTAGAAGTGGTTTTTTAAACCAGGGAGAATAGATAAGAGAACTGTCGCCTTGATATAACTGTAATAATGTTGAAAAATAGCGTAAAACCCCATTAAACAAAAATCTATGTGGGAAAGGATTAAGGAGACTCTGCATCAGGTAAAGGGTCAGAACTGTGTAGTTACGTTTGAGGTTCATAAACCTGATATATACAATAATGGCTGAATTCCACAAAGCATGTCTAAATCTGGTGACCTCTTTCCCACTTGCAAATGTGTTTAGAGACATTTGCAGAAGATGACTTTCGAAAGCAATGTGGCAGATGGAGAATTGCTCATGATGAGCAATCTCTCCAATTGCCATAATGTTTTTATCTCCATTCTATAATTATATTTTCATTTCAGGAGTTTTTCCATATTTTGACCTACATATCTTTACGTGTGCTGCATATTTGTTGCAGTGGGAACAGGTTAAAAGATACAATAACATATTTATGAATTTGAGCCAGCAAAACAACTAGAAATAAATAAATGTTAAAAGTCTCCAACATGGCAAGGCTGTTTTCCATCTGAATATCTCTTCCACATTTTAAAATATAGTTTCTCCATATTGTTTGTGTAATTTCTACAGTCAAATAGTTTACTAGTTAATCTGGCTTTCCCAACTTTAGCTCGGATTGCTTGAAGGCTGTAGTGAGAACAAACAAAATATTTCATAATATCAGCATCAACAAGCCACAGCATCATTTCCCTCATACAAAAATTCTGCAGCAGATGATTTTGAACATACTTTGTCAAAAAATAGAAAGTTTCTATAATTGAATTGATAACCTATGACTAAAAGTGGAAAACATTATGGCAAAAGAATTTCTTCTTTTTTCACTATCTTTTCAAAAAGCCGTCTGCTGTAGAGGCGTCAGAAAGTGTCTATATGAGGGAAAGGTTAACTATCACAAAGTATATCATCATATATCTCATTTCATACCACTTCCGCTGATATGGTATTTTTAGAGTTGAAAATATGAGGTTAACATGTTTATGTATGCCTTTGATCCAGTTGAAACATCGTTACTGCAACTTCTTCTTTTCCCTTTATGTATTTTAGAAGCCATCAGGGGTAAAGGCATCTGATATCCACTGTACCAGTAAGAAGGGTAATTATAAAAGAATTGGTAATCAGATAGGATAATTTCTGATCATATTTGATTATTTAATTGGTGCTTTAAACCGGTTTCAACAATTTTTAGATATATCAAAGCATTTTCTGGGTAAGTTACCGATTACATGTCCATTCTTCCTAACACCAACGAGTCAGTTGTAATGCTATCCCAACAAAGAGTGTCAAGGAGGATAAAGCCATTACTACCATTTTTAAAGTCTTTGGTAAAACCCTGTTGAGGATCAAACCTTTGAGAGAACTTGGCTGCAATAAATAAGTAACTTTTCTCATATCATACTATACTACATGTAGGTTCAATCTAGAAATACAGGGAAGAACTTACTACTCCTCATCATTGCCCAGCCTAACAGCAATATCAACATAATCTTCCCTGTCGCTTGCAATCAGTTCAGGGAATCCAAGAGCCTTCAGCTGAGAAGATGACACTCGAGAGGCAAGAGTTTCTTTTGGCATACAGACCATGGGCACTCCCGACCATAGCACATCCATTCCAGTGGTGTGTCCGTTACACAGCGGTGAATCTAGACAGACATCTGCTAATAAACCACGCCTTACATGCTCCTCCTGTACAAGAAGAAATTATATACATTACTTTTTCCGAGATACAGCAAATCTGCAGCAGATGACTGAAAACATCTGGTCACTATTTTCGGAAATAGTAAATATTGTGAGAAAAGGAGGAATTGCCAGTGTTTTCAATAGTCAACTGCTGCAGAAGCATCAAAACATGTCTATATTTGGGAAAAGGTAAAACAAAACTTCCTTTTGCCACAATGTTTTTCAAAAGTCTTCTGCCGCAGATGCATCAAAAAACATCTGCATATGGAAAGGCTTTGAAAGTCTAGTGTGCATTATGGTGCTTGGAAACTGAGAGAAGTTTCAGTTCAGTACACACATGTCCTTTATATCCTTTGCATGAAATTTTGTCCTTCGATCAAAACTTTGTTTAAATTTCAAACTATTCCAAATGAAAATGAAACATATACACATAAGGTTTTATAAATAAGTAGAACTTTTCAATACTCAATAGCAGACAAATTTAAAACACATATATGAAAATTTGAATATCATGAGCTAAATCTCCAATACACAATATTTTAAATATCATTAATTTTAAGGAATTCAGATTCCTATTCATTTCTGCTGATGCTTTTGAAATGTGTTCAGCAATTCAGGTAATGGGTAAACTGTTCTCTTAACATTAACAACTAGAACTAAAATTGTTTTGACAAAAACATATGTCTCCCCCTCAAATATCTGTCAAAATCTCTCAAAACATTCCAACCTATAAAGCAGACAAACAAAAATTTGACCAAGTTGGACAGTACTCAATTTTTAATTACTAATGTTTTGTCTTGACCTGGTACAAAGTGGACATGATTTCAAATGGTTTACAGAAACACATATTTTTACTGCAGCTGTAACATTCAAGACTGAAGTATTCTTCAAAACAGTTAACAACTGTTGCTAAACATAAGCAAGCCGTCTTGGAAATATTGAGTAGACAGGAAATAAAGCCTAAAACCTTTGAGCTTCAAGCGTGACCTTGACCTTGAACCGGTATGGTCGAGACGCGGGTTCTGCACGTCGCCTTGATGAGGTGAACATGTGACCCAAGTTTCATGAATATTCTTTAAGCTGTTTTGGAGATATGGAGCGGCACAAAATAAAGCCTCAAACCTTTGACCTTCAAGCGTGACCTTGACCCAGTATGTTCGAGACGCGGGTTCTGCACGTCGCCTTGATGAGGTGAACATGTGACCAAATTTTCATGAAAATCCTTCAAGCCGTCTTGGAGATATTGACTGGACACGAAATAAAGCCTAAAACCTTTGACCTTCAAGCGTGACCTTGACCTTTAACCAGTATGGTGAAGACGCGGGTTCTGCACGTCGCCTTGATGAGGTGAACATGTGACCCAAATTTCATGAAAATCCTTTAAGGAGATATGGAGCGGACACAAAATAAAGCCTCAAACATTTGACCTTCAAGCGTGACCTTGACCCAGTATGGTCGAGACGCGGGTTCTGCACGTCGCCTTGACGAGGTGAACATCTGACCCAAGTTTCATGAAAATCCTTCAAGCCGTCTTGGAGATATTGAGTGGACACGAAATAAAGCCTAAAACCTTTGACCTTCAAGCGTGACCTTGACCTTGAACCGGTATGGTCGAGACGCGGGTTCTGCACGTCGCCTTGATGAGGTGAACATGTGACCAAATTTTCATGAAAATCCTTTAAGGAGATATGGAGTGGACACAAAATAAAGCCTCAAACCTTTGACCTTCAAGCGTGACCTTGACCCAGTATGGTCGAGACGCGGGTTCTGCACGTCGCCTTGATGAGGTGAACATCTGACCCAAGTTTCATGAAAATACTTCAAACCGTCTTGGAGATATGGAGTTGACACAAAATAAAGCCTCAAACCTTTGACCTTCAAACGTGACCTTGACCTTGACCCGGTATGGTCGAGACGCGGGTTATGCACGTCGCCTTGATGAGGTGAACATGTGACCCAAGTTTCATGAAAATCTTTCAAGCTGTCTTGGAGATATGGAGCGGACACGAAATAAAGCCTCAAACCTTTGACCTTCAAGCGTGACCTTGACCTTGACCCTATATTGTCGAGACACGGGTTCTGCATGTCGCCTTGATGAGGTGAACATGTGACCAAAGTTTCATTAAAATCCTTCAAGCCGTCTGGGAGATATGGAGCGGACACAAAATAAAGCCTCAAACCTTTGACCTTCAAGCGTGACCTTGATATTGACCCTATATTGTCGAGACGCAAGTTCTGCACGTCACCTTGATGAGGTGAACATGTGACCCAAGTTTCATGAAAATCCTTCAAGCCGTCTGGGAGATATGGAGCGGACACGAAATAAAGCCTCAAACCTTTGACCTTCAAGCGTGACCTTGACATTGACCCTATATTGTCGAGACGCAGGTTCTGCACGTCGCCTTGATGAGGTGAACATGTGACCCAAGTTTCATGAAAATCCTTCAAGCCGTCTGGGAGATATGGAGCGGACACGAAATAAAGCCTCAAACGTTTGACCTTCAAGCGTGACCTTGACCCTATATTGTCGAGACGCGGGTTCTGCACGTTGCCTTGATGAGGTGAACATGTGACCCAAGTTTCATGAAAATCCTTCAAGCCGTCTGGGAGATATGGATCGGACAAGATTTTGGGGACGAACAGACAGACAGACAGACAGACAGACATCAAGGACAAAAACAATATATCTCCCCTGTATACAGGGGGAGACATAACTATCATTGAAGATGATAAATACCCCCAAAACAGCACCTAGATTCAAAATATGGCTTCCGACCGACCAACAAAAGGGCCATAACTCTGTAAAATTACATGCAATTGTAAGACGTATGCACATCTCCTCTTGGTATAGAAGCTTCATGTAAAATTTTATTGAATTCTACCCAGTGGTTTGTAAGAAATAGGTCGGACAAAATATGGCTTACTTAATAAGTAAAAGGGCCATAACTCTGTAAAATAAGATGCAATTGTAACCCCTTTAGGATATGCACATCTCCTCTTGGTATAGAAGCTTCATGTAAAATTTTTATTGAATTCCACCCAGTGGTTTGTAAGAAATAGGCCGGACAAAATATGGCTTCCGACCGACCGACCGACACAGTGACTCCTATATACCCCCCCAAAACTTTGTTTTTTGGGGGTATAATAAAGTCTTGAACAGTTCTTGGCCATATTCACCAACCATTCGAAATATATTCTAATTCTACATTTCTAAGTAATATAATTTCTGATTGGCTAAATAATATGATTTAGCCAACCGGATAGTGTGTTTTAGAATGATTGATGAACCTGATCTTCAAACTTACCTTAGGAGCTACTGGTGAAAAGATAACTCTGCCATCTTCAATACCTGCATTCTTAGCAGTCTGTAATACATTAGGCTCACCCACAGCAGGAAACCGCAACAACCATAATACACTGTTTGGTACTTGTCTTAAAATCTCAAACCACATGTGCAATGTGTCTGGGTCTATTTTGTATAGCTGGTTAAAGTTACAATAAACGATTGCATTCTGTGGTAGATGGTATTGAGATCTGGCACTTATTATGATGGATTTTGGGACTATTTCACCACTGGCACACTTATTGTTAGTCTGGAAGTAATATAACAAAAATCAACTGCTTAATATTATCTGTATATGTTATAGGTATGAAAGAATAAAACCTTTCTAAATCACATTTTGTTAAGAGTTTCTGTCCTTTTCTGAAGATGTTTTCAATTTTGCGGAGTCTATCAAAAATTCATGTAAAAAAATAATACAAGAAAATTTCAACTTTATTCAATGAAAAAATCTTAGGTCTTATAATATCCTTCAATCAAACTCAACAGCATAAATAAATCCATAAGTGGATATGATTTAAATGTATGTTAAGATATCACTTAAATAGGAAAGGAAATTTTTAATTTAGGAGACAAAACAAAAATTTGTCGGAAAACTTAATTTGTAATTGGGGAGCAAATTTTCCATTTCCAACAATACTATCATAATTTTCAAATGCAGATAAAATCAGGTTAAACATTTATACACATATACCCTACCTGTTGGTTTGTGACGCCATTTTGAATCTGCACATTATCCAGAATATTTGCATATGCTTCGCCTGTCTGAGTCATATGCTGTAAGACATCATTAAGATCAAGCGTACATGTCTCATAGGTTACTGTACCTGGCCGCCCATCGGACAGATCTGTCTTCTTGCCTGGAGCACATTGAACTGTGAATCTCTGTAATATACAAGAATCGTATTTCATATGAGCCGTTCTGCAAGAAAACCGACATTATGGACAAGGCGTAAAGTATCAACCCGGATCATTCTAAGCATGCAGTGCAGGCTAACTTATACAGACACTTTTCACCTGTTGATTTTCTGTTTCAGGAATAATTATTATATACCTCTTATCCCCTGAGACGGAATGTGTTGGCCCGGATTAGCCTGCCTGCATAGACTGCACAGGCTGATCTGGGTCAATATATTATGTATTCCATACATATTGGTTTTCTCAAGGAATACCTCATATCTTTTCTTATAGTACCTAGTCACCTATCTAAAGAATAAAACATTTTATATAATTTTTTGGGAAAAGGATAAGTTATTATAGAAAAATACCTCAAAAATTCATGTAATTTTCCAACTTAGATAACTAGGACTAGAATAACAATGATTCTTTAACCCTTTCCCACTTGCAGCCACATTTTGATGCAGCCGTCGAAGACACCTTTTGAAAACATTGTGACAAAAGGAGAAAATGCTTATGAAGAGCAATTTCTCCTCTTGCTACAATGTTTTCAACTTTATTTAATAATTATACAATAATTTATAGAGATTTGCCATATTTTTGCCTGGATGTTGTAAAAGCCATCAGCTGAAATATTGTTGTATTTGGGAAAGGGTTAAAGAGAGCTTGTAATCCCTCTGGATTTAAATTGTGAATGTGGGTAGAGACAATCTCATGCACACTGTGAAGTCTAGCATTATCTTCGATTCATCTTTTGAAGAAAATTAAGAATGTCTCAGTATTTAACAGATGTGAAGATAATGCTTTACGTTTCAAATAGCCATGCAGTCTCAAAAATATATAAAAGAGCTATATTTCTGAAACTTGCACAATAACTTGTTTTTTACATATTAATACATCTAAAAAATATGTATTTGTTAAATCACACAATATTTATTATATGTTGAAATCAATTTGAATCAAAATAGAATCAAGATATCAAACATTAGTCATATTAAAATCATTATTAATTTCCTGTTTCCTTCATTGAAATAACAAGATTACAATCAAAAGAACTTGACCTTCAAGAAACTTGTGGGGAAAAAAAGAAATAATTTCTGATGATGAGTCTTTCCTTTTTCCTGTATTCTCAAAAATTACTCATTTATAGGAATTTCCGTTATATATTGTGTGCAAATTTTAAAGCGTCAGTATGCAAAAATATTACACTTTTCCACATAATGAGCTTGCAGCATACCTTTAATTCCACTGCCTGTCGTATAGGTGATAAATCCACTCCACTCAACACTACATTATTGTCCTTATACTTCTGTCTATCTGATGATTTAACGACAATTTTTTCTAGAAGATGAGGGAACATTTGGGCATGATCACCAATGAAATAGGTCTCAGGTATGTAGGCAAACTTCTCAGAATAATGATGTTCCATTACTAGAGGTGATGTGAAAGTATCTGTGAATATGTAGTCCATGTAGGAAGCCCCGCTTGTACCTGGATAACCCAACCACATTACCTGTAAAACACAAATAGTGACATTGTTTAACAATTAATCTTATACCATACCACATTTTTCATGCCAACTGATTTGAAAAAAAATCCATATGGTGCTGTATCCTTGGGAGTTTACGGAGAAATAGCACCATCAGTTTGCCTAGGTCTATATATCCTTGGAAGTCGTGGTAGTGAGACACTAAAGGATTGTTACTTTTAAATCAGTCTTGTCACATCAGAGAGTAGGAGATTCCATAAAAAACATTCTGTAAATATATTTTCAAAGCAGACCAGAACTTGTTGTAGAATTATTCGTACATGAGTTACGAAATTGTAGGTTACTGAGAAATTGCTCTTTTCATGCCACCTTACCCTTTCAGTATTTTGGAAATGTTTAATCAGATATTCAACTCCTTTCATGATTATGAAGTAATTATTACCTGAACTGGGGCAGGCCTAAGTGCAAAAAGTTCATTTCTAGCCCCTTTAGTATATCCATTCATGTTTACAAGTATGTGGATTCCATCTTCATTGATCTTGTCTGCTGCTTTACCATTACAGGGAATCTGAAAAAAATCCATTTATTTCATTCATAGAATGAATTTCTATACTTCTTATCCGTTTTCTTATTGAGTTATGTGCCAAAAAATACTGTAAATGTATACTTATTTCTGGCTTTGTTGGTAATGGTAATTAATAGAGAATTCTGCATAAAGCCATTTCAAATCATGGTCATCAATTGTAGTCTTTTCACAAAATAGATTGACATGAAGCGCTTAATACTGACTTAACCATTTCAATTCCTACAAAGAAATTACATGTATATATAAAGATTTAAATGTACACAATGTTTCAACTAAAACAAGAGGCCCAAGAGGGCCAGTATCGCTCCACGGCCATAAGGCAAAAATAAAATCTCCAAACAGCCCTGCCCCGTGGTGGCTATTTTTTTTACCAACCACCATGGCTTAAAGGAATCTTGTAGAGTGTCACCAAAGGAATGTTTCTGCAAAATTATTTGAAAATATGCCTGACACTTTCGGAGGAGAAGATTTTTTAAGTTTTCACTATGGTCATATAAGTCAAAATAGCCCCGCCCTCTGGCGGCCATGTTTTTCGACCAATCAACATGGCTTGAAGGAATCTGATAGAGGGTCACCCAATGAACATTTCTACAAAATTATTTGAAAATCGGCTGAACACTTTCGGAGAAGAAGATGTTTTAAGTTTTCACTATAGCTATATAACGCAAAAAAGCCCCGCCCCCTGGCGGCCATGTTTTTCGCCCAATCAACATTTCTTGAAGGAATCTAATTAAGGTTCACACAAGGAACATTTCTACAAAATTATTTGAAAATCGGCCTGACACTTTTGGAGGAGAAGATTTTTTAAGTTTGCTCTTTAGCCATATAGGCAAAATAGCCCCGCCCTGTGACGGCCATGTTTTTTTACCAATCAACATGGCTTGAAGGAATCTGATAGAGGGTCACCCACGGAACATTTCTACATAATTATTTGAAAATCTGCTGAACACTTTTTGAGAAGAAGATTATTTAAGTTTTCACTATAGCTATATAAGGCAAAAAAGCCCCGCCCCCTGGCGGCCATGTTTTTCGCCCAATCAAAATTTCTTGAAGGAATCTAATAAAGGGTCACCCAAGGAACATTTCTACAAAATTATTTGAAAATCGGCCTGACACTTTCGGAGAAGAAGATTTTTTAAGTTCTCACTATTTTTTTCTTTCGGTTGCCATGGAAACCAGAATTTTGAATGGATCAAAAAAATTTGAAGGAATTTAGTAGAGGACATTGAGAGGATGCCTCCCATGAAGTTTCAACCAAATTGGCCAAGTGGTTAGGGAGAAGAAGTCGTTTAAAGGAAAAAGTTAACGCACGCACGCACGCACGGACGCACGACGGACAATTCGCCATGACATAAGCTCGACTGGCTTTCAGCCAGTGGAGCTAAAAATGATATTAGTTAACTGCTTATTCAAATTTTGTTTTCTCTTTCAACATAAGTTATGTTGAATAATGGCTTTTCCTGTGTAATGAATCAGTGTACCAGACAGAAGTCATCCAAACACTGGAGAACAGCTGAGGAAGCTACCCCAGTGTCCAAGCACAGTCATTTACTAATACCATTTACAGGAAGCTACCCCGGTGTCCAAGCACAGTCATTTACTAATACCATTTACCCCCTTCCCATAAACAAAACATTTGCAGTCAACCACTTTGAAAACGTCAATGCAAAAATATAGAATATCTAAATTAATGACAGTGTATTTGTTGAATAGAAATGAAAACAATGCGGCAAAAGGAGAAATTTTCCATCATGAACAAAATTCACATTTCACCACAATGGTTTAAAAATCTTCTTCTGATGATAGGTCAAAATATGTCTGCATAAGTAGAAGAGTTAAATATAACTTTGGAATAACCCAAGCAGGTAATAAATGTAACATTTAAAATACAATTTTCAACTAATACAAATTCTGTGTATCTTGACTATACCTGTGATAGATCAATGAAATTTTCTGATTCCCTGCACACTTTTTGTCTAAAGTTAGTACCATCATCGGGTGTTAAAGCATAGCAGAAAACCTGTAATATTGATTTAGAAATCATAAGTTAGGAGACGGAACATTCTCCCCAAACGCCCATTAATTCAGAATATTTATTGATACTCTTATCAAATAAAGATTATTCTTAAACAAGATGTGTCACAAGGCAGTAACAAAAGTGGTCAAAAGTCAATGCCATGACAATGAGAATTTTGGTAGAAAGGACTTGCCACAAGGAATACTAAACTCTAATATGAAAGCTGTATCAAGGTTGTGGCCAATGTTTGAAGTTTTAGCCACAAGCAAAACAGTCGGGCTAAACATCATTTGCCCCAGAATCTTTGATTCCTGGGGCATGAAACATTTCTCTGAAATTCCTCTTATCAACATATTTCGTGACAAGCTGAAATCAAAATACATCATATTTGACATTTCTTATTGTCATATAACAATTTTGTCAAATTACAACATCTTTAAATTTAAAATTAAAAATAATCATCCTAAATCGCGATTTGACTTTAGTCGGATGACATTTCTGCCCATATACCTGGACCGTGCAATGTTTCACCGTCAAGGAACCCAATTAATCTTGTTGGTAGCCGCAACTTCACTTAATAACTGTGCTCATAGTTTTCCTTTGTATTATTCTGGATCACGATTACTGTAAGCAAATTCAGCTAGGGAAACATGTGGTATGCCAAATGCAGTATGAGTTACGGCTGGTAGTGTTTCGGGCCCATTTAAAAATCGTCTACTGCCAAAGGCAGGATATATCCGCTAGCTCTCTTCCCCGAAGAAAAGCCATTGAATTTAGGCTGATACACAGGTTATTCACAGAATGACTTTATATACAGTATCCTATTCTTTGCCCGTTCAAATCATAAGCTTTGATGAAGCTGTCGTTATGGTACACAATCCTAATACTTTACCTAGATGATTTATTGTTTTTGGGAAAAAGGGAACTGGGCATCGTGCTTCCATGATGTCTGTTTTCTGTCACAAAATGGGTTTGCTAGGATTACTTAACTGCTTGAGTATATACTTTTAAAAAATGTACGTTTAAGAAATGTCGTTCTTGATTGGTATCTTGGATAATTGGATAAATTGGTTTGAAACCTGGGGATATACTTTCATAAAAAAATGTACTTTTAAGAAGCTATTCCAGCAGATAATAAGTGAAATTTAAGTATACACTTTCAGCAACAAATGTACTTTTAAGTAAATGCAGTTCATTATAATTGGATCTTTTAACTGTGATTGCTAGGCTATCTTGCATTCCTTTCTGCCGCAGATTGATCAATTGAATCTAAGGTTTGAAAGCCTCATTTTGATCTTTAGGCAGAATCGGGTATGGAAGACGACCCAAAAGATACTGGGTTGTATTATAAATGAGGACTTTCAGATCACATGCACATTGGCCCACATACCTTGATGTAACAGGACCTCACTGAGGACATAACCGTTTTAGCAATTTCCAGATTTCCTTGATATAGACGGCATGTTTGACTTTGAGGTTGAATATCGTTTTTATGGCTGTGCAGCCAACTTGTTAGGCTGCTTAAGATTGCAAAGATTACTGGTGCATTTAAGAAAACCTAACGGTGATATTGCTTAAGACCCTTGCATTTTATTTGTAAATGTTTGGAACTAAATAGTGGTCCGTTTCCCTGTAGTTTGTAAGTGAAAGCGACTTGCTCACACGCATTAGTCTAAAGAAATTCAAGGTATGCCGTTTTTTAAAAAAGGAAGCATCGAAGTGGGGAATTGCAGATGTTAGGAAATATGTAACTTATCTACTCAGTATGACACCGTTGGTCGGGGCTCGTTTTTTGTTTGAGCTCTTTTACAACCCTTCTAGAAAATTTTTCAAAATTGAGTGCGGTGGTAGGGTCATTGAAGTTATCGCTTGCAGGAAGCTCTGCCAGTCTTCATGCCATTTTGCAAATATTACAGGATACCCATACTGTTTTGAGGTTATTCTCCTTTCGTTGTTTCCGCATACTTGCCAGGGATTGTGGTTTCATCAAGAAACCTTGAGGCTTCCACTAACTGCATGCCTACAAGAAGCCCTGTGATTCTTTGTGCCATTTCGCAAAAAATGCAGGATACCATAATTGTCTCATTCTTCCTTTAGCCAAATTACACTAGTCATTTCCTACTGTTCTGAGCCAAATTACACTAGTCATTTCCTACTGTTCTGAGATTGGTTATTCCCTGATTCGTGCTTTAACCGTAATGCTTGCCGTATCTTGGACTTTGCTTAAGATGATGCAAATGGTTACCCATTTTCACGCTCTTAATTTAGTGGTGTACTAACAAAAGCTATATGTTCATTATGTTTACCTACTCCTTACATCCGTCTTAACGTAATGCTTCAGCTTGGTTCACAAGCCGCACCATTCCTAAGTTTATTTACAGATATTTGGATCATGGGTGATCTCTGATTGCTAGAGTGGAAGGATGAGCTAATTTAAGCAGGTCACATGGTCTGGGTTTGTATGATTAAAAGGTGTCAGTGGTATTTTCTGAAGCCGACTGCTTCCCAAGTTACAGTTTATATCACCCGTCACCAACAGTCAGTCATGATCTTAGTTCTCCTATCCTAGATGGGAATGATCTTGTTGGTACTACACAATGGAAACTTATGAAGTACATGAAAGCATGCATGCATGAAAGTAGACTTCTATTATATTGCTTCTACAATCCCCTCTGTTTTTATTGCTTGGTGAGAAATCTGGCCAACCCGCAAGGGGAGGGGTTGCTCACGATGAGCAATATTTCTCCTTTTGTCACCATGCTTTCAACTCAATCCAATAATAATTCTCTCATTTGTAGACATTTTCCACATATTAGCCAATCTGTTTTCAAAGTTGTCTGCTACAGAATTGTTGTATGTAGGAATGGGATAACTTATCATCATCATACATTCGTTCCGACATTTAACAGAGGTCGCTGTGACACGTCGCTGTGACACGTGTCGTTCGTCTTTTACCAGTGGACTAGCAGTCTATGTGGAAAAGCAGCCAGTTGCTTGGAAAAGTAGGTTGTATGGAGTACTGGTGTGAAAAAATCCAGGAAACATGAGTAGGTGAACTGGCTGCAGTGATATGACTGACTAGCAGTCTATGTGGAAAAGCAGCTAGTTGCTTGGACAAGTATGTTGTATGGAGTACTGGTGTGAAAAAACATATGAGAAGGGGAACTGGTTTAACAGTGTTAAACCCAAATCAATTAATTGGTGAGAAATCATCATGGATCTAATCAATTGAGCTTTTGGGGGAAAAATAAGTAACAAAAGAAACACATTAATACAACTGGATATCAGATTGTGAGGAATTTATGGAATGGTAGATCAATTATATGGGAAATTGATACCAATAAGAGTAGGTGAACTGGTTTAACGGCGTTGAACCCAAATCAATCATGGATTTCCTGGAGAGCCCTAGAATCTAATCAATTGAGCTTTGGGGGGAAAAATAAGTAACAAAAGAAACACATTAATACAACTGGACATCAGATTGTGAGGAATTTATGGAATGGTAGATCAATTATATGGGAAATTGATACAAATATAAGTAGGTGAATTGGTTTAACGGCGTTGAACCCAAATCAATTAATTGGCGAGAAATCATCATGGATTTCCTGGAGAGCCCTAGAATCTAATCAATTGAGCTTTGGGGGGAAAAATAAGTTACAAAAGAAACACATTAATACAACTGGACATGAGCTTGTGAGGAATTTATGGAATGGTAGATCAATTATATGGGAAATTGATACCAAAATAAGTGGACTTGTGAGGCTGATAGAAAGGCCGCTGAATGGGGGAAAAATTTATACTAAATTTTCTGTGGCGGATTCTAGCGGCCAGTGAGTGGGCGGCATAGTGATCTAGCATACCTAATAGTCAGAATTCATTGTTATTTATACCTCCAACGTCGACCTCGAGGCTTGGACTCTGCATCAGTCAGGAACGGGGCCTCGGGTGTCACGGACGAGGAGCTGGGAACTGTGAGGGGCTATTATGCATGGCATGTCAAGGATGTGGAACCTTGCAAGGCGGCTTCTCACAGGATTCCAACAATCCTAAGTTTAATTCATGGCTTTGTCTATGGCACGCACCATTGATAAATTATCTATAGGGGAGAGGGATGCCCAGAACAGGCAGGGGATGTCTTGTATTAGCGTATCCCTCGCGGAACCCACTTTTAGGCCTTTTATAATTATGCAGGAAGTAAAGTACATACTGTTGTGGACTGGAAGGAAGGGATTAAGAAATAAAAGCTTACTTTGGAAAGGAATGGATTAATAAATAAAAGCTTACTTTGGAAAGGAATGGATAAATAAATAAAAGCTTAATTTGGAAAGGATTGGATTAAAAATAAAAGCTTAATTTGGAAAGGATTGGATAAAAAATAAAAGCTTAATTTGGAAAGGATTGGATTAAAAATAAAAGCTTAATTTGGAAAGGATTGGATAAAAAATAAAAGCTTAATTTGGAAAGGATTGGATTAAAAATAAAAGCTTTATAAGAGTATGTACAGTCTGGAATAAAAGCATAATGATTGCACTTATTAGTTACATATAGTTGGTGCGTGCAACTGCATAACAGTCTAATGATCACTGTGCCGTCCTCCATGATGGCTGAATACCACTTGCGTCCAAATTATCTCCACAATAATAGTGTTAGTAAGGTGTGTTGTTATTATTTATTGTCTGGAAATAAATGTGTTGTATTTGATGATTTTACTTTTATGTTATTTTATTGTGGCGGCATCCTAAAATAATGAGAATTTTGGTAGAAAGGACTTGCCACAAGGAATACTAAACTCTAATATGAAAGCTGTATCAAGGTTGTGGCCAATGTTTGAAGTTTTAGCCACAAGCAAAACAGTCGGGCTAAACATCATTTGCCAGAATCTTTGATTCCTGGGGCATGAAACATTTCTCTGAAATTCCTCTTATCAACATATTTCGTGACAAGCTGAAATCAAAATACATCATATTTGACATTTCTTATTGTCATATAACAATTTTGTCAAATTACAACATCTTTAAATTTAAAATTAAAAATAATCATCCTAAAATTTAACATTTCTGACATCTCTGTTATATAAAGACTTCCTATATACTAAACAAGAGTTGTCGGAGGACAATATAGCTCGCCTATCAGGGATATCGTCTATCAGGGCCTACTTCAGAACAGTTATAGCATGGGTATAAAGTCCAAAATCCAAAAGTGGAATAATTCAGTTGAAATTGAATTTACAAAAGAAAGACAAGAATTACGCATAATTAAATGTCTCACTGTGTCCCCTGCTTTGACTATCAAGGCAAGTGTAAAACACAAAAAGTAAACAAAACTCTAACATTGAGCTAAATACAATTATTTTTAAACAAGAAATAATAAAAAAAAAAAGTTCAAAAATACAAGAAATTTAAAAAAAAAAATTGAGCTGAACACAAAGTTCCAAAATTCAAGAAAAAAAATAAAAAATAAAAAAATAATGCTCAAAGTTCAAAAATACAAAAAAATGAAATTAATCCAACAAAATATGAAGAAGCTATGCCCAATTTTCAAAATCCAGCAAAAAAAAAATGTTTTACCCCAAAAAATATGAAAGCCCTAGAACCAGTACTTATTGAGAAAAAAAAAAAAATCGAAACTTTAACGTTGAGCTAAACGCAAAATTGAAAAATACAAGAAAAGAAAAAGAAAAAAATCCAAATGTTTGAAAAAAATCCATTCCAGAGTTATGGGACTTGACATACAAGGTCCCCTAATGACCCTGAATAAGTGTGTAAAGTTTCAAAGCAACAGCATACACAGTGTCTGAGAAAAGGCCTTGCACGCAAAGGTTTGACCAAATTTCTAAGTCCAAAAAGGGGCACAATTCAGTCAAAATCCATTCCAGAGTTATGGGACTTCACATACAAGGTCCCCTAATGATCCTGAATAAGTGTGTGAAGTTTCAAAGCAACAGCATACACAGTGTCTGAGAAAAGGCCAACGCCATAACATAAGCTCCCCTATTTCTTCGAATAGGCGAGCTAATAATAGATAACTATGCATATATCAGTATTTATGTAACCTGATAATGTGTTTAACCCTTTCCCAAAACAAATCTGCAGCAGACGACCTTCAAAACGTGTGGACGAAAATATGGAAAAAATGAGGGTATATTTACTGAAAAAAGTTGAAAACATTGTGGCATTGCTCGCTTTGAGCAATTTCATCTTTTGTCACAATGTTAGAAAGCGTCTACATTTGGGAAAGGGTTTAAAGATATCACAAACTAAAACCTTACCTCTACCCTATCTGTATCATGAAGTCCTGGTATACTTTGCATGAGATGGGATGTAGGATGATTACAGAAATCAGAACTCACATAACCTATTCTAAGTCGGCCTCCACTGGCCACCAAGTCTTTTGGATGTTTGTAAGGGGGTTTGTGGAGAATGTTGATCTGAAAGAGAAGACAAATTATAGAAACATGATAACACACTATTTATTAACAGATAATTGCACATGGTATATTCTGCAAGCTTATTATTTCAAGACTAGGACATAATTGAAAAAATTCTAAGCAAATATTCTATTACATACCTGAAAATAAAATACATATTAAGGAAATTGCTGGTCAGAAAACTTTTTCAAATTGTGGAAAGCCATAAAAACAAAAAGAGTAATTGTGTGTCCACTTACCATGTATTTTTATATGATATACAAGTTGTTGCCCATGTACCAAATAAATAATTCACCACCTCATGCACAGGTCGAAACCTAGAACCAAACTTTCAATTCTTATTTTAACCCTCCCTTTCTTACAAACACATGCTTTCAAATGCCTCTGCAGCATTGATGAATTTTTAAAACATTGCGACAAAAAGAGAAATTGATTGTAACTATTCTAATATCATATTTTCTTTAACATCAATTTTTCATATTTTTGCCAACACGTCTTCAACATCACCTGCTTCCAATTTGTTGTATGTTTGAAAGAATTTTAAAATTGGCAATAAAGCCTCCTCAATCATTAAGAGGAACATTTTACACAATAAGTAGCCCTCACCTTCTCTATGCATAAATTTGCATGTTTAGCAGCAATCATTTTTCTGACATGATGTTTTAATGGGTACAACATAGTGTGATGTGGATGAACTGAAGGGAGACGATTCCTTTCTAACTGTTCATCTACTATCTGTATGAGTCTTCTCATCCTGGAATCGTAATCGGACCAGTCACACACAATCTGGAAATACAAAAATAATTCATTTTCATCCCAGTGTCTCCTTCAACCTTTTCCCGTCCAGCCCAGTAGCTCAGTCGGTCTGTCAATCCAGGGGTTGAGTTTGAACCCAAGCTTGGCGAACATTCTTTCCGAAGTTTGACAAAAGTCATTGTGACAAATGTCATTTGTCTTCAACCAATGGGCTAACAGGTAATGTGGAAAAGCAGCCAGATACTTGGAAAGTATGTTGTGTGGAGTACTGGTGTGAGAAAGCTAAGACACCAATGAGTAAGTGAGTCGCGATATGACTGATAATTGTTAATGGCGTTAAACCCCAATCAATTAATCATTTACCCTTTCCCACATACAACAAATCTGCAGCAGACTAATTTGAAACATTTAATCAAAAATAAAACCTCTCTAAAATGAAAGAACTTTAATTGAATAAAGCTTAAAACATTGTGACAATTTGCAACCATGTTTTCAAATGTCGTCTTATGCGGAGGCTTCAGAAAGCGTCTCTTTGTGGGAAAGGGTTATTTTACCTAAATTACGAAGCTCCCCTAACTATTAAAGTCAGATCTGTGGCAAGTTTTATTTTTTTTTGTGAAAATATTCCTTGCTTAAATAAATATTATCGTATAAATTTATTAAAATCAAATGTCCAATCTTAAGACTTTAAATCCAAACATGGCTAAACAAAGGCTCGGATTAATACCATGCACTTTGCAATTAAGAGGAAAATAATAGACACAGTATAATTAATCTTGATGGAAATAAATAAATTTAGCTAATGCTTTTAACATTATTGCAGTGTACTTAAACAATTAACAATGATTCTCAGAACATGACTATGTCTAAAATCAAGTAGATAATATATGTGGTACATTTGAAATTATCATTGTCCAGCCAACATAATAATTATCAAAGGCAAAACACATATCACTTACTTTTCCTTAAATTTGCCTCATCATTGTAGCGTTTCTTGATGTACTGACTGTGTAAAGCTCAATCATCAATAGTTTTGAACATTCTATCTGCTAAATTACAATACTCAGGGTTGTCTATATTCACAAAAGCAATTAATCACTCACCTGTAAACAATGGGCCAGATTACAATAGGCATCCGGGAAATCTGGTTTTAACTTCAATGCAGTCCTATAGGAAGTTATAGCATCAGGAATGTTACCAGCATCCTTTAAAATAAAATTTAAATAATCGTAAGTTCATACATTTTGAATGTTCCCACATTGTACAAACAAGAGTACCGCAAACGGTACATAATACGCCCGTCAGGAACTTCTTTGTAAGTTTCCTCTTTGTTTTGATATATTGTTTCTTTGTAAAAAGTTAATAAAGTCGTTCAGGAATAAGTTGTTAAAGAATAATGGGAAACTATGAAAAATGCATAACTCCTGCAGAAATTGACAAATATTCTAAGTCCAAAAAGGGGCATAACTCATTCAAAAATTGACGAAATTGGAGGAAATGTGAACTTGATCTGTGATACATGATTACAAAGCCATATTCATAATTGCAGGTCAATAGCTCAAAGTATGTAGAAAAAAAGTGCGGAAAACAAATATTCTAAGGCCAAAAAGGGGCATAACTCATTCAAAAATTGACGAAATTCGAGGAAATGTGAACTTGATCTGTGACACTTGATTACAAAGCCATATCCATAATTTCAGCTCAATACATCAAAGCATGTAGACAAAAAGTGCGGAAAACAAATATTCTAAGTCCAAAAAGGGGCATAACTCAATAATAAATTGACGAAATCCCAGGAAATATGAACTTGATATGTGACACATCACTACAAACTTTATACAAAATTTCAGCTCAATAGCTCAAAGTATGTAAGAAAAAAGTGCGGAAAACCCGAACGGACGGACGGAGATGACCATACCATAATACGTACCGTTTTTAAGAAACGGTCGTATAAAAATGGATGTCTTATCCTTGCTCTATGTTTGGTAAAAGAGCATCAAAAGTATATGTAACGGAAAACAAGAAACTGCTAAATAGCAGCTTGCATCGTTTCTGATGAATTAGTTTGATACAGTATTTGAGGATTTAAGCTGTGACAAAAGTTTGAGATACTTGAACCCAAGACAAACTTTAACTTAAGTCATGTTTTTCATTTATCTAAAGAAAAATATACCAAATGATGGCAGCAATGAATCATTCCCATCAAGTTGAAACCACATGTGAAATTCAATTGAAGCGAGAAGAGATATTGACCTAAAAACAAAGATTTACCAACCAATCTAGACAATTTCAATCTATAGGCCACAGTGATTGCTAAGCTAACCTCTATAAACCTTTATCAAATTATCAAAGGATTTGATCTGGCAATCTTCAGACAAAGATTAATGGCATCAATATAACATCGTAAAGGGATGGGGCTGAATTATAAACATGAACTTGCCTTATGGATTGATGCCAGGTTACTGTGGGCATCAGCAAAAGATGGGTTTATCTGTATAGCTCTCTGGTAACACTGCATAGCTCCTTGTATGTCCTGCATCTCCTTCAGTAAATTACCCATGTTGGAATATGCATCCGCAAATGAGGGGGATATCCTGTAATCAAAGAATGAAATTAAGTAAGTAAACAATAAAGCATATATATATATAGAGGTTCTTACATGAGTGCTTTTAAATAGCTATAATGAAATGAATTGACATAATCAATATGACGTGAGGCTTTACCAAGAGTCATATAAATTAAGTCAGCAAGTTTCTTAACAAGAGGGCCATGAGGCCCTGGAATCGCTCACCTGAGAATGGGCTATTTAATACTTAACTCTTTCAGCGCCAATGGCAATATTATCAAGACAAACTTTCTGACAAAAGTTCAAGCTGCTCAAGTCAAAAATGCAATCTCTTTAGTGTTAACTCGATTGTTCTACAATTTGGCATAGTGACCTAGTTGTTGACCTGACCTGACCCATATTCAAACTTGACCTAGATATCACTAAGACAAACATTCTGACAAAGTTTCAACATGCTCAAGCCAAAAATGTGGCTTCCAGAGTGTTAACAAGATTTTCCTTAAATTTGGCCTAGTGACCTAGTTTTTGACCGGACACGACGCAGTTTCAAACTTGGCCTAGAAATCACTAAGACAAACATTCTGACAAAGTTTCAACATGGTCAAGCCAATTATGTAGCTTCCAGAGTGTTAACAAGATTTTCCTTAAATTTGACCTAGTGATTTAGTTTTTAACCGGACATGGCCCAGTTTCGAACTTGGCCTAGATATCACTAAGACAAACATTCTGACAGTTTCAACATGTGACTTCCAGAGTGTTAACATGATTTTCTTTCAATTTGACCTAGTGACCTAGTTATTGACCCCACATGACTCAGTTTCTAACTTGGCCTAGAGTTGATGGAGATATATGTTCTGATAAACTTTCATAAAGATTGGATTCAAAATGTTGCCTCTAGAGTGTTAACAAGCAAATGTTGACGACGGACAAAAGGCGATCACAATAACTCACCTTGAGCTGGTGAGCTAAAAACAATTAAGCATGAATGCAAAATTCTATCTTTCACATGACACAAACAGACCGGAGACGACTTTTGAAAACATTTCAACAAAAGAAGAAATTGCTCAAAATGAGCAATGTCACAATGTTTTCAGTTTTTTCCAATCATTATACTTTCACTTAGAGATTTTTCACATTTTTGCAAATGCTTCTAGAAGTTGTCTACTACAGATTTGCGGTATGTTGAAAAGGGATAAAAGTCACAATGCAGTACACAACTAAATACTCATACCTGATGGCCGACTTGTAGTGCACTAATGCGTCGTGTAGTTTTCCCTGCTGTTGTAACACACTGGCCAGATTAGAGTGAGCCACAGCAAATTCAGGAAACACTTCTAGAGCTCTCAGGTATAGTTTAACAGCTTCTTCTGTGTCTCCTTGCTCTCTTTTAATGTTGGCAAGATTGTTGAGAGAGTCAGAATGAGTAGGAACCAGTGATAGGGCTGTGTTATAACACTCTTCTGCATCTTTCACCTGGTGATAGTTAAATTAAGATATATATTTATATAACTATTTTTGTTTGTTTTATTGGGGTTCTACGACATTTTCTACATTATTGTAGTTATATCATAGCCATAGAACATTTATTCATGATCCTTTGGTAAACTAGAAATATCACTGAAGGTGATGAATACCCCCAGCCGGTGCCTGACAATATACATATGTATGAGAAATTCAATGGGGCCATCACTCATTTAAAATAATTCCAATGCAACACACCGACAATATGCACAACTAGGCTTGGTATCAATCATTCTTGTGAAGTTATGTTGAATTATGACCAAGGGTTGCTGAGAAATAGTGTTCACAAGAAATGTCCACAGACCAACAAACCGAATGACCGACAAGCGTCACGTGACTCCTATTTAGCCCCCATATACTATGTATTCATGCATGCCATCAATTCATGGCGACTTTTTAATTTATATCATATGAGAACAGGAAAAAAACACAATATATATCAAAATCATGCAAGTTTATACCCAAAGATTGATTGTTGTTCAGATATAAAAGAACGATTTCAGCATGTATACCAAATTTGCACTCAGAGTTTCCAATCAACATTAGAATCAATCGTAAATATAGTCCTGAGAAAATAATTTCAGTATTTATATCTCTAAGTGTTATTACCATTCCTTTCTCCTTCAAGGCATTGGCAAGATTGCAATAGGCATCAGGAAAGTTAGGCTGTAGGTCTATTGCTCTTCTGTAGGTATCTATGGCCAGGTCTATTAACCCTTGTTCATAATACACACAGGCAAGATTTCCATGGACAACTGCGTGATTTGGGTTGAGGCTCAGGGCTCTCAGATACCCTGCAACAGCTCTACAAAATAAAGATATTTGAACATTCATGAATACATAATCTTATATCTGAAGTCATTATCTGATTAGCGTATTTTAGATATACCCAAATTGAAAGTATTTAAATTAAGACATTCTACACAATGGATAGTATAGTTGTCTAATGAGTTTTAGTTATTTATTTCAAATCAATCATAAAAAGGTTCTAATTTTGTATGTCTTTTGAACATAGACTTAACATGCTCTCACAGTAATGTGTAAGAAAATTCCAAAGGTTGAACCCTGCACATCATGGACATTTGTATGATGAGGATGGTGCTCTTCCTCGTAACAGCCAACATTTATTTATTGAAAACATGAAACTTAGGTATACCATGACAGAGATCACTTACCTGTCAAAAATTCTACCTTCTTTGAGAACATTTCCCAAATTGATGTAGGCATCCAGGAAACTGGCATCCAAAGCAACAGCCTGTACGAAGGTACAAACACTTAGCAATAAACTCACTATTTGACCCTTTTCCACATGTGGACACTATCTGATGCATAATGCAGCTGATGACTTTTCCCACAATATTTACATGTCTATTCATTAATCATATTCTTTTTAAAAAAAAAATTCAATTTTTGTCTTTATGTTTTCAAAGTTGTCGGCTGCAGACTTGTTGTATGTGGGAAAGGGTTATATTAATTATTTTACTATTTAGAATGCTACAGCAGTTTTTGTTATTGCTGCTTTCCCACACATAGACGCTTTTTGACCCCTCTGCAGCAGATGACTATTGAAAACATTTTGACAAAAGGATAAATTGCTCATAACGAGCCTTTTTGCCACAATGATTTAAACTCTTATTTTTTTAATTTTCATTTCAAGAGCTTTTCCATATTTTGGCCTACATGTTTACAAAGTCGTCTGCTGCAGGTTTGTTGTATCTGGGAAAGTTATAATTATATTAAACATGATACAGTTAGTTGTCTCAAATATTTTTTTCCTAATATCTCATGTTTTCATTCAATACTTCCTGGATAATAATAACTAAGATAATCTCGATATGAAATGAGTTAAGTTTGCAAGATGATTGATGGAGAATGGTTATTAATGATTACCAATTATATAAAAAACAAGAGCTGTCGGAGGACAGCGCGCTCGACTATATGCCGCTTATTCACATAAAGCACTATTTCATTATATTGCACTTAAGTACTATTAACCCTTTCCCTCATACGGCAAATCTGAAGCAGACGACTTTGAACGTATTTTGTCAAATACTTATAAATGAAAATGCCAACTTGCCCTAAAACTTTAACCGGACGCCGCCGGAGACAGTAGTAAAGCTCTCATATTCTTCGAATAGTCGAGCTAAAAATGAACTAGCATGGCTAAACTCTGTCTCAGACAGGGTCCTTGTGAATATATTCTTTTCTCGTTAAGAAGAGTTTTATTTTACAAGAAGACCTTGGTGAAGATCAAAATAAGTCAGTACATTTATTTCTAGCATACTGTGCCCCATTCTCTTTCTTTCAGACATAAATTCAAAAGTAACGTTTGAAGACTTAAACATTTTTTCTGTTACAAAACCTTACCTTTTCAAAATGGTGAATGGCAAGCCATATTTCTCCTTGTGCATGAAAGACACATCCCAGATTGCTCCAGGCTACAGCAAAGTTTGGTTGGGTCTCAATAGCTTTCAAATAACACGCCTTTGGTAAACAACAAAATCATTAATTAACTCACATGCTATGGCTATGGCTATTAGATGTAAAACTGCCCCTCAGAAGATGCAACTATAGAAATAAGACGCAGCGCGGTAAGTGTTCGCAGAGCAGCTTACCAAAAATAAGAAATATGAAAGAAAAGTTTGACTATGCATTCAATACAGTTGTTGATAAACCTACTGAAAAAGAAGTGTTTTTGTTGACAATGTACAAAACAATGGTCATCGTTAGAATGTAGTATATATATATATATGTGCATAAATTCACTTTACTGTATGGTTGTTTCATGTTACTTGTATATGCAAAATATTTATTGAATAAATTGCAGATTTTTCAAACCCATTTTCTTTTCAGCTGACAAGGCAAACTATTTCCCCATAACTTTTTTTATTATTTTTAAAAAAATCAATTAAGACATTTTATTTAAAGAAAACTAAAGACATACAAACATATATTGAAACCATACAGTTACAAGGAATAATTGCACAGCTATATAAAAGTGACAACTGAAGACCTTTTCATTACCTTTGTTATCATGTGAAATTGGATTTCAGATCAATACAGATTTGTTTTAGATCTGTTAGGCCGATTTGAAAAGAAATTAAGTGAATCTAACAGTTGCCTTTTTTTTTAACAAAAACAAAGTAAGGCAATCTACTCAAGTTTATTCACCTTTTATAACAGCATGTCACACAAGAGTGTTTACATGTGGCGCCTGCCAATATGTCAGTAAATATTTGTGTCACAAGACGACAGAGAAGTGATCTCTACACCTCTCCCTGTCAAAGCAGGAAAACAAAAATTAACTCGAGTCTAAAATATAACATGTCAAAATATCTGAAGTTTTATTGACCTTATCCAAAAATCACATGATACTACAATTAATGTTTCATGTAATTTGTATCTACTCTTCTCTCCAATACTTTTATGAGTCATGCTTAGCCTCTGATCCTTTACCTTTAGCATTTAAAACTGAAAGTGGGGGGAAAATGCAGAAAAAAGAGCTCTTGCTTCTTAACTGTTTTCAACCTCAAACACACCATTCAACATTACTTTGTGTGATTCCAAATGCTTTAAAGAAAAGGATTATTATTTTTTAAAATTCCTGTGTTTTAAAGTTTACAGAACAAAGACAGACAAAACAACATTTCTAACTCAATCTTTTGCCAAATATATGAACATATCTCAAACTTCTTCACCAATCTGTACCATTGGAAAAAACAACATTCATTGTCAGATTGGTAAAGAAATATATAAAGTTTACATTCTGGAAAGTTGAATGATTTTCCTTTTAGGGTAGTACAAAAGAATATATAGTAATGGAGTAAAGAGGATAAACATATCAACACTTATACATACACACACCTGTCCTCACCTATGTTTAGACATATAACTGAATCAGAAAGCAGTTGTGCATATTATAAAGTAGAAAGTGAAATGTAAGAGGTGACTTTAACAATGTTTCATAGTTGTTAATTGATCAATAGATTATAGGTAATCTAAGTAGGTATCTGAACATGGTAATAGGTATTGGTATTTAATTTGAAAATACAGAAATTTAATGTACTAATTCAAAACAATTAATGGAATAAACAATTCTGGTACAGTAATTTTTCAAAGGACACAAAAATGAGCAAGCTGCCATTCGGAGATGACACAAGTAAACATGGACTTATTTACAGGCATATCTGTCATTGTGATATTGTATTATACATAGTTGAAATGATTTGTTTTGGGATATCTTTGACAAAAAAATATCAGTAAATTTTGATCAAAGCAAATATCATATCATCACTTGAATACATTTGATTTTATAGGCATATGACTAGCAACAATATTGCGTCAAACTTTCAGTCAAAAGCAAAAGTGCAAATAAGAAGAATTTTGTATTTTATCTTTAAAAACAATTTTCTATTGTTCACAAGACCTTTCCAATATTATATTAAGGTTCCATTGTATTGTTTTCCAGAAATACAGAGTATGACAAAGTTAAATCCTCATCATCTGCAACTCCAATAAATCACCTTTTTAAAAAGTAAATTAAGTTTTATGCATTAACCCTTTTCAACTTGCAGAAGCATTTTGACGCATTTGCATCAGCCAATGTTTTAAAACACTATGGCAAAGGAGAAATGCTCATCGTAGTTAAGTTTTCCTTTTGCCACAATATTTTTAACTCATATTCAACAAATCAAGTTTCATATTCCATAGTTTTGCATAGAGGTTTTAAAAGTGGTCTGCTCACAGATTTGGCTTATATGGAAAAGGATAAACACATGAAAGTTGTAAGGTCAAAATAATGTCTTATGATTCTTAGGTTACATTTCTTAACATAGGTATAAAGGTAACAGTGGTGTGTGTAATTTAATGAAAAAGTAATGGAAGTTTTCTTTCATATTTCTTAAATCTGTCATGCATTAAAACCAATCTGAACATCCTTGCTTTAGAAAGCAGAATAAAATAAAAGTTTTTCTTGTTTGTCAAATATGAACAAATGTACCACTTTTCTTCATTCAAGGATATAATCAAATAGAAGAAAGAGACAGTAATAGATTAATAAACAAAGAAAACATAAAATTTAAATTATATTCAGATTGCTTTTAGTATATCTCACAGTCGCTTGCTGGCAGGCCCTAA
This sequence comes from Serripes groenlandicus, assembly GCA_031761405.1. Classification (NCBI taxonomy): domain Eukaryota; kingdom Metazoa; phylum Mollusca; class Bivalvia; order Cardiida; family Cardiidae; genus Serripes; species Serripes groenlandicus. The sequence continues at coordinate 81,245,057 of JASEVX010000006.1, forward strand.
ACGCAGGCGCTAATGAAGCAATATAAAGAATACCACCATTTTGAAGAAGTATTTGCAGAGCAAAAATAGTCAGTCAATAGTGAATTATTCCTAATGGTGAACAGATCAATTCTCAAAGAATAATTTTCTATATTGATACATCCAGTATACAAAATAAAATCAGTCTAAATGGTTTCTTAAGCCTAGTACAAAATACCTTTAATTTAAAATATTCAATGAAGTTTGTATTTGTTTTTCCCCCAATTTCAATCTTTTTGAAGTTAATATAAAGTACAAACAAGAAACATAAATGACTTGTAATATTGACATTAATTCAATTTATAAGGGCCATGATGACCCTGGAATCGCTCATCTGATTTATGCAATATGAATTATAATGCCAACTACATTTTGTGGAGAGGTAAGCTAATACAAGAATCCCAATGCGCAGTATAGCTTCACTTGCCACAAGGCTAAATAACCCAACCAATATTGTCAGACTTTTGTCAATTAATGTGACTGGAAGAATTGAAATGAAGATTAACAAAGTTTTTCCAAGTTAAAACACACTACCAGACAATGAAACAAACCTAATAGCTAAGCTCTAGGCATTACAGTTTTTGTCAAGAAGGTTTTTTCTTTCAGTTGCCATGGAAACTAGAGTTCTGCATATAAATCCCTTTGAACAATTTTGAAAGGACACCAACAATTAAACATCCCTGTGAAGTTTCATCAAAATTGACCAAGTGGTTTAGGAGGAGTTGAAGTGAACAGCGGACAACGGATAATGAGTGTTCACAATAGCTCTCCCTGCACTTCGTGCCCAGGTGAGCTAAAAAGCATTATCAAACCCCTCTTATCAACATATCTTTACATGATTTTTTTTCAAATAATTATTATCACGTCAAAGAATTGCGACTGACTATGTTACATACTACCTTCAAACCTGTAATGACATCTATTTGACCATATTGTATATTTTCCTACCACTTGTGAGCTGGAACGTAGTAGTCGGTTCATCAACTCATCTCCTATCCTGGTAGAAGATATATAGTGTTAACTGTGTCCATTGTTCCTTGTGAAAGTCAAAAAAAAAAAATAGAAACAAAATCAGATGAATTGTTTGGTTGAATTTGACATACAGGTAATGTAATTAAATGAAGAATCACCATGAGTGTGATTGGTGTAATGTACAGGTACACAATGAAGTTGAATGAACCCTCCGAGATGAAGAAACTCATATTGTATTGAAGCATGGTCTATGTCCTAACAATTTAGATCAAACTGAAAGCCAATCTACTTAGATTTAGAACATAAATATTAATAACATCGAGATTCAACTGTGTATTGACACTGCTATAAAAAAAAAAAAATCTAATAATCTGTGTTATATTTCTTTTTCCATCTTACAAGTTAACCCCTTCTTAACCTTATTTCACAATTTGTCACCTTCCAAGCAGAAATTTTGAATGAGAGACTGAAGAAACTACTTTAAAGGAGCCATACATCTCTTTTTCTTGTGCCATCTGTCTAGCACATTATCATTTTCTTTTAGATCTTTTCAAAGTGTAAGAGTATAAAAGCCGTCTTTTCGTGGACTGGGGAAGGACAAGTTGACAAATAATGTAATTTTGATTTATTTCTCACCTGAGAAAGTACACAGCCATTGCATCATAATGTCAGCTGGTGATGCATCACATGCGTCAGTGAGCGGGACAGGCTTAACCCTTTCCAACCTGCAGCAGATGAATCTTGAAAACATTGTGGAAAAAGGAAAAATTGCTCAAAACAAGCAATTTTTCTGATTGCCACATGGTTTTCAACTATTTTCATTAATTATACCTTCATTTATAGAGATTTTCCATATTTTTTACTAAATGTCTTCAAAGTCGTCTGCTGCAAAATTTTTGTATGTGGGAAACGGTTAAGGATGAATAAACCACTCTTTACCCCACAATAACTCACATACATGAATTACTTTCTTTAACCCTACGGCATGGATGCCCACAACAGAGATTTGAAGAATCTTCAGAAACATGTCCCCCATCTGGACCTCTGTTTCTTCCAACTGACATGTGACCACATTCACAGATTCCTGAGATTATCAAAAGAAGAGGGTTAAATTGAAAATAAAAATAAGCAACTTGGCTAGCTTTTCCTTTATTATTTTTTTACATTTAAAGAAGATTTATATTGAAGTCCAAATCATGTTTAATCTGAAATTTTGTATAAGAAAAAACCATTTGTAAAGCTACAAACTTGGACATTATCTCCATCTTTAATGATGAGTGACTATTGCACATTTCTTATTTTATTTTAACAAATGTTTCAAATGAGAAATCATATCATTTACATCCTTTTTTAGTTTTTTCCTAAAAAAGAGGATGTAATTAGAAGTAATAAAGCATAGGTTAAAGTTGACAATAGCATCTAAATATCAAATATTGAAATGAAAACAATCTCTGTGGTTGGTATTTTCTTGAGTTAAAAGTTGCATTATGCTGTAATCATTTGGTAAGAATGGCATTTTGAACTAATCCTTTGTTAAGATTGAAGAACAAAATAATAATTTCAAATGTAATAGTCTCACTGTTTGGATGAAACTTTTACAAGTCTCAATATAATTCATTTCAAATTTGCCAGAAAGTTTTAAAGATTGAAAGTTGTTTTTTGTATGAGAAATTAGTAATACAATACATGAACATGTCTAAAATAATTGTTCATGTCATTTAAGCAAACCACTTTTACAGCATAACTCTACCTCACTCAACAGAAAAACTAGCCAGATGATAAGATGTAGATTTAGTCCAAGTCTGTTGATTCAGTTACAGTACAAGCGCTTCATAAACTATTAATTATTTACAACAAAGGAAAAGTTGCTATGGCATAATTGTTTCTTTGCTCTGTATGATATTCCTTTAATATTTTGATAATTATAAATAATTGTACAATTTGTTTATTTCCTTTAGTAACTGAGTAAGTGTAATTGAATAATTACAGTAAGAGCCATTTAAGAGCAAGATAGCTTGCATGTAATTTTGAATTTCAACATCAGTCTAGTAAAGCAAATCAGAATGGTAAAATAACATCAAAACGGAAATCTCTTCCAACTGATTTATCTTGCATCTAAATGTCCTTATAAAGAACTTACAAATCATCAAAAGAAACATTTTGATTCAGTAGCAACCTTTGACTTCTTGTATCTGTAAATCATAAGATACATATTCATTTCCAGTCTCTGCATTGTACTAGAATTCACATTTATAAAGATCATTCCATTAGATCAATTAAAAATTCTGCCAGTGTATTGTTTTTTTGTTGACAGAACAACCAATAGGACCAAATATAACCATGCATGTTAAAAGGCATTTTAAACAGTTTTCTCATAGTAGTTATATGTTTATTACTCTCTCATAAACAAAGGAATCAGTCTAATACCAAATAAACATTTTCCTTTTTACCAAGCATGGACTTAGGACAATTTATTTCTTTACCTGCAGAATAAATTGCTGCAGACACAGTCCAATTTTGGATCAACACCACTACTTATGTGAACAGCCTGGTTGAAATTCAAAAAAATAATTAAACAGGTTAAGTTAATCAGTTTTAATGGCCTTAGATCAAACTGTTTGTATTTATTTGACATTTTATGACTGAATTATTTCGGTGAGAATTCTAGTACCCATGATAAGACCATCAATGAAAACATTTCAATGTGTTTTGTTCTTTGAATGTCAAATACTATTAACATAATTTGTCAATAAAATATAAATCTTCTTAGAACTTACTCTTTTTTTTTTAAAAGAAAGTGTCAGGAAATTTTAATCTCAATTTAAATTGGATTAACTAAAAGCCAGTGTCAACACAAAGAAAATCTGTCTGCTCTTTATTCTGTAGTGAACTTTTTCCTTCAATTTATTTTATAATTAACTATTTATATCAAAACATTCAATCCTGAGAAGCTTAAAACATTTGAAGAAGTTGGACCCATGATGGTTCAATTATGAGTACTGACTCACCTTTTTTGGCTTTCCTCTTATATCATTCCAACATATTTTGATGCATGGACAGCCAACGCCTTATAAAACATTGTGGGAAAAAGATGAGTCATTTCACCTTTAGCCACTTACGTTTTTAACTCTATCCAACTATATTTTCATTTACAGATTTTTCTAGATTTTTGCCCAGATGTTTTCAAAGTTGTCTTCTGCACATTTATTGTATTTGGGAAAGGCTCATTTATCTGATCTAAACATAAAATTTGTATAGAAAATAGTTAACAATTTCCCATCAATATTTATGGAGGGATAAAATAATTAGTGAGTTATATAATACAAGATAAATTTCCTATCTTAATGTATCTTCATGAATGATATCTAAATTGTTTTAGTTCACAAATTTATGTATATTACTGCAATTCAGAGAAAAAACAAAAATGCAAAATAGGAATTTAACAAAAGTATCCAGACTACTATCAGTATCAGATGGTTTAAAAAAAAAATTGTGGAGACAGAAGAAATTATTAAAAAAGAGCAATCTTTTTCTTTTTCCACAATATTAAAACTGTATCAACATTATAGTTCAAATTCTCCATATATTACAAAACATTTCTTAGGGTGGTTTTGAAGAAGATAAATTCATTAAGTATAAATTAAATGGTAAAATGAATAAGAATATACTACTAGCCAGGTATAAAAAATACTTTGGAACCATGAACAATATCTCTTACCTTGGCTTCATCAAGTCTTCCCAAAGCTTTCAGAAGATTTCCAAGATCACTTCTCACACAGTACAGGTCCTATAAAATACAAATAAGGTCATAAACTATAAATAAAGCAAAGACCAGTTAGTATAATTCAATGAAATCACTTTAAGTCGAGTGCTTCAGTTTCATCATTTTTTTTTAAAAAATTCAGAATTTTACGAAAATTGGTGTATTGATAGCATATTACCTAATCTACAGAAATATAAAATAAAAATTTGGGGTAACTAGGCTTGGAAAAGTTTTCAAGCCCTTTATTCTGTATACCCCATACTTTGGCAAATATGACTTTGACAACGAAGCTGAACCTAAAGGTACTACACCATGACCGCCACAAGCAGGGATCTAACATGGGACAAACACAGTGGATTTTTATATCATGTAAAACTCTTGTAGTTACAACTTCTAACAAGATGTAATTGCAGCTGTTTAGCATGAAGTCCATGATATGTTTCATTCTTTGAGTGTTTATAGAAACAGTTCTAGTTACATATTTTTGTTTTAGTTCTTATCAATGCTTCAACTCTTTAGAAAGTACCATTTACTGGAGCCCTGGTTAAACTTACACTATTGTATTGTAATGCTGTAACATAAGCATTGACTGCTTGTTCCATATCCCCTGCTGCTACAAGGGCTGCTGCCAGGTTGATGTACCCGTCTATAAAATCTGGTTTTAATCTTACAGCGTATCTGTAATTCTCTAAAGCTTCTCTGAGTTGTCCACACTCCTTATACACATTACCAAGGTTTGAATAGGCCTCTGCTAAGGATGAGTTTTGCTTGATAGCTAACTGACTAAAATAGGCAGACCTGTAAATATTTTTTTTCTATTTCAAAGTGATTCTGACAAATCGAAGTCCTATAAAAGCCTAATTATTCATCAATTAACACAAGAATAATATTAGTATTATGCAGATCCTATTTTTTATTCAGAAAAGAATATATGAGATAGGATCAAGAAATAAAAGCCAAGAGGCATTGGCAACTTATGTAGATCAAGATCAAACTTGCACATCACCCAGTCTAATCTGGGCCTACAATGTTAGACAATTAGTTACAGGAGCAATCTATTGAAATTTTTCTAAAGGTCAGCCCTGATTTGAATTATAAACACAACATGCTTGTATTTGAAAGAAAAATTCTATATTTATAATGGAAGTGAGTTACATATGTTAATTTCAAAGACCATTTGTGTCTGAATTTCATATGCTATGTATAATGTAAATAATTTAATTCTCATGACCCTATTCCTTTTGCAGACACCTTCTATCACAATGTTTTCAACTTTATTTAATAATTATACTTTCATCGACATTTTCAATATTTTCCACTTGATATTTTCAAATTCATCTGCTGCAGATTTGTTGAATGCGGGAAAGGGTTAAGACCTTCATACCATCAGGGATTTAGATATATCTATGTTCCTTATACCATTGTGTGGTGTCCCACTGAGAGGTAATTTACCTTTCTAATTTGCGTTGCTGGAAATGTATGGAGCTAAGAAGTAGCAGTACTCCTGTATTCTCTGGTTCTTGTCGCCATAACTGCATACAGTGTTGTTCAGCTAATTCATAATCACCTGACTGGTATTCTGTATGGGCTAACTCTGCAAGACCTGCACAATGAAAAGTGATTTTAGGATTATAACGATTTTTCCCAAAACATTAATAGACTGTACAGTAGCAAAACTAACAGATCAAAAATTGATTTTTACAGATGATTTTGATCGGCAATCGGTTAATTTTGAAAACCCTGGTTAGTATGCAAATATCTTGTTATTGTCATAATTATGTTCAATAGTTTATTATTGTTACTTACTACAAATGGTGGGACAGATTATATTTTAGGATACTGTAAATAAACCTGTGTGTGTATTGCTTGTATATTGCTACGGAATTATTTGAATTATGGAGATTTCATACCATTGCAATATCATAATGAACTAGAAATATCACTGAAGATGATAAACACCCCCAAAACAGCACCTTGACTCAAAATATGGTTTACGACCGACCAACAAAAGGGCCATAACTCTGTAAACAAGAAAAAGTAACAAAGGGCAATAACTCTGTATTTAGATTAAATAGAGTTATGGTTTCTGTACACTGCACTTTCTCTCAATGTGTTGTATCATCCTATGAAGTTTTATTAAATTCCAACAATTATTTTTAAAGTTATGCTCCGGACAAGACTCTACGAATATGAAAAAGTAACAAACGGCAATAACTCTGTCATTATGTAAAGTAGAGTTATGTTTCTTGTACACTGCACTTCCTCTGATTATGCTCTACCATTATATGTAGTTTTATTAGATTCCATCTATTAGTTATTAAGTAATTCTACGGACAAGAAAAAGTAACAAAGGGCAATAACTCTGTATTTAGATAAAATAGAGTTATGGTTCCTGTACACCGCACTTCCTCTCAATGTGTTGTATCATCCTATGAAGTTTAATTAAATTCCAACAATTTGTTTTAAAGTTATGCTCTGGACAAGACTCTACGAATAAGAAAAAGTAACAAAGGGCAATAACTCTGTAATTATGTAAATTAGAGTTATGGTTCATGTACACTGCACTTCCTCTGATTATGCTCTACCATTGTATGCAGTTTTATTAGATTCCATCTGTTAGTTATTAAGTAATTCTCCGGACAAGAAAAAGTAACAAAGGGCAATAACTCGGTATTTAGATTAAATAGAGTTATGGTTCCTATACACTGCACTTCCTCTCAATGTGTGGTATCACCCTATGAAGTTTTAATAAATTCCAAGAATCAGTTTTAAAGTTATGCTCTGGACAAGACTCTACGAATAAGAAAAAGTAACAAAGGGCAATAACTCTGTAATTATGTAAATTAGAGTTATGGTTCTTGTACACTGCACTTTCTCTGATTATGCTCTACCATTGTATGCAGTTTTATTAGATTCCATCTGTTAGTTATTAAGTAATTCTCCGGACAAGAAAAAGTAACAAAGGGCAATAACTCTTTATTTAGATTAAATAGAGTTATGGTTCCTATACACTGCACTTCCTCTCAATGTGTTGTATCATCCTAGGAAGTTTTATTAAATTCCAACAATTAGTTTTAAAGTTATGCTCCGGACAAGACTCTACGAATAAGAAAAAGTAACAAAGGGCAATAACTTTGTATTTAGATAAAATAGGGTTATGGTTCCTGTACACCGCACTTCCTCTCAATGTGTTGTATCATCCTATGAAGTTTCGTTCAAATCCTATGTTGCATTGTTAAGATATGGTCCGGACAAAATATGGCTTCCGACCGACCGACCGACCGACACAGTGACTCCTATATACCCCCCCAAAACTTTGTTTTTTGGGGGTATAATGACAAATTTTATGTTTATTCCACTTATATTGGTTATCAGGTTTTCTGTGTACAGACTTGGGACTTGATTTGATCAGGGACGTAGATAAGAGGGATAAGTAACTAAGTTGTATACTAAAATATCACCCGTCCCAACATTTGTAGCAAGTAAAGCTAAACCAGAGGGCCATGATGGCCCTAGTTCGCTCACCTGAATTCTGCAATGTAAATTCTTATGCAAGACAATTATTCTGACAAAGATTCAAAATGCAACCTCCAGTGTTAACAATATTTTCCTTCATATAGTGATCTATATTTTTTTTACCTGATATGGCTCAAAGTAAAAGTGCGGCCAGAGTTTGACCAATATTTTCCTTTATTGACCTAGTTTCTGACCCAATTTGACCCTTTATTCGAACTTGACCTAGATATCACTCACGACACAATTCTGACAAAATTTCAAGCTGCTGAAGCCAAAAATGCGGCTTCCAGAGTGTTAACAAGATTTTCCATAAATTGGCCTAGTGACCTACCTTTTGACCAGGTATAAACCATATTCAAGCTTTGCCTCTAGATATCATTAAGATTAAACAATCTGTACATATCATCAAGACACACATTCTGATAAAGTTTCAACATGCTTAAGTTGAAAATGTGGCCTCCAGAGTGTTAAAACGATTTCTCTTCAATTTGACATAGTGACCTAGTTATTGACCTCATATGGCCCATTTCAAACTTGTCCAAGCTTTAGTGGAGATGAATATTTTGATGAAGATCGGATGCAAAATGTAGCCTGTAGTGTTAACCAGGGCAATTGTTTATGACCTTGACCTTTAAGGTACAGGCCTGAGTCTTGTGCACCACATGTAACCTCATCATGGTGAATATGTGTGCCAATAACTTGGGAATCCTTATGAAGCATATATTCTCATTTTGACCTTTGATCTCTTAAGTGTGACCTTGACTTTGAGGTAAAAGCCTGGGTATTGTGCACAACATTCATGGCGAACATGTTTGCCTAGAAACAAGGCACTGTCCTATTGAACAGAACTCATTTTGATCTTTGACATCGAAGTGTGACCTTGACATTTCAGGTACAGGCCTGGGTTTTGTGCAAAACACACCACCTCATCATGGTAAACATGTGTGCCCAGTAACATGGGAATCCTATGATGCATGCAGGAAGTTCTATTAAACTGTAGTGTTCACTCACCCGTAGGTAACACTATAACCTGCATTATATTATCATTTGCTTGGTCTTAAAGAGTCTTGTCTGTCTCAGTCATCAGTCTAAGTAACACACGTCTGTACTGCTTAGCTGCCTTGGTCCAAGTGGGCCATGTAAAAGTCACATGGTTGGCTGGTTCCTCTAAACTGGGAACCAGAGTTTTCTGGACATAAACAACTGACCAAAAGGAATGGTCTAAAACACAAAGGACAAAGTAGACTTTCACTACACTCCCCCCGGTTTTATCATTAGACCCAACCCGGGAGAATGCCTCTCAGCCCTACATTGCAGCATCACCAAACCAGGTTGTTGTACCATTTCGATGACTTGTGTTGTACCATGCCCTCTTAGCAGTTGCACCATTTTTGCTGCATAGCATCCCTGTCTTCGTGAAAATGCTATGAAGCACACCAATGACTTCCTAAAAAAAACCCAAGCCCATGTTTTAAGCCAGATAATTTGTATCTTACTCGCATCATGGTTCTTGGTCTATTTAATTTACCATACGGGTTGATTATCTGGCATATCAAGCGAAATGGTCAGTTTGTAACCGGCTAGTCATTTTTGTACTTAATATGCCCTCTTTTCTGTAGGCTATACCGTCATCTCTGTACTTCTGTGTCAGAAGGTCTATATTGGTCGCCCCGGATGTTCAGTTTCCTTCTTATTGGATTTGTGATGTAAAGTACATTCTCAGTCAATACTTCGCCAGATCTCGACTTCGACATGAGTTTCTTTCAAACACCATTCCGGGCCCTGGAACAATGTTGCGCCTCATGTCTAACAATCTGACGGTTACAGCATTCTTGAAATACTAAAACAAACATCCAAAGCAGACTCAATCTGTTTATCTGGCACACACTCAACGATCTTGTAGATGACAGTACTGCCTCTTCGATGCAATCAACCCCATTCATGATTCTAAACTCCTTTTTGTGTGACGGTTGATCTGTTTTGAAACAATTACCAGTCTCCCATCCATAAGGCGAGATTCCTGCATGAGCCAGTGTCATATCCTACCCCACTGACCCCAGGTGGAATCCCTAAGATGGCCTCCGGATATTGTTTCAACTTAAACCACTCCTCTCCTTGGGCTAACATGATATTCCCTGAATTCAAACAGGTACTCAGATGTTTTTCCCCGAACTCTCACGGGTACTACAATTCTACTGAAAGACTCTCTTGCCAATGTTATCTTATCCTGGCTCTGGACTATACCTCCTTTGTAACGTGCCCATGGTTACCCACATCTCAGTGGGAAATGATCGACATTGGTCTTAATTCCAAATCCCAGGACACTCAGTGCGCCCCAACCTCTGGGGCGTAGAGACATCCTGTAATCCGTCTAGCGGTTTTGAGTGCTCCCCACGCCGGCTCGTCGTTTTGTCCCCCAGCGTGGACACCCCAGGGCATCTTGGGTCTTTCTCAGCTACCCGTCGGCTCGTCGTTTTGTCCCCCAACGGGCATTGCCGATCCAAAACCAAGCCTCCCTCGGACGACCTTGCCTTAGGAGCTGCCAATGGAATCGCATCATCCACTTCTCGCGAAAAAGTGGCCCACTGAATCTCTACTCGCTTACAATAGGTATAGCCACCACACGGTAATCATCAATCTTTACATGTCTGGAATAATGCGAGCATATCTCTGCCATAGGCTTCCTTGATAATGCGTCGGCGTTCCCATGCACTTTTTCAGGTCAGTATCTAAGAATCATTTTGTACTGTGATAATTCTTCCAGCCATCTTACTAACTGCACCGTGGTTCTTCATAGTCAGGATAAACATTACCTCAATCCATTCCCAGGTCAGTATCTCCTAGAACTGTGTATTCTGCCACCGGCTCGTCTTGTTGTCCCCCAGTGAACAGAGACCAGTTATCGGAGTTACTTCCCTTCTACTTCCTCTTATGGTTCTGCTTTCCCAGGTCCGTATCCCCTAGAACTGTGTCTTCTGCCACCGGCTCGTCTTGTTGTCCCCCAGTGAACAGAGACCAGTTACCAGAGTTACTTCCCTTCTACATTGTCTTCACTACCGGCTCGTCTTTTTTCCCAGCGGCAATGAACAGTCCCCTGCTATTGAGGCATGCTTGAATCGTTTTCAGTGTCATAATTTATTGTTGTACCAGTACGGTAAAATCCCTCAGATTTCTTTCCTGTCAGTTTACAAGTGGTTAATAGTCATAGTCATCCCGTCTTTTTATAACGGGTCCCCATGACCACCAATCCACGAGTTAATGGTAGATGCGTTGTATCATCACTGTAAAATCTCTCGGAATTCTTTCCCGTCAGTTAACAAGTGGTTAATAGTCATAGTCATCCCGTCTTATTATAACGGGTCCCCATGACCACCAATCCACGAGTTAATGGTAGATACGTTGAGCCCTTGTCACACTGCACTTGGAAAATGAAGACTGGAACAGTTGGCATTGATCATTTCAACTTCTTTTGATTACCATCATTATTTCATTTGCTTTGGCAATATCCAGTGCATCCGGGGCTGTAATATCCATGCAAGCGTCATGATACTATTCGGCACAGTAATCGCATTGTATCATGAAACGTCCTTGTCATGGGCTTCTTACAGTGGCACTGAATTACCTTAACTATTAAGGATATCTCTTAAACCTAAAATAATGACAGCAACTATGTTTGTCAGGACAGTTCAATAGAATGGAAATAGTTGTCTCATTTAGTTAACTCCTACCCCCCTCTTTCTCTTCTTGAGCTTGCATTAGGCCTCTTAATTTGTGAACAAAGAAATACCCTCAGTCTCGTGCATTTAAACGGCCTGGGCATTCTTAAACACTGCCTATTGATGCTCATTGCAATAACACAGGCGTTGTTTGTACTACGCTCACTATGAAAACATGCAAACCAAGCACTGCTGCGGATGAATAAACATTTTTGGTGGCTAAAATACAATTCCAAACAAGTTTTCAAAATCATAATAAATGCTAAAAGCTGCATGACTATTGGTTTACAGGGACCAATAAACTTTGAAAAGCTCCAATGCTATTATTATCCATTTAGTTAGCCACCAGAGTTTAATGCAGAACATCTTTTTCCATGCTGTTTTCCAAAATGGCTACCTCTCTCTCCTTCCCCAAATTTTCTGGAAAACAACAAAATGGAACAAACTTACATGGGTTCTGCTTCACTTCTGACACCATTGTAGTGTCACTCACCCGTAGGTAACACTATAACCTGCATTATATTATCATTTGCTTGGTCTTAAAGAGTCTTGTCTGTCTCAGTCATCAGTCTAAGTAACACACGTCTGTACTGCTTAGCTGCCTTGGTCCAAGTGGGCCATGTAAAAGTCACATGGTTGGCTGGTTCCTCTAAACTGGGAACCAGAGTTTTCTGGACATAAACAACTGACCAAAAGGAATGGTCTAAAACACAAAGGACAAAGTAGACTTTCACTACACTACAATACTCATTTTGACTTTAATTTAAGTCAACCATGTTATGTATGTTTATGTTTAAACATATAAACTTCAAACCTGTTGTATACCATAAGATAGTAAAATCAAACCATATAAGAATGCAAGATGCTCAGTTTCTAAATCAGACCTGAAGAAGTGGGGCTAAAAAAGGAGATCCTCCTTACTTCAGAGCCCAGTAACCATCGTATGCATAGAGGTATCATGGTGAAGTTTCTTGGAAATCCAATGATGCATGGTTAAGATGCGGGCCGGACATGGTTCGAACAGACAGACTTACGCACATACATACACTGAAACGCCATTGTCAAGATATGTCGAGGTCACAGCAAGCAGGCTTGACAAAAATGTTGATAAATGACCCTCAGTAATAGTATTTTCAAAGTTCTGTTTTCTGTCTTTTTAAAAGAATAGATACATCCCAACTAGTTTTCATGCAGTATTATTCTATTTTTCACATAGATTTAACTTGTTACTGTTTTGTATTATATTCTTAAAACCATTCATAACAAGATGGATCTAACATTTGGAAATTTTTGTTTAAAGGGACCAAAGTGTCTAATCAACAAGTTTAATGCATGTGAAAGTGAAGTTAAATTTGATTATTTAAGCACGGACGTATTATTTTAAAAGACTCTTACTTGCAGGATCATTCAAGCTTGACATCGCCAGTAATTGACTTCGTCTCGAATTTTGTAATCAATACATCAGCGAAAGGACAGCGTCACGCAATTTTTTTTTTGTCATAAACGTAAATGGCAATGGAAATTTCCACAATATATATAAAGCTTCCGGTTAGATAAATTCACCTTCCGGTCGTTTATTTTTTTACGGAAATTATCGAACTCTTTCGTCTTTTGTCGTGTTATTTCCGGTATTTCCCGAAACACGCGTGATTACTGAACTACGTCACAAATCGATAAAGGGAAGGTTATGACACAAATAACGGATTCTTCGGGTATTTTTTGTCGTATTTAGTTCACTATTGAATGAATTTTCTATTTCAGACTTTATTTTGCTAAGAACTGGAGACAATGTAGGTTGAAATTTTGGATGAAAAGACAACTTATGATTGGAATGTTAGCTTTGTGGACATCTAGTTTTCGGGTGGAAACTGTTTCGGATAGTGCAGCTTACACATATGGGTCATGCACGGTGTATCTTTGGGCCCACCATAACCAATGACACCTGCATTTTGTTATAAAATAGACAATATTTACTATAAGAAAAAGTAGAGTGCTTCTACCCTTCCGTTTACTATCTTTTTCTTTTGAGTAAACGGTTCATTTACAAATGTTTGAACTTCCGGTAATAACCTATATATGAAAACCCAAATACACATTCATACTCATACTGCAGGGCTCTCACGAGGGGGCGATTTGGGCGAAGTGGTCGCATAAAAGTTTCTGACTTCGCCCATTCATTCGATCAAAGCGAAGTCGACTTCGCCCAAAATCTAAGTCAAAGCGAAGTTGACTTCGCCGACAATTTTGTCCTAGCATCGGACACTGTTAAAATGATCACGGTCACGCACCATGTCGAATCGATGTAGGCCTATACAGTTCTTGATATACACAGTTGCGTAATCAGTTATTTGACAACTGAGAGTGTATATCCATTAAAAGCTGAAGAATCGAATCATTTAACGCACACAATGACGTAGAACCAATCAAAATCGTGCCCTTTAGTCCAATTTGCATAATCAAAGTACCGATTGTCATATCAAATATTATGACGCCCCCTGATAAAACATTAAATACGTATCTGATGTAAATGAGATGGAAGTCAAATTATGTTTTAAACCTTTCAATAGTATAAATAGTATTGTGAATATATTCATGGTTTAATGAGATAATCGTCTTCAATAATTGAGAAAATGATATTTTTTAGATATTTTTTTAGGGGTTTCATAATAAATGCTGTAGCATCGGGGTGTCATACTATTTGGAATTAACCAATCAAAAGACAATACCTCAATTCTACTTGTTAAGAGTGTGTATGTTTAGCCGATACAAATAATTTACATTGTTTATGACACTTACAACTGACTTCTTTACACAATGCCTGAAACCTTAACACGGCGTGTAAAATGTAGCTTCATCAATTATATTTCGGCGACTTTAGAACACAATGTTCGGATCGCAAACCCGATACAAATAATTTACATTGTTTATGACACTTACAACCGACTTCTTTATAAAATGCCTGACACCTTTACGGAATGGACGGCGAGTAAAAGGTAGCTTCATTAATAATTTCTGCGACTTTAGAACATAATGTTCGGATCGCAACTACTCTTAGGGAAAAACAATTTTAGAACTTCATGTGATAATCATAATTAAAATAAAATAATAAAACATTCATCTTTGTTTAAGTAAATGTGTTCTATCCCAAACGATGCGATGCGGTTACGACGCTAACGACACACAAGAAATATGACTTCTCCCTTAAGTCTCCCCACTTCTCCCTAAAGTCTCCCCACTTCGCCCTAAATTGCCCGGAGGGAGAAGTCACTTCTCCCTAAAATTAAAGCCTAGTGAGAGCCCTGCATAGTACAACAGTTCTATACATTTTCTTTTAGTTAATTTGTTGTTCTTTCAATAATTATATTTTTAGCTCGACCATTCAAAGAATATGAGAGCTATTGTAGTTTATACTCACTCTGGCGTCGACGTCACACCTTGATTAAGGTTTTGCATGAAAGAACACCATAGCTCATTAACTCTATTAGATGTATTGCATTGCAACTGTCTACAATGCTTCCCAATAATAATAACCAAGTTTGATAACTATATCCTGCATTTTATGCAAGTTATGGCCCTTTTTTACTTTGAAATTCTGGTTAAAGTTTTGAGTGCATTTGATTGAAACTTTATGCAACCCTTCCCAACTATCACACCTACTTACGGTTACTTATGGTTCCGAGACCGCTGGAAAGCCTACGGCTTCTAAAAGTCCATCTCTTATGTATTTTACATTTCTTGTATTTGTTGACAAGTGGCAGCGTGGGTTGAATTTTGATGTGTGGTTGGTCCAGTGTTTATTTAAACTATTTTTTAAGGCATTTATGCTTGGTGATAATACAATACGTCTGGGAGCGAGTTCTGGGTGCTAAAGGCATTTTTTCTTAGGTCTGTATTTGATGATTTTTTTGAATAATTTCAGACTATTTCCTCTTTGTTTTGGTGTAATTTGAGAGGGTAAGGAAATCCTCTTTGGAAGTTAGATCATATTTGTTGAGAATTTTGAAGACTTGCAACATGTCTGCTCTTAGTCTTCTATATTCCAATGATGGTGTTTTAGCTAATCAGTATAAGGAAGGAATTGTATGTTTTATAGCAGTTTGGTTGCTCGTCTTTGGACATTTTCTATGGCTATCTGGTGTTTTCTTAAGTGGGGTGACCATACTGTGCTCGCGTACTCCAGGTGGGGTCTGACTAGCGATTTATATAGATATACGTCGCTTATCAAGATAGATAACTCTATCCTGCATTTAATGCAAATTATGGCCTTTTTTGGACATAGAAAGTTTTGGTTAAAGTTTTGCGTGCAACTACATTAATAGGACTAGGAGACCATATCTTAGAAACTACTTGATGCATTTCCTTTAAACTTAATATAACCCGATGAATTTCCTTTAAACTTAATATAGCCCTTCCCAATCATCACAGTCGTGTAAAACAATCAAGTGTGATAACTCGATCAAGCATTTAGTGCAAATTGTGCCACTTTGTTAACTCTTGCTAATCTTTCATTAGATAAAACCTTACATCAAAACAAAACTTAATACCGTGATTTACTGAATAGTGTGCTTCCTTGTTGATTTGATTTCTTACAAGTTACAATGCATGGCCCACTGAAAATCACAGACAAACTTTCAAGATGATATAAATTAACATTTATTTAATTAACTAATTTAAGCACATAATCATGTCTACAGTTTGACAAAGGAATGAACACTTACAAAATAGCCTGATTTGTGTCTGCAAACCATATGCATAGGTAGGTGTGTAGATGTGTTTTACAGCCTATACTATGCCATGTTGGCATTTTTCTGTTGATATTTCTTTTTTGTGACATGGTTGTCAGAATCAATACATTTACATGGCTTTAATTTAGTCAAAATCAACTAGACAAATTATCTATACAATTGTCTTCAATTAGATATCATACTAAGATAGTGTTGTGATAAAACTGATACCTGGGAATAGTAAATACTTTGTCAGAATAATTTCATTTAATTATACTGTTACAGTCTACGAAATTAGCAGTGGTCCTATAGTCTCTGGCCAGTAGTTTTTGGTTCAGATCAAGGAAACATATAATTTTACATGTAGTATATAGCATAACCAAACATTTAGGATTTTGGGGCCAAATTTCAAAGACTGCTGTTAACAGTTTTATTTTACGATCTAATACTGGACTTTCACAATGTAAACAATTGTAAAAGCCCAGTGTCAAAAAACAGATCAACTCGGGTGGACTTCGTAAGGTGCACATGTTTCCATGTATGTATTGTATACACACAATGCTGAACACTGTTATAAACAACACTATCAACAAGATGCTCTATAGAATCTTAAAAATCCTATCTAGCTGAACACTTTAAATCTGTAAACGAGGGCAACAGGTTAAGAAATATAAAAAAAAAATCCGAAAATCGGGTATACCGTACATAGTTAAAGATTGTGAATGGTTTTATAGTTATACATGTATATGGAAACAAATCAAAGTTTAGGAATAGGATTGGGTCTTATTTCATTAAATCTATTGACAGGCAATACAGAAATTCAGATGCATTCAATAAGCTGTATTCTTACCCTCTTGAAGAAATATTATGTAAGCATTATGGCAAAAAGAAACCCTTTGCAATGAAATTTTGGATTCAAGAACAAATTATGTCATTTGTGCTTTTATAGGCCTTGCAGAACTAGCCCATACAGACTACCAGTCAGGGGATTACGAAACAGCAGAACAACATTGTATGCAGTTGTGGAGACAGGAGCCAGAAAACACAGGAGTTCTTCTACTTCTGAGTTCAATACACTTTCAACAGAGGAAATTGGAAAGGTTACATAATGTTGAGGCCTATTTGAACCATTTCCCACATTACATCAAATCTGCAGCAGATAACTTTTAATAACTAAGGCAAAGCTATGGAAATTCGCCATTGACAAAAGTATTATTATTAATTATAGAGTTTAAAACTTAACAGTAAAAAGAGAAATTGCTCATTATGAACAACCATTCCTATTGTTACAACTTACTATATTTTCAAAAGTCATTTGCTGCAGATGCTTTGTATGGTAGCCAAATGATTTGACAATTGCTACTAAATTGATATACAGTAGGCCTAAATTAATGTTAATCCATATGTTTTTTAGCAACATCAGAAATAGTCTACAAGTTATTTAATAATAATATTATGTAAATTGAAGCTCTCCGTAAAAGGTCAGAGGTTTATAAAAGTTGCTTTTTTTTTCAAACAAAAGAAGTGTATAAATGACTATAAATGATCAAAAGAATTGTTGAAATTAACTACTGTTGACAGTTGTGTGTGAAAAAAAAGAAGTTTTGTATTTACTGAATTGCTTTTTTCACTTTATAGGTCTGCATACTTCAGTCAACTAGCCATAAAAGAGAATCCAATGCTAGCAGAAGCATTTTCAAACCTTGGAAATGTTTATAAAGAATGCGGTCAAATTCGTGAGGCATTACAGAATTACAAATACGCTGTACGGTTAAAACCAGATTTTATTGATGGTTATATTAACCTTGCAGCTGCATTGGTTGCATCAGGGGACATGGAACAAGCTGTCAATGCTTATGTTACAGCTTTACAGTATAATGCGGTAAGTTGACAGCTGCTGTAGATGAATTTATTTTTTCAGATTCAGAATATGTTTCTTTACTGTTAAAGGTTTCCTGTCTATAGGCTAATTTAGAGACCTTTTGTTTTCAGCAGAAGATGTAATGGCATTGTATTCTTCCTTTTCCATGTTTTAACTCATTAAGATTCAAGTTTTTTGTCAAATTATTATATCATATATTGACAGTGACAATGCTGTCTGTTTGGCGTCATATTTAAATTTATTTGCACTGTATGGTGAGTGTTTGGTAATTCATCTCTTATAATTCTCTTTAACAGGACTTGTATTGTGTTAGAAGTGACTTGGGAAATCTACTGAAGGCTCTTGGCAGATTGGACGAAGCTAAGGTATGAGTGGTTAAGTAAGAGCTTTCCAACGCACCTTATTTTAAAGAAAAATATGTTAAACACTAAAGAAATAACAAATGTAACTTTTTTGTACTTGACTTTTGAGATTAAAAACTGATTTTGAATGTAGGGAAGCTGCTTCCTTTCAAGCCAACCTACATTGTAAAAGGTAATGTTTTGTTGTATTTAAATGTCGATGTTTCGTCACTGTGCATATGAAAATATAAGTGACCTTCAGGGTTGTCAAAATGTTTTGTTATAACAGATCAAATGAGAAAAGTAACCGATCATGCTTGGGGTCAGATCAAGGGCAAACTAACAGACCAAAAAAGTGATTTTAACAGATGATATTGATCGGCAATCGTTTAATTTTGAAAACCCTGTGACCTTTATTATGTTACAACATGTTCGTTGATTAAATAACCCTTTCCATCATATGACATATAAGCAGCCGTCAAGTTTGAAAACATTTAGTCCAAAGAATGGAAATTCTCCTAAAATGAAATAATCATTAAATTCAGATTTATATAAAAAACATCCATTCCGAGCAATTTCACCTTTTGTTAAAAAGTTGTCTGCTGCAGATGCGTCTAGATGTAGGAAACAGTTAAAGCAGAAACACAAATGAAGGCAAGAGTTCAGTTTGATTTGAAAAGATAAATCATATCATCATTAATAAGGTAAAACGTTTTGTCTTGCAATATGAAACATCTGCAAAGAAATATTATATGGGAAATGATATGGGCAAAAACTTTCATGCTCATCCATTTTTAAACTTTGTATGAACATTTTATGTTGAAGAGGACAAAGTGGTGGATATATTATCATATGGTTTGTTGTTTGGTTCATGTGCTTGAGAAATGGCACTTTTCTTTAGTCTTTAACTTGTGAATGCATTACCAGCTCTACTTTTGATATACAGATGATGTTAGTTAAAAAAAAAAAAAATAATAATAATTAGGAAAATATTATCAACAAAATCATGAGCATACTTTCTCTTCATCAATCAATTGAATATGTCTGTAATTTTGCAGCCATTTGAGACCATACATAAAGCATGAGATTTGTTTTTGGCTGAACAGATTTCATGTTTAATCATGCAGGCATTTTCAACAATTATGCACAATGATTTTAAAGAAAGTTGAAATGCCTTCTCACAATTTGACATATTTCATAAATTAATCATTCTTTTGAATTGACATGGCAATTTAGCCAGAGATAAATTACAAAAGAACATTTATAAATTACTGTTTACTGTTTATATGAAAATAAACAGACATTTTTCAGAAAACAATTAAAATTATGAAACATGTTCAACTTTTTTGAAAATGTTGTGTATGATAAAAGGCATATAAATGAGTTCATAAAAATATACAGATTTCAATATCTACTTTGTGTGAAAAAAGTTTTTTATATTTAGACATTTTTCATCCACCCATAGTCACGATTTGCAGTAATATAAACTTTTTTTTTCAGTTTTGCACAATATGAGAAATTTTAAAAATATATATTTTTTTTAAATGAAAAGATTTATGTCTCATGAGAAAAACAGTTCATAAATTTCAGAGGACCAGTTTGACAGAGGATCTTTAATTAGAAAAAAGAAAATATCAAAGCAACTATAAATTTGAAATAATTAAAAAAATGAAATAACACTAACATCATGGCTTTTTGTTTCAATATACATGTAGTGAGAAAGCCGCATCAAGTAAAAGCTTATGTTGTTAAATAAACATCTTTTTCTGTTTGTTTTGCACAAAGTTTTTCATTCAAGCAATTTTGTTAAGGTTTTTAGCTCTACTGGCCAAAGGCCAGAAGGGCTTATGTCGTGGCGATTTGTCCGTCGTGCGTGCGTCCGTCCGTGCGTCCGTAAACAATTTCTTGTTAACACGATACAGTCTTCACTTTTGATTGTATCTCAACTAAACTTATACAGTAGTTAGATATCCATGAGAGCTCGGTTCCTTTCGAAAACCAGCCAGATCCGCCCATGCATGACTGGATTATGGCCCTTGAAATGGTCAAAATTGCTATAAAAGAGCTTGTTAACACGATACAGTCTTCACTTTTGATTGTATCTCAACCAAACTTATACAGTAGTTAGATATCCATGAGAGCTCGGTTCCTTTCGAAAACCAGCCAGATCCGCCCATGCATGACTGGATTATGGCCCTTGAAATGGTCAAAATTGCTATAAAAGAGCTTGTTAACACGATACAGTCTTCACTTTTGATTGTATCTCAACCAAACTTATACAGTAGTCAGATATCCATGAGAGCTCGGTTCCTTTCAAAAACCAGCCAGATCCACCCATGCATGACTGGATTATGGCCCTTGAAATGGTCAAAATTGCTATAAAAGAGCTTGTTAACACGATACAGTCTTCACTTTTGATTGTATCTCAACCAAACTTATACAGTAGTTAGATATCCATGAGAGCTCAGTTCCTTTCGTAAACCAGCCAGATCTGCCCATGCAAGACTGGATTATGGCCCTTGAAATTGTAAAAATTGCTATAATACAGCTTGTGAACACAAAAGAGCCTCCATTTACTATCCGATCTTCACCATACATACATGCTCTGGATTGAAAATGACCAAAGAACCATACCAGTAGAGCATAGGCCCTCATGGGCCTCTTGTTTTATTTGCAAACTCACATAAGTTTAAGTGTCTAATTTTTTATTGGACAAATGAATGATGGATTGCTCTGTCAAGCTGATTCTCTAAATAACATTTGTCTTTCATCAGATTATTAAACAAATGACTAATAAACAAAAAAGAATATATCATATGGATAGATGAAGTGGCCAACTATGTTTTTCTTAAGCCCATTGCACTTTTTCAAGATGGGGCAACAGTCTTAACACTAAACCAGGACAAGTGATGTCTAACTGGTTGTTATTTCTACTGGAATTAAGTATGAGCTATTCTGTTATGGATCACTAGTTAGTGTTCTCTTTGATGATATTTTGGACAAGGCCTGTATAAAAATCTATTTAGCTTATTTTACTGTATACCGGACATCCATCTAATTTGCTGAGAAATTTTTCACTAGTTAGTTGAGCCTCTTAAAAAAATGTTTATTGATGAGGATGTTTGAAACTCATGTAAGTTTCAATACAAAAAAAAAATCTGATGAAAGGGAAATGGTATGGTGTTTGTTATATTAATTATCTGTATTTATTTTGTTCAAGATGGTAAGCCTCCGCTGTTATGAAAATTGTATAAATGTAATTGATGAGCAAGAATTCTCATGATTAAATGGTAAAAATAAAGAACATTAGGTCTGTTATTGGCCTGTATGAGAAACAATGTTTCAGAGTAAAAGAATCCTCCAATCCTTCACCTGCAAACTATGTTGCAATGAAACTTATTGATTTGCTCCAGTTTTGTTGCATAAGAGCTGTTCTCTAGAAAAACCATTCTCAATTGAAAATATTACACATGAGCCGTCCCGCGAGAAAACCAACATAATGGCATCTGCGTAATGTATCAACCCAGATCTGCATTTGCAGACTGATCTGGGCCGACACATTCCGTCTCAGCGGGATAGAGGTATAGAGAAATGATTCCTGAAACAGAAAATCCACAGGAGGCGAAAAGTGTCTATCCGGGTAAGCCTGTCCGGGTTGATTACCTGCAGATTTACGTGGAGTCCACAATGTTGGTTTTCTCGCGGGACGGCTCAATTATGGAAAAAACATGCTTTCATGCTCATGGTAAATATCCAAATGGATATTCCTTTACAGAATGTTTTAACCTTTACAGAAGTTTCTTGAAACCTTCTGTGACTAATTGGCGAAACAGTGCATATCTAAATCAGACTGCACTTGTTGTGAATGCCTTTTGGTTGGTTTTCACAGAGCACAGCTCATTTTATGAATGCCCTTAAAATTTGGTTTGGCAGAAAAAGCAGCCTTTACTATTTAAAATTGGTTCAAATCTAAATATACTTCAAAATTGTTGATGAGTTCTGTTTAAATAGAAACCTTGCATTCACATTATAAAGACTAAAGAAATATTTATTTTACATGATGTATCTTTATCCCCTATTAACCTGACTTGTTTTATTTCTATTTGAATCTGAAGGTTTGGAGAAACCCGTTATTGATGATGTCACAACTTACCAAGCAGGACACAAGGTGACACCTTAGGGAGTAAGAAATAATAAAAAATAAGCATTTAAAGTGAAGGTAGTATTTCTTAAAGCGTCAGTCTTCTGTGTCTCGGCTAAAAAACAAATTATCTTAGCTGATTTTTTTTTTGGCCCAAGTTATCCTTTCCTTTTGGACTTGATTTGCGAACAAACTCTTTTATTTTGAACCAAATTTTTGTAATATTTGATTTAATTCTTTTCTTTCCTCTAATTATATTTCAAGGAAAAAAATTATAAGAAACTTCCAAAAATTTAAATGCAAAAAGACTGACGCAGTATTAAAAGAAAATCAGAGTTCTAGAGTGCGCAGCTGCTGCGGCTAGCGTTGTTGCCTGGCAAGCGGTAAGAAAAAGTTCAATTGCTGCAATTTAAGCGCAAGCGTTTGCATGTACAAGGATTGTCCATAAATTTCATAGACGTATCAATGATTTTTCAA
The DNA here is from genome assembly GCA_031761405.1 of Serripes groenlandicus. Lineage (NCBI taxonomy): Eukaryota > Metazoa > Mollusca > Bivalvia > Cardiida > Cardiidae > Serripes > Serripes groenlandicus. The sequence goes on from JASEVX010000006.1 coordinate 81,268,607, forward strand.
AAATATGTACCATTTTTATTTATATAATCATGTTGGAGCAAAAGCTTGATAGAAAACATAAGTTTTAGAATTTATATTTGTTAGAGAAAAATGAAACGTTCCGTCTATGTACTTCATGGATAATATTTGTGAAAACATGCTGCAAGCAAGCGAAGGCCTGCAAGCCAATTCAGTAGGGCGCTGCAATTTGCCTGCCAGCCAAAGGAAGGAAAAGAGAAAATCATTCCTGTATGAAGTCGAGATGAATTCAATTTAAAGATTTGGATTCCTAGATTTTGATAAGCCTTTTCATACAACTTGCAGAAAAAAACAGTCAAATGTATTACCTGGATGGGGGGGGGGGATAAAAATAAAATGGAGCCTTCATTGGTTATTGATAATTTCTCTTTTCCTTCTTCGTTTGAAAATAATTATACACATATATATGAAAGAAAAATATAACAGTTTTCCTTCGAGAATTGATTGTTTGCAAAATGAATGAATGCTCTGTTTAAAACAAGGTGGTTAAATACCATTAAAAGTCTCTACATTTTTACATTAAAGTCATTGGCTTCATGGATTTAGAAAATTTATGTTTTCATTCACCATGTGAATTGCAGCAATACTTTCATTGTTTTATCACTTGTCAAATGTCTTTGAATGGAAATATGAAGCAGATCTGCAATACAAGTCATGCCAATAATTTAAATTTTTCTTTCAAATATAGTACTTTTCAAACATTGCAAACTTTACTGCGTAAAAAGAAATAATTCTGCGTGCCATATGCGTTAGGATTAGCTAAGGTGCGTCTTCAGTGCGCTTCAAATCATGTTTAAAAGTGGTTACATTTAATATATTTCTTTTTAGGCCTGTTATCTAAAAGCTATTGAGACCCAGCCAAACTTTGCAGTAGCATGGAGCAATCTTGGATGTGTTTTTCATGCACAAGGAGAAATATGGCTTGCAATTCATCACTTTGAAAAGGTTTGTACGTGATTTAGTCAAGAGGAATCTTTATCAATCATTATGCCCTTTATCAACCCTCAATGTTTATGCTACCAACTTCAAGCAATTGTTGAGCCAAATTGCTTTTCATTTGTGTATTGTGTATTTAGTAACTTATGCATTGTCCATATTTAGATTCTTTTATTTAAGTATAGATTTATCATTAAATAATATTGAAATATATATTGTATTCTGAAAATGACAACAATTCTAATCACCCTCCAATTTGTCCTCGAATCCTTCCATTGTTTGCAATATTCTACTGCTTATATTCCACTCAGATCACTGTGGGTTAATGGTGGGTATAACCCATCTGAATATTCATTTGAAACATAACATATAACACTACCTTGTCGCTACAACAGCTAGCTCTTTTCCTAGGTAGAATAAATATACCTCAATACAATTATAAAAAACAACTAACTACTCAACCATTATTGATGGAACAGACCACTCAACTATATGTTACAGCCTCAATTCTACCATATGGCAAAGTAAGTTTTTTATTGCTGGTGCGAAGAATCACAAAAACAGATGAACTGGATATCATGAAGAATGAATTAGGTGCTAACAGAGTACTTTATACATACTCTGTTCTAGTTTCAATATCTTATTGATTTGAAGTTGATTTAACCCTTTCCCTCAAGTCATTCAACAACTCTGCAGCAGACGACTTTGAACATATTTTGTAAATATATATTGGTCGTTTTTGAGCAATTTGTTCTTTTGTCACTATGTTTTCAAAAAGCCGTCTGCTGCAGAGGCGTCAGAAAGCGTCTATATGAGATAAATAGTTGACCATTTTCACATACTACATATCTGCAGCAAACAACTGAACAAATCGAGACAAAACCATGAACATTCTCTATCATATATGATAGTATAATTATTGAATAGAGTTGAAAACATTTTGACAAAAGGAGACTTTGCTTGTTTTGAGCAGTTTCTCTTTTAGTCACAATGTTTTCAAAAGTCATCTGCTGAGGAGTTGTTGGAAAGTGTCTATATGTGGGAAAGGGTTAAAGGTGTAATGATTATAGTATTCAAGTTGTAAAAAGTGGTATTCCTATAAATGCTGTTGTTAAATGCTTACTTTTTTTTTCTGAACAGGCTGTTGGACTTGATGCAACTTTTTTGGATGCTTACATCAATTTGGGAAATGTTTTGAAAGAAGCAAGAATATTTGACAGGTGATAATGATTAATGTTAAATTTAATTTTTAGCTTACCTGAGCATAAAATAGTCCAGGTGTGTCTTTGTGATCGTCATGTGTCCAGTGCCCAGCGTTGGTATACATTTTCTCCTCAGTAACCAGGTGGTGGACTTGGATGAAACTTGACAGAAAGCATCCTCTCAATATCTCCAAAATTCCTTCAATTTTATTTTCAATGCATATTCTGGTTTCCCAGGCAACAAAAAGAGAAAATACTTTAAAAAGTTTCTCCTCCAAAACCGGTTGGCAGATTTTCAAATGATTTTGCAGAAATGTTCCTTTAATAATTTTTTTCGAAATTTTCCTTGGGTGACCCTCTTTCAGATTCCTTTAAGTCATGTTGCTTGGTCAACAAAATATAGACACCAGGTGCGGGGCTGTTCTGCCTTATATGGCTCAATTGTATAGTGAAAATTTCACACAAACTTCTCTTCCGAAATTATCAGACTGATTTTTAAATAATTTTGTAGACATGTTACTACATGCTTTCTTCAAGCCATGTTGATTGGTCATAACGTAGGGTGAGGGTTACTTTGCTTTCTGGCATTGGAGCTATACTGCTGCTCTTTGGTCTCTTGTAATAGCTTACCTCATATCACATTGTATTACCAAGGGGAGCAATCCAGGGCCATCATGGTCCTCTTGTTACAAATAATGGGAAATGTTTAATATCATGAATCTTTTCTTTTACCCTATTTTATTTTAAAATCATTTGTTGCTGAGCTGTTAAAAGTTATGTGTATTTGGAAAATTCTATATAATATTTTCAACTACAGTGTACTATATAACACATTCTTTATTAACCCTGTCCTACATATAGCAAATATGCTGTAGATGACTTTGAAAACGTCTAAGCACAAGTTAGGAAAATCTCACTAAATGAAAGTATATAACTATTTAAAAGAGTAGAAAAAATGATGACAATGTTTTTAATCCATTCTAAGATAAAACTTTCATCTTTAAGAGTGTTCATGTTTCCTCATGTCATCTGCTGCATATTTGTGCTATTTTGAAAATTTCCAGAATTGAGCAACTTCACGAAGTGCAAGGTGAGCTTTTGTGATCGCTCACCGTCCGTCGTCGTCGTCCGTCTGTTCACATTTTCCTACAAACGACTTCTCCTCCTACACCAATAAACCAAATTCAAAATAATTTTACAGGAATGTTCCTTGGGTGGATCTCTTTCAAACTTGTTCAAAAAATTATATTCCATGCAAAACTTTGGCTGCCATGGCAACAAAAAAGGGGAAATTAACCAAAATTTAAAAAATCTTCTTGTCTGAAAGTAGAAGGCCCATGCCTTTGATATTTGGTATGTAGCATCATCTAGTGAACCTCTACCAAGATTGTTCAAATTATAGCCCTGGGGTCAAAAATGACCCCTCCCCGGGGGTCACTTGTTTAACATAGACTCATATAGGGGAAAAACTTTAAAAATCTTCTTGTCTAAAAGAAGAAGGCCCATGCCTTTGATATTTGGTATGTAGCATCATCTAGTGAACCTCTACCAAGATTGTTCAAATTATAGCCCTGGGGTCAAAAATGACCCTTCCCCGGGGGTCACTTGTTTAACATAGACTCATATAGGGGAACAACTTTAAAAAATCTTCTTGTCTAAAAGTAGAAGGCCCATGCCTTTGATATTTGGTATGTAGCATCATCTAGTGAACCTCTACCAAGATTGTTCAAATTATAGCCCTGGGGTCAAAAATGACCCTTCCCCGTGGGTCACTTGTTTTACATAGACTCATATTGGGGAAACACTTTAAAAATCTTCTTGTCTAAAAGTAGAGGGCCAAGGCCTTTGATATTGGGTATGTAGCATCATCTAGTGGACCTTTACCAAGATTGGTCAAACTATAGCCCTGGGGTCAAAATGACCCCTCCCCTGGGGTCTATTGTTTTACATAGACTCATATAGAGAAAAAACTTAAAAAATCTTCTTGTCTAAAAGTAGAGGCCCCAGGCCTTTGATATTTAATATGTAGCATCATCTAGTAGACCTCTACCAAGATTGTTCAAATTATAGCCCTGGGGTCAAAAATGACCCCTCCCCGGGGGTCACTTGTTTAACATAGACTCATATAAGGGAAAAACTTTAAAAAACTTCTTGTCTAAAAGTAGAAGGCCCATACCTTTGATATTTAGTATGTAGCATCATCTATCGAACCTCTACCAAGATTGTTCAAATTATAGCCCTGGGGTCAAAAATGACCCTTCCCCGGGGGTCACTTGTTTAACATAGACTCATACAGGGGAAAAACTTTAAAAATCTTCTTGTCTAAAAGAAGAAGGCCCATGCCTTTGATATTTGGTATGTATCATCATCTAGTGAACCTGTACCAAGATTGTTCAAATTATAGGCCTGTGGTCAAAAATGACCCCTCCCTGGGGGTCACTTGTTTAACATAGACTCATTTAGGGGAAAAACTTTAAAAATCTTCTTGTCTAAAAGTAGAAGGCCCATGCCTTTGATATTTGGTATGTAGCATCATCTAGTGAACCTCTACCAAGATTGTTCAAATTATAGCCCTGGGGTAAAAAATGACCCTTCCCCAGGGGTCACTTGTTTAACATAGACTCATATAGGGGGAAAAATTTAAAAATCTTCTTGTCTAAAAGTAGAAGGCCAATGCCTTTGATATTTGGTATGTAGCATCATCTAGTGAACCTCTACCAAGATTGTTCAAATTATAGCCCTGGGGTCAAAAATGACCCCTCCCTGGGGGTCACTTGTTTAACATAGACTCATATAGGGGAAAAACTTTAAAAATCTTCTTGTCTAAAAGTAGAAGGCCCATGCCTTTGATATTTGGTATGTAGCATCATCTAGTGAACCTCTACCAAGATTGATTAAATTATAGCCTGGGGTAAAAAATGACCCTTCCCCGGGGGTCACTTGTTTTACATAGACTTATATAGGGGAATAACTAAAAAAATCTTTTTGTCTAAAAGTAGAGGGCCAAGGCCTTTGATATTGGGTATGTAGCATCATCTAGTGGACCTTTACAAAGAGTGTTCAAATTATAGCCCTTGGGTCTATTGTTTTACATAGACTCATATAGAGAAAAAACTTAAAAAACCTTCTTGTCTAAAAGTAGACGCCCCAGGCCTTTAATATTTGGTATGTAGCATCATCTAGTTTACCAAGATTGTTCAAATTATAGCCCTGGGGTCAAAAATGACCCCTCGGCGGGGGTCACTTTTTTTCATAGACTCATATAAGGGAAAGAACACTGAAAACTTTTTAAGTTTGATTAAATCAGGTGAGCGATATAGGACCATCATGGTCCTCTTGTTCTATTTAACCCTTTCCCTCATATAGACACTTTCTGATGCCTCTGCAGTAGATGGCTTTTTGAAAACATAGTGACAAAAGAAGAAATTGCTCAGAACGAGCAATTTCTCCTTTTGCCACAATGTTTTCCACTTTTAGTCATAGGTTATCCATTTAATTATAGAGATATTCTATTTTTAGCTCCACTGGCTGAAAGCCAGTCGAGCTTATGTCATGGCGAATTGTCCGTCGTGCGTGCGTAAACTTTTTCCTTTAAACGACTTCTTCTCACTAACCACTTGGCCAATTTGGTTGAAACTTCATAGGAAGCATCCTCTCAATGTCCTCTCTTAAATTCCTTCAATTTTTTTTGATCCATCCATAATTCTGGTTTCCATGGCAACCAAAAGAAAAAAATAGTGAAAACTTAAAAAATCTTCTTCTCTGAAAGTGTCAGGCCGATTTTCAAATAATTTTGTAGAAATGTTCCTTGGGTGACCCTTTATTAGATTCCTTCAAGAAATGTTGATTGGTCGAAAAACATGGTCGCCAGAGGGCGGGGCTATTTTGCCTTATATGACCATAGTGAAAACTTAAAAAATCTTCTTCTCCGAAAGTGTTCAGCCGATTTTCAAATAATTTTGTAGAAATGTTCATTGGGTGACCCTCTATCAGATTCCTTCAAGCCATGTTGATTGGTCGAAAAATATGGCCGCCAGAGGGCGGGGCTATTTTGCTCTATATGACCATAGTGAAAATTTAAAAAATCTTCTTCTCCGAAAGTGTTGAGCAGATTTTCAAATAATTTTGTAGAAATGTTTTTTGGGTAACCCTCTATCAGATTCCTTCAAGCCATGTTGATTGGTTCAAAAATATGGCCGCCATGGGGTGGGGCTATTTAGCCTTATATGGCTATTGTGAAAACTTAAAAAATCTTCTCCTCCGAAAGTGTCAGGCCGATTTTCAAATAATTTTGCAGAAACATTCCTTGGGTGACACTCTACAAGATTCCTTTAAGCCATGGTGGTTGGTAAAAAATATGGCCACTAGGGGGCAGGGCTGTTTGGAGATTTGATTTTTGCCTTATGGCCGTGGAGCGATACTGGCCCTCTTGGGCCTCTTGTTTGACAAAATATGTTCAAAGTCGTCTGCTGCAGAATTGTTGTATAAGGGAAAGGGTTAAGGACAAATTGTATATGTTGATTGAAACTCAGAAAAGTGTGTGCAGCTGTTTTCATGAATGTTTAAAATATATTACAGGGCAGTAGTGTCATACCTGAGGGCGTTGAACCTAAATGCCAACCATGCTGTGGTTCATGGGAATCTTGCTTGTGTCTATTATGAACAGGGGTAAGTACACACACTGTTTGTGTATACTGTATATGAAATCGATGGAAGTAATTAATACACTTACAAAATCTGTAAGTTTTTTCAAGCAGCATGCTTGACAGGGTGACACATAGAGATCACTCATTTGTCTTGGTGACTGACCATCTGTATGTCACATTCCCTTGTTGGATAAATATTCATTCATACAAGCTTAGTTTGCTAATTCAAGGATTTTTAGCTCACCTGAGCTTTGCTCAAGGTGAGTTATTGTGATCGCCTTTTGTCCGGCGTCCGTCGTGCATCAACTTCTTCTCCTCAGTAACCAGTGGGTCAATTTGGATGAAACTTCACAGAAAGCATCCTCTCAATGACCTCACCAGAATTCCTTCAAATTTTTGGGATCCATGCAAAATTCTGGTTTCCATGGCAACGAAACCGAAAAAACTTCAAAATTCTTCTCCTCCCGAATTGGTTGGCAGATTTTCAAATAATTTTGTAGAAATGTTCCTTGGATGACCCTCTATCAGATTCCTTCAAGCCGTGTTGATTGGGCGAAAAACATGGCCGCCAGGGGGGGGCGGGGCTATTTTGCCTTATATGGCTATAGTGAAAACTTAAAAAATCTTCTCCTCCGAAAGTGTAAGGCCGATTTTCAAATAATTTTGTAGAAATGTTCCTTGGTTGACCCTCTATCAGATTCCTTCAAGCCATGTTGATTGGTCGAAAAACATGGCCGCCAGGGGGGTGGGTCTATATTGCCTTATATGGCTATAGTGCAAACTTAAAAAATCTTCTCCTCCAAAAGTGTCAGGCCGATTTTCAAATAATTTTGTAGAAATGTTCCTTGGGTGATCCTCTATCAGATTCCTTCAAGCCATGTTGATTGGTCAAAAAACATGGCCGCCAGGGGGCGGGGCTATTTTGCCTTTTATGACTATAATGAAAATTTAAAAAAAAATCTTCTCCTCCATAAGTGTCAGGCCGATTTTCAAATAATTTTGTAAAAATGTTCCTTGGGTGACCCTCTATCAGATTCCTTCAAGCAATGTTGATTGGTCGAAAAACATGGCCGCCAGGGGGCGGGGGCTATTTTGCCTTATATGGCCAAAGTATAAACTTAAAAAATCTTCAACATCTTCTCCTCAGTAACCAGTGGGTCAATTGGGATGAAACTTCACAGAAAGCATCCTCTTAATGACCTCACCAGAATTTCTTCAAATTTTTTGGGATCCATGCAGAATTCTTGTTTCCATGGCAACGAAACGAAAAAAAGTATAAAGTGTCGGCCCGATTTTCAAATAATTTTGTAGAAATGTTCCTTGGATGACCCACTTTCAGATTCCTTCAAGCCATGTTGATTGGTCAAAAAACATGGCCGCCAGTAGGCAGGGCTATTTTGCATTATATGGCTATAGTGAAAACTTAAAAAATCTTCTCCTCCAAAAGTATCTGGCCGATTTTCAAATAATTTTGTAGAAATGTTCCTAGGGTGACCCTCTATCAGATTCCTTCAAGCCAAGTTGATTGGTCGGAAACTATGGCTGCCAGGGGGCGAGGCTTATATAGCTAAAGTGAAAAAAAATAAAAAATCAGGTGAGCGATTCAAGGGCCATCATGGCCCTCTTGTTAATTATATCTACTACATTTAGTATCAATTTCTATTAATACACAATTTAAAGAACAAGTGTATAAAATATTGCTGCTTCTCTGTTGTTAACAGGTTGAGAAAATTTACTATATAACACTGCTTTCAAAAAAACCTTTATAATTATCATAAGAGGAATGTCTTTGTTGGTGTTAATGATAATATTATACAAATGTTTTACAGGTTGTTAGACTTGGCGATAGATACTTACCGAAAAGCTATTGAACTTCAACCAAACTTCCCAGATGCCTACTGTAATTTGGCTAATGCTTTAAAGGAAAATGGAAAGGTATGATTGGTTATTAAACTTATTGATATGTAGATATACAAGTTTATGTTATACACGCATGACAATATCAATGCATTTTATTATTACCTCCTAGCGAGATTGTCAAGGGGATATTGGGATCCTAAAGTACATATGTGTCCTAACGAACTCATCTCTGTAGCAACTTCATTTCTTTTCCGATTTCACTGACCTAGGTCAAAGGGCCAGGTCACAGTGACTATATTACTTGGTGTCCCAAAGATGTCGTCACTCCAGTGACTTTATTTCTTTTCCAATTGTAATAAAACGTAATACATATTATGTTCACAAATTCCTGTTCCACCAACCAAGGTCTGAGTGACAAATAAACATCTGCAAAAAGTTGTCACTGCTCTAGCACTTGTGGCGTAATTGTCCCCCGCTTTCGCGAAAGCGCGGGGACTATTATTTCTCATTCGTCAGTCCGTCAGTCCGTCCGTCCGTCCGTCCGTCAGTCCGTCAGTCACGCTGTCACACTTTCGTTTCCGGGCTATTTCTCTGCAACCGCTTTTTCGAATTTGATGAAATTTCATAGGAAGGATCACCACCAAGTGTAGATGCGCATATCGTGTTTGCGTTCCGGTTGGATTATTTTTCACGGAGTTATGGCCCTTTACCCCTATGTATGACTAAATTCATTTCCGGGCTATTTCTCTGCAACCGCTTTTTGGAATTTTATGAAACTTCATAGGAAGGATCACCACCAAGTGTAGATGCGCATATCGTGTTTGCGTTCCGGTTGGATTATTTTGCACGGAGTTATGGCCCTTTACCCCACCATCAGGCTATGTATGACTAAATTCATTTCCGGGCTATTTCTCTGCAACCGCTTTTTGGAACTTTATGAAACTTCATAGGAAGGATCACCACCAAGTGTAGATGCGCATATCATGTTTGCGTTCCGGTTGGATTATTTTTCACGGAGTTATGGCCCTTTACTCCACCATCAGGCTATGTATGACTAAATTCATTTCCGGGCTATTTCTCTGCAACCGCTTTTTGGAATTTTATGAAACTTTATAGGAAGGATCACCACCAAGTGTAGATGCGCATATCATGTTTGCGTTCCGGTTGGATGATTTTTCACGGAGTTTTACCCCACCATCCGGCTATGTATGACTTAATTCATTTCCGGGCTATCTCTCTGCAACCGCTTTTTGGAATTTGATGAAACTTTATAGGAAGGATCACCACCAAGTGTAGATGCGCATATCGTGTTTGTGTTCCGGTTGGATTATTTTTCACGGAGTTATGGCCCTTTACTCCACCATCAGGCTATGTATGACTAAATTCATTTCCGGGCTATTTCTCTGCAACCGCTTTTTGGAATTTTATGAAACTTCATAGGAAGGATCACCACCAAGTGTAGATGCGCATATCGTGTTTGCGTTCCGGTTGGATAATTTTTCACGGAGTTATGGCCCTTACTTCTGAACCGTAATAGGTACTGCTTTCATATTTCACATGTGTATTCCTTGTGACAACCCCTTTCCATCAATACCAATTTTTGTGACCTTGACCCTGGCGGGGGACCATGATTCTCTGAATTTGCTTGTTTCATCATACTTCATACTTCATACACATACCAACCTATGTCAAAATTCAAGGTCACAGCGACTATAATACAGCTGTACGAAATGCCACAGGTAGGCAATTTTTGTCTTGGACAATGCTCTCTTGTTTGTTTTTCCTTAGAAAAAGTTACTTTACATCCATATACTTATCTATCTGAAACAATTTTTATCTTGCAGGTTCAGGATGCTGAAGAATGCTACAATACAGCTTTGACTTTGGCACCTACTCACTCAGACTCTTTGAACAATCTTGCTAATATCAAAAGGGAGCAAGCGAATACAGAGGATGCTGTGAAGCTGTATATGAAAGCTCTAGAAGTGTATCCAGAGTTTGCAGTTGCTCATTCTAACCTGGCTAGTGTTCTCCAACAACAAGGGAAATTACATGAAGCCCTTATCCACTACAAAGATGCCATAAGGTAAGCCACAATGTCTTTGAAATTCATTTTAATGAAGGTCTGTGATGATGGAACTCATTCCATAAAAGACAGGAATAAAACAAAAATGTATTGCTATAAGGTTTAAACCAATCATATAATTGGTAGTGTATTCCAGGTGTATTCCAGGAGAGCTTCTGTTGTCACCCTATCGTTGAATGTCGGTGTTAATAAAATGTTTCAACTTTAGATTTAAAATCAAGATCCCACCCTATGATTTTCTCCTTCATGTGACAGCTGTTGTTTTTGAGGCCAGTGTCCGACAAATCCATTGCCCGGAGCCTGCGGGCTACCACAATAATTGCTTGGGCTACTGTCATTTTCAAATGAAAGCCCGGCGGGCTACTGTTTATTCCCGTGTCTGGTAGCCTGGCTTATTTACTTACACACATGTCGTGTATAAACAGTGACTGTATGTTACATGCGAAAACCACTCGCTGTGACCATAAACAAATCAATATCAGTAGGCGGAGTTACCCACCTGTCAGATCAAGTGGTTTCAGCCAACCGAATCGCGTCAGTAATAGTCAATTAACGTGATATATATACCCATTACGGCGGTCCAATCATTAGTGACCATTGTTCCCTGGAGCTATGTGGTAATCCATGAATTATTGCGAATAACCAATGCAATTCAAATATTCCCTTAAATGTATTTTGATCCATATTTCTACTTTCGGTATGCGATGTTTGCAAACTGGTGCAGACCGGTTCAGAAAGATGGAGAAGAAAATTATCGCCATGCAGAAGTTAATAAAATAATTACGATCCAAATATTAAAGACAATACAATACGACCACTTCTAGATCTTATCTTGCCGTTAATCAAATATGAAATACCTTCAAAATCGACATAGTATTCGTAATATCAAAGAAAATGTTTGGGATGAAATCTATAATAAATAATAAATGCCCAATCACAGCTTTGTTTACCAAAATTAATTAGCATAACCGGCGGGAAAAAAAATCATATGACTTAATAATTGCGATTTCATTGGAAGAAATGAGAAATTAGGTCAATGACGTTAACGACCCCGATCAAGAGTGGACCCCGATGTTTACATTCAACGCTGTTTACCGATTTCAAATTCTCAGTAGGGAACCATGATTAACATTGTGCAATTATCAAAATGGCGGCTATGTTGTGAATAATACCGTAACATATGAAACAAATTTAACGTGTTTCATGTGTTACGGTATTATTCGCGTCATTGTTTGTGACATTATTTTATGATTTAACCCTTTCCCTCATACAACAATTCTGCAGCAGACGACTTTGAACATATTTTGTCAAAAAATAAAAAATCTAATGGATAACCTATGACTAAGTGGAAAACATTGTGGTAAAAGGAGATATTGCTTGTTTTGATCAATTTCTTCTGTTGTCACTATGTTTTCAAAAAGCTGTCTGCTGCAGAGACGTCAGAGAGCGTCTATATGAGGGAAAGGGTTAATAACTTCATTGAACCTGATAAATTTGACTTTTGGTTAATAAAATTGAATCTTATTTAATATGTCGTTCTTTGTAAACCTGTTTCGGTGAGGGACCTAAATCGGTGACCTCCAATTTGAAGAGTTTATACTACATCATTTGATTTTTTGGTCTCAAGTTTAAACATTTCTGTCACTAGCTTTTAAATCTTTTGTAAATATGGAAAAAAAAACATACATTTCATGCAGAATATTTCAAATAATCTTGAAAAACTTTAGTACCAATTTGCTCATATCTGTTAAGCTCCACCAAAAAGTATTTTTTCAAATTTCATTTTTTTTTTAACTAATAAAGCACTTCAGGTCTTTTGCAACACAGTCATGTTATTTGAATTGGTCACTACCCTTTAATCATGTATATGGTGTGCTCTTAATATTATGTTTGTACAGAAGTAGAAAACAAAAATAATCATAAAACACTCATTGGCATCCGCGATATATCGGGCTACCAGCTTCTAAATCTGGTAGCCCAGTGGGCTACCAAACAATTCTGAAATTTGTCGGACACTGGAGGCATATGCAGTGAAGTTAACAATTTCTGGCAACATATTAGGAAATAAAATTGCTAATTCCTTCTGTCCCAATATGTCTTCAATACTGTTTTGGAAAAAGGATTAGCTGTGTAGAGTTCGTTTTAAGTTTACCTATTTTAAGTTGCAACTAGTAAAACATATTCAGGTAATGAATCAATGCTTTACCATAAACAACACATTTTAAAGCAGGCCTCTTTGAAAAAATCCAAGCAAAATGAGGAAATTATCATTATGCGCATTTTCTCCATTTGCCACAATATTTTCAAAGTTGTCTGCTTTAGATGCATCTACATATTTGGGTAAGGATTTAATATGACTTGACATTCATTGCTTTTAGAATATCCCCCTCATTTGCGGATGCATATTCCAACATGGGTAATTTGCTGAAGGAGATGCAGGACGTACAAGGAGCTATGCAGTGTTACCAGAGAGCTATACAGATAAAACCTGCATTTGCTGATGCCCATAGTAACCTGGCCTCAATTTATAAGGTAACGCTTTTGAAATTATGTTTTATGATTTGAACATGGTCTCTTAATCTAAATATAATTACAACCTCCTTAAAGTTGACGATGGACAAATCATTAAATATTTTCATACTTTAGGCTTTTCCATTTTTAGCTCCACTGGCTGAAAGCCAGTCGAGCTTATGTCATGGCGAATTGTCCGTCGTGCGTGCGTGCATGCGTAAACTTTTTCCTTTAAACGACTTCTTCTCACTAACCACTTTGCCAATTTGGTTGAAACTTCATAGGAAGCATCCTCTCAATGTCCTCTCTTAAATTCCTTCATTTTTTTTTTATCCATCCATAATTCTGGTTTCCATGGCAACCAAAAGAAAAAAATAGTGAAAACTTAAAAAATCTTCTTCTCTGAAAGTGTCAGGCCGATTTTCAAATAATTTTGTAGAAATGTTCCTTGGGTGACCCTTTATTAGATTCCTTCAAGAAATGTTGATTGGTCAAAAAACATGGTCGCCAGAGGGCGGGGCTATTTTGCCTTATATGACCATAGTGAAAACTTAAAAAATCTTCTTCTCCGAAAGTGTTCAGCCGATTTTCAAATATTTTGGAGAAATGTTCATTGGGTGACCCTCTATCAGATTCCTTCAAGCCATGTTGATTGGTCGAAAAATAATGCCGCCAGAGGGCGGGGCTATTTTGCTCTATATGACCATAGTGAAAATTTAAAAAATCTTCTTCTCCGAAAGTGTTGAGCAGATTTTCAAATAATTTTGTAGAAATGTTCTTTGGGTGACCCTCTATCAGATTCCTTCAAGCCATGTTGATTGGTTGAAAAATATGGCCGCCATGGGGTGGGGCTATTTTGCCTTATATGGCTATTGTGAAAACTTAAAAAATCTTCTCCTCCGAAAGTGTCAGGCCGATTTTCAAATAATTTTGCAGAAACATTCCTTGGGTGACACTCTACAAGATTCCTTTAAGCCATGGTGGTTGGTAAAAAATATGGCCACTAGGGGGCAGGGCTGTTTGGAGATTTGATTTTTGCCTTATGGCCGTGGAGCGATACTGGCCCTCTTGGGCCTCTTGTTCTTTTTGAAATAAATGTAATGCAGGTTAACTTTTTGAAATAAAAGTAATACAGGTTAACTTTCTACATACTGTCTATGCATTTGAAATCAGAAGACATGTTTTATGTGATCATGTATTGTATCATCCTCGGTACCCAGGCTATTCATAAAATATACGATACCCTGGGCAAATTGGCTGTAAAAATCTCGTACTCATGAATAATTTATGAGGTGAATGCAGCCGCTTCATTGGCTGCATGACACAAACCTCATGCGATACAAAACTTACAGTGTAGTTACTCATAGGACCAATGCTTTGTTCAATAAATTTGGAAACTTGAATTGGAATTCCCAATGCTGGTGGACATGTACAATAATTTTAAAGTTAGAACATACAAAAAATCTGCAGCTGAGGACTTTAAAAACATGTATGTGCAAAAATATTGAAAATCTATGAATGATTATTAAATAGTGTTGAAAATATTTTTGCAAAAGGAGAAAGGCCGCAATACTGAAAGGGCTAAGTTGTTCTTCAGTGCAATTTTATCATGTTCTAATTGTCAGAAACATAAAAAGAAGTTTTTTTTAATGTAAAGAATATCACACATTTAACCCTTTCTCACCTGCAGACTCGCGTAGCAGATGACTTTTGAAACATTGTGGCAATTACATACTCCGTCCTGAGCAAATTTCCCTCTTACCACAATATTATCAACTATATTCAATAACATTTCTTTCAATTAGAGATGTTTTCAAAGTCCTTTTTTGTAGATTTATAGTATTAAAACGGGATAGGGTTAGCATAGGCTATTTTTAGCTCACCTGTGCACGAAGTGCTCAGGGTGAGTTATTGTGATCGCCCTATGTCCGTCGTCCGTCAACATTTTCTCCTCTGTAACCGGTGGGTCAACTGGGATGAAACTTCACAGAAAGCATCCTCTCAATGTCCTCACCAGAATTCCTTAAAAAAATTTGGGATCCATGCAGAATTCTGGTTTCCATGGCAACGAAATGAAAAAAACTTCAAAATTCTTAAAAAATCTTCTCCTCCGAAAGTGTCAGGCCGATTTTCAAATTATTTTGTAGAAATGATCCTTGGGTGACCCTCTATCAGATTCCTTCAAGCCATGTTGATTGGTCGAAAAACATGGCCGCCAGGGGGGGGGGGGGGCTATTTTGCCTTATATGGCTATAGTGCAAACTTAAAAAATCTTCTCCTCCAAAAGTGTCGGGCCGATTTTCAAATAATTTTGTAGAAATGTTCCTTGGGTGACCCTCTATCAGATTCCTACAAGCTATGTTGATTGGTTGAAAAACATGGCCGCCAGGGGGCGGGGCTATTTTGCCTTTTATGGTTATAGTGAAAACTTAAAAAATCTTCAACATTTTCTCCTCAGTAACCAGTGGGTCAATTGGGATGAAACTTCACAGAAAGCATCCTCTCAATGACCTCACTAGAATTCCTTCAAATTATTGGGATCCATGCAGAATTCTGGTTTCCATGGCAACGAAACGAAAAAAAAATCAAAATTCTTCTCCTCCCAAATTGGTTGGCAGATTTTGAACTTATTTTGTAGAAATGTTCCTTGGGTGACTCTCTATCAGATTCCTTGAAGCCATGTTGATTGGTCGAAAAACATGGCCGCCAGGGGGGGGCGGGGCTTTTTTGCCTTATATGGCTATAGTGAAAACTTAAAAAATCTTCTCCTCCAAAAGTGTCAGGCCGATTTTCAAATAATTTTGTAGAAATGTTCCTTGGATGACCCTCTATCAGATTCCTTCAAGCCATGTTGATTGGTCGAAAATGATGGCCGCCAGGGGGGCGGGGCTATTTTGCCTTTTATGGCTATAGTGAAAACTTAAAAAATCTTCTCCTCCAAAAGTGTCAGGCCGATTTTCAAATAATTTTGTAGAAATGTTCCTAGGGTGACCCTCTATCAGATTCCTTCAAGCCAAGTCGATTGGTTGGAAACTATGCCCGCCAGATGGCGGGGCTTATATAGCTAAAGTGAAAAAAAAAATCAGGTGAGCGATTCCAGGGCCATCATGGCCCTCTTGTTTGAAAATAATATTGTCTGATTCCAAGATTTATTAAACACACAAATATTGACATTTTAATTCATGAATAAATTTAACCTCATGTTTTCACAAGGACATATTCCGCTGTAAAATTAATAATGTCAATACATCCATAGCTCTAGATAAGGAGCGTATTTCATGTTTTAAAATCCTTATATAACCTTGAAATTCTGTTGATGGTACTTAAAAGAATTGTCTCAATGAGACGATTCTTTTGAATACCCAAAACAAAGGGGTTCGATTTAGTATTTAGTGAAGTATTTTAGGAAGCACACCAGTTTACTCCTCCTTATCTAGGCCTGTAACATTTGTTTTATCCAGGATTCCGGTAACATTCAAGAAGCGATTACTTGCTATAAAACTGCACTGAAGTTAAAACCAGATTTTCCCGATGCTTATTGCAACCTTGCTCACTGTCTCCAGGTAAGCCATGTATAATTAAGCAACATCATGTCAAGAAGGGGTCTCACTGGTCTTGCTGCCTCTCTGTTTAAGAATCACATAAAGGTTTCGTTTGAGTGAAACCAGTTGTGCTACAATTGCTGATTATTGTAAGAAGTGATAATTAAACGAAAATCAAACTTAACATAATAAGTACATATGTGGAAAAAGACTTGTCTTGTCAAACATGCTACAGATCCAAAAAGATACTGCTTCAAAGTCTAATTGGCAAACAGTGCAGAGCCACATTAGACTGCATAGATGCGCAGGGTGATGACTGATCTGGTTCTACATTGGTCGCAAATGCCTTATTAAATAATGGCAGAATTTGAAAGAGCTTATGCACTGTTTTGTCCCTATCTTCAGTGAATACTCATGCTTGATGTGGCTCCTGTATTTTTTGGGTAGTAAAATATGCTTACTTTTGAAAGTTATACGAGGACAATTTCTAGGCAAAGGATATCCTGATTAGAGACAATAGAAATAATAATAATTCAATACCATGTCATTCATAGGCTTTTATAACTGATATATAGCAACTGTTTGACACATGCGGATACATTTGGATGCATCTACAGCAGACATATTTTGAAAACAGTGTGGAAAAAGAAGAAATTGCTCTTAATAAGTCTTCTGGTTTTGCCATTATATTTTCAACCCTTTTCAGTAATTATACTTTCATTATTGTGAAATTTCCACAATTTGTTTAAAAACGTCGTCTGCATATTAGTTCTATGCGGATAAGTGTTTAATTCATGGAAGTTATATTTTCTAATTAAATACATGTATTTGGATCATAAAAAAATTGTATGTTTTGTCTTTCTCCATTATTTAGTTTATCTGTGACTGGTCCGATTACTCAGAGAGAATGAAGAGATTAGTTCAGATTGTGGCCGAGCAGTTAGATAAGAACAGACTTCCGTCTGTCCATCCACACCACAGTATGTTGTATCCACTAACACATGAGATGAGAAAAAGTATCGCTTCCAAACATGCCAACTTGTGTATGGAAAAGGTGAGCTATGGTTTTGCTGCATTATTATAATCTGGCTGTACATATGTCCCAAAAAACGTCATCGCTCAAGCGACTACATTTCTTATCAGAATTTTTATGAAACTTCCCGCATAAGTTCACTAGCGTTGCCTCTTGTATGGGTACGTATGTGTTTTACCGACCTAGGCCAATGTCATTACGACACAGTATGTATAAACTGGAGTCATCGCTAAAGCTAATTTATTTCCTTTCCAATAGTTATGAAACTAAACAAACATGTTCACCACCATCAATTCTTGTACAATTGGTACTTTACCTGCTTAGGTCAAAGTTCCAGATCACACTGACTTTTATACGTCTTTTTACGAAACAACATGATTGCTCTTTATATCTTAATATCCGATTGTTAAATGATAAGTAAACCAGCATTGTCTTTTGTACAAGTTCGCGTTCCACCGACCTAGGTCAAAGTCAAGGTCTCTTTGACTATAATATGTTGTACAAAATGATGTCATCGCTCTAGCACTTTCATTTGTGGAAAGAATTCCTTCAAACTCTGTACACAAATTCAGTCTCAAGAGAGCTTGGAGGAGCTCACATTTTAACAAGCTAGGTCATGGTCAAAGTGACTATATGTCTTAATGAAACGACTTCATCGCTCGATTACTTTCATTTGGTGAGAATATCCCATACTTCATACACTGGTTTATTTTACTTCATGCAATGGGTTCATTGTAGCATTGTTAATTGAGATTTGGCAGTTTCCTGTTGTACTGACGTAGCTCAAAGGTCATGGTCACAGTGACTTTAATACATTTTAAGAAAAGACATTGCAAAGGTAGTATCTATCGTCTGCATTGTTCTTGTATAAGATTGAGTATTAGGTGGGGGTTAAAGTTTTGAATCACTACATATCAAACAAAGGAGAACATTAACACAACTTGCCAACTTGGATTAGGTATGGAGAAGATATTTAATATAAATTTTCATTTGAATTAAAGCGCATTCACTACACATTGTCATGGCCTGTGTCACTTCTCCATCATCAGTCCATCCATCTGTCTGTCCATTGCACTTTCTGGTTTCACTTACTGACCTTTTTGCAAGTGACACATGCATTCATTGAAACACTGTTGTTCGTGAAGGATTCAATTTTGGTTAATATGTACATGAACAAGCTGATTTTATAGTACTTTGAAAAAGAAAATTTCAATTTAAAACCTAAATCAGTATTTGAGGAACTTTTAACTTAAATTCTATTACAGATCAACATTCTCCACAAGCCCCCTTACAAACATCCTAAAGACTTGGTGTCCAGTGGAGGTCGACTTAGAATTGGTTATGTGAGTTCTGATTTCTGCAATCATCCAACATCCCACCTCATGCAAAGTATACCCGGACTTCATGATACAGATAGTATAGAGGTAAGGTCTTTAATTATAATGCTTTATTATACCCCCAGATACATAGTATATGGGGGCTATATAGGAGTCACGCTTGTCGGTTGGACTGTAGACATTTATTGTGAACACTAATTCTCAGCAACCCTTGGTCGGAATTCAATATAACACCACAAGAATGCTTGATACCAAGCCTAGTTGGGAATATTGTTGGCGTGTTGCACTGGAATTATTTTTAAATGAGTTATGGCCCCTTGAATTTCTCATACATATGTATATTGTCAGGCACCAGCTGGGGGTATTCATCACCTTCAGTGATATTTCTAGTTTCTAACAATATCATTTTTAGCAATTTGTAATAATAATGTCTTATAGACATAAGGCCTGACTTATAATAGTTTTATTTACATGGTACTTTGATTTCATGCAGTATATGTTTAACTTTAAAAGTTGTCTGATTTGAAAACATACAGGTATTAGACTGTAACATCTGGGAAATTGAATGTATGATTTTTTTGTACCTTCAATTGGTAAAATATTATTCAATATTGTGAAGGATATTTACTTGAAATTAAAAATGAAAATATTAAGATTGAACGAATAGAAGTGAAATAATAATTATATTCTCATATTGATGGTACATTTCAGATAAATTGTATTAATTTGAACTGCTTCGAGTGGTTTGCATGAACAAACAGTGATGACTTCAATTTCCAAATGTCTACAAGTTAAGTTACTCTAACATGCCCCAAATTGTTAGACATGATTCATATGCATTCTTGACACTCAAGACCAGTTTTTGTGTCACCTGCGTAGCATGGTAGGCACTTAGGGATTACTTTTTTTTTGTCCGGCGTCTGTCTGTCCGTCTGTATATATATATAAATGTGTGTGATGGGTTCACAAAAGGGGGATAATCCAAATATTTTTTATATCGGAGTTATTGCCCCTTTTCTGTCAAAAATTAAGATTTTCTGACAAGACCCTGGCAGGTGACACACGTGTTCCCCGGAGCACTCCATTCTAGTCTGTCATTAGTCTTTGTATATGTTAAATTCTTACAGACACGTCTGTGTCTTCCTTTTAACTCCTTTCCCACATACAGCAAATTTGCAGCAGACGACTTTGAAAACGTATTGACAAAAACCTGAAAAATCTTCATAAAAGATAGCTTAATTGTTAAAGAAAGTTGAAAACATTGTGGCCAAAGGAGAAATTGCTCATCATGATGAAAAGTGGGAAAGGGTTAACATCCCTTGTTTTATCACCTGTTTGATGCCCCATCACTGCTTATGGTCTTTTGTAGGTTTTCTGTTATTCACTCAGTGCAGATGATGGAACTTGCTTTAGAGATAAGATAGAGAGAGAGGCAGAACATTTTATTGACGTGTCGCAAGTGAGTATTTCAGTACTTTCTGCCTTTTCACACAATGAATTTAGTCAGGACTAACACATTGACCATTATCCTGATACAGACGATGCTTAACACCTCTGAAGCAGATAAATTTTGAAAACATTGTAGAAAACGAGAAATTGCACCCTTTTCACGATGTTTACAATTTTCTATGAAAAAACAGATATTCCAACTCCATAGCTTTCCATGGTTTCAAATCAATCAAAAAAGTAACCTGTTGGGTAAAAAATCATAAATAAGTGGTATTTTTACCAAAAAATGTAAAAAAAGAAAGGTGGTTTAATTGATAAATACCATAAGACTTTCTGACATTTACAATCGATATACAATAAGTTTCCAATGACATTGATGATTGTTTAACCCATATCTTTCAGATTCCCTGTAATGGTAAAGCAGCAGACAAGATCAATGAAGATGGCATCCACATACTTGTAAACATGAATGGTTATACTAAAGGGGCTAGAAACGAACTGTTTGCACTCAAATCAGCTCCTGTACAGGTAATGTACCTATAGTTGATCATTTCATAGTTTTAAAAAAGAAGTCTTTCCTAAGGAATAAAGAATTTTGCTATAACTTTTAATACAGTTTTATTCCTGTCAGTAAAATTAACCCTTTTTGGACTTGCTCATGATTTCATGAATTTGCAAGTGTTTTCAAATGTCTTTATTGTTTTCTACTCAAAATTTAAGTTAAACATGTGTATAAGATAAACACAGGAGACTGCTGTTAGCATCACTATAAAGAAACCATTAATTTTCTTGACCAGCATCTTTGACAGACTACAACATTATTTTGCTTAATTCTACCATTATAAAGTTATCTAAAATATCATATTAAAATGTATGCTTTTAAAGTTAACTGTTTTCAGAGGTACAAGTGTTCTTGCTTGCCCTTCATGACTAATCCGTAAAATGTCTCTTGAATTTTCAAGCGCCACTCTCGCAAATGTTTACTAAGATATCAATTCCAATGGATAACAGACATTTTTGTGTCACCTGCCATAGGACAGGGATCATTTTTCTGCTGTCTGTTTGTTGATTTTCACTTACTTATTGGTTGGTGACACATTTGTTACATCAAGGACTCTTGTTTTAAATACACATGTATGAGTTTGAAGTTAATGTGTTTTTTTGGCATTTATTATATTATGAAGCAATGGACAAACGTTTCTTTTGATCTTCTTTATTGGGGATAACTCTATAAATACATTTGATCATGTTAATGTCAAACTACTAAATTTGATATAAATGTTTCATCAAAGGCAGGATGTGTTGCTCAAGTTCTAAACCAAGTCTTTGTGTATTTCAGGTGATGTGGTTGGGATACCCGGGAACTAGTGGCGCCTCCTACATGGACTACATCATTACAGATGCATTTACCTCCCCTGTAGAACTGGAGTCTCAGTATTCAGAAAAGTTGGCCTGTATGGATGGTACTTACTTCGTTGGGGATCATCAACAGATGTTTCCTCACCTTTTGGAGAAAATTGTGATTCAAGAGGAAGATGATGAAGATTTCCATGATACAAATGTTGTCCTATTTGGAGTTGATCTTGACCCAATTAGAAGTAAATTAGAAATAAAGGTTAGTTGTACTTCATTTTTAGCTCCACTGGCCAGTCGAGCTTATGTCATGGCGAATTGTCCTCCGTGCGTGCATGCGTAAACTTTTTCCTTTAAACAACTTCTTCTCACTAACCACTTGGCCAATTTGGTTGAAACTTCATAGGAAGCATCCTCTCAAAGTCCTCTCTTAAATTCCTTCAAATTTTTTTGATCCATCCATAATTCTGGTTTCCATGGCAACCAAAGGAAAAAATAGTGAAAACTTAAAAAATCTTCTTCTCTGAAAGTGTCAGGCCGATTTTCAAATAATTTTGTAGAAATGTTTCTTGGGTGACCCTTTATTAGATTCCTTCAAGAAATGTTGATTGGTCGAAAAACATGGTCGCCAGAGGGCGGGGCTATTTTGTCTTATATGACCATAGTGAAAACTTAAAAAATCTTCTTCTCCGAAAGTGTTCAGCCGATTTTCAAATAATTTTGTAGAAATGTTCATTAGGTGACCCTCTATCAGATTCCTTCAAGCCATGTTGATTGGTCGAAAAATATGGCCGCCAGAGGGCGGGGCTATTTTGCTCTATATGACCATAGTGAAAATTTAAAAAATCTTCTTCTCCAAAAGTGTTGAGCAGATTTTCAAATAATTTTGTAGAAATGTTCTTTGGGTGACCCTCTATCAGATTCCTTCAAGCCATGTTGATTGGTTCAAAAATATGGCCGCCATGGGGTGGGGCTATTTTGCCTTATATGGCTATTGTGAAAACTTAAAAAATCTTCTCCTCCGAAAGTGTCAGGCCGATTTTCAAATAATTTTGCAGAAACATTCCTTGGGTGACACTCTACAAGATTCCTTTAAGCCATGGTGGTTGGTAAAAAATATGGCCACTAGGGGGCAGGGCTGTTTGGAGATTTGATTTTTGCCTTATGGCCGTGGAGCGATACTGGCCCTCTTGGGCCTCTTGTTATAAAATGCAAGGCTTTTAGACAATAGCGCAGCAAGTATCGGACTGTTAACCTTTGTTTTAGTGGCTTGAATATGAGCTATGATAGCTATGTGGGTAATGACGAGGACTGTCAATCCTGTGGTCGTGAGTTTGAATCCTGGATTGGCCAATATTCTTTTAAATGATTGACAAAAGTCATTTTGACTAGCATCATTTGTCTTCCAACAATAGATTTAAAAGGCGATGTGGGAAGGCACCCAGGTAGTCTGGGAAGAGGAACTGGCCATTGTGATATAACTGTAATACTGTTCAAAATGGCATTAAAATAGTGATCAATCTAGTGATATGATCCATAATGTCAAAAAATCCTTCAAATACAAATTGTTCAGCTTCATTAAAGTAAAAGTCATTCTATATTTAAAAGAACATTTTAATTAATATTGAGGCATAACTGGAACTTTGCAGCCGTTTTGGTACAGAAGACACACAAAAAGAATTGAGAGCTTGTTGCATAGGTTCATAAGTTTATACTTCATATTAAATCAAATTAAGTGATTTTCCTGAAGGGATGGAATGATATATTTATAAATCTTTTTTTATAGGAAGTAACAGTGCAGTGCGCTGCTGGCATTACAACAGATGAGGAGGATGGTTCCCCTGGTACCGTAACCTACGAAACCACTGAGTTACAAGTGGGACCAGTACTTAAACAGATGATACAGAATGGGCAGTCTCATGCATCTATCAATGAGGTCCTAATTCAAAGTGGAGTAACTACAACTCAGGTAAAGTCAGTTTAACCCAGTTTTTAGCTCACCTGTGCACGAAGTGCTCAAGGTGAGTTATTGTGATCGCCCTATGTCCGGCGTCCGTCGTCCGTCAACATTTTCTCCTCTGTAACTGTTGGGTCAACTAGGATGAAACTTCACAGAAAGCATCCTCTCAATGTCCTCACCAGAATTCCTTAAAATTTTTGGGATCCATGCAGAATTCTGGTTTCCATGGCAACGAAATGAAAAAAACTTCAAAATTCTTAAAAAATCTTCTTCTCCGAAAGTGTCAGGCCGATTTTCAAATTATTTTGTAGAAATGTTCCTTAGGTGACCCTCTATCAGATTCCTTCAAGCCATGTCGATTGGTCGAAAAACATGGCCGCCAGGGGGGGCGGGGCTATTTTGCGTTATATGGCTATAGTGCAAACTTAAAAAATCTTCTCCGACGAAAGTGTCAGGCCGATTTTCAAATTATTTTGTAGAAATGTTCCTTAGGTGACCCTCTATCAGATTCCTTAGGCCGATTTTCAAATTATTTTGTAGAAATGTTCCTTAGGTGACCCTCTATCAGATTCCTTCAAGCCATGTTGATTGGTCGAAAAACATGGCCGCCAGTGGGGGCGGGGCTATTTTGCCTTATATGGCTATAGTGCAAACTTAAAAAATCTTCTCCTCCAAAAGTGTCAGGCCGATTTTCAAATAATTTTATAGAAATGTTCCTTGGATGACCCTCTATCGATTCCTTCAAGCCATGTTGATTGGTCAAAAAACATGGCCGCCAGGGGGCGGGGCTATTTTGCCTTTTATGGCTATAGTGAAAACTTAAAAAATCTTCTCCTCCAAAAGTGTCAGGCCGATTTTCAAATAATTTTGTAGAAATGTTCCTAGGGTAACCCTCTATCAGATTCCTTCAAGCCAAGTTGATTGGTTGGAAACTATGCCCGCCAGATGGCGGGGCTTATATAGCTAAAGTGAAAAAAATAATCAGGTGAGCGATTCCAGGGCCATCATGGCCCTCTTGTTTACTAGTTTGCCTTATCTTAGCCCAGTCCCACATGTATCTATTAACGAGGTCCTAATTCAAAGTGGAGTAACTACAACTCAGGTAAAGTCAGTTTAATCAGTCTTTTATTAGTTAGTCTTATCTTAGTCCAGTCCCACATGCATCTATCAACGAGGTCCTAATTCAAAGCCGAGTAACTACAACTCTGGTAAAGTCAGTTTAACCCAGTCTTTTATTACTTGGTCTTATCTTAGCCCAGTCCCACATGCATCTATGAATGAGGTTCTAATTCAAAGTGGAGTAACTACAACTCGGGTAAAGTCAGTTTAACCCAGTCTTTTACTAGTTTGCCTTATCTTAGCCAAGTCCCTCATGCATATTTTAACGAGGTCCTAATTCAAAGTGGAGTAACTACAACTCAGGTTAAGTCAGTTTAACCCAGTCTTTTATTAGTTTGCCTTATCTTAGCCCAGTCCCACATGCATCCATCAACGAGGTCCTAATTCAAAGTGGAGAAACTAAAACTCGGGTAAAGTCAGTTTAACCCAGTCTTTTAATATATCTATAGGTGCTACCTATTTACGAAAAAAACCGCAAGATAATTATAAACAAAAATTAAAGAGCATACTTTGGCCATAAAAAAGGATTAATTAGTAATTGACTAGACAATAATAATGTTAATGTCATGTTTCTTGCATTATTAAAACGTATTTGGAATTCGTATTGCTGTCGTCTATTATTACGAACAGAAAATAATAAAGTAAAGACTTTCAGAAAATCAAGGAATACATTTATAATGAACAAGGTTAAAACATGAGGGCCAAGATGATCCTTAATCGATCACCTGCATTATGGTAAAGTAGCAAATAGATCAGCCCTTTTTAGCTCACCTGAGCTTTGCTCAAGGTGAGTTATTGTGATCGCCTTTTGTCCGGCGTCCGGCGTCCATCGTGCGTCGTGCGTCAACTTCTTCTCCTCAGTAACCAGTGGGTCAATTGGGATGAAACTTCACAGAAAGCATCCTCTCAATTACCTCACCAGATTTCCTTCAAATTTTTGGGATCCATGAATAATTCTGGTTTCCATGGCAACGAAATGAAAAAAACTTAAAAATTCTTCTTTTCCCAAACTGGTTGGCAGATTTGCAAATAATTTTGTAGAAATGTTCCTTGGATGATCCTCTGTCAGATTCCTTCAAGCCATGTTGATTTGTCGAAAAACATGGCCGCCAGGGGGGCGGGGCTATTTTGCCTTATATGGCTATAGTGAAAACTTAAAAAATCTTCTTCTCCCAAACTGGTTGGCACATTTTCAAATAATTTTGTAGAAATGCTCATTGGATGACCCTCTATCAGATTCCTTCAAGCCATGTTGATTGGTCAAAAAACATGGCCGCCAGGGGGCGGGGCTATTTTGCCTTATATGGCTATAGTGAAAACTTAAAAATTCTTCTCCTCCGAATGTGTCAGGCCGATTTTCAAATAATTTTGTAGAAATGTTCCTTGGATGACCCTCTATCAAATTCCTTCAAGCCATGTTGATTGGTAAAAAAACATGGACACCAGGGGGGGGGGGGGGCGGGTCTATTTTGCCTTATATGGCTATTTTGAAAACTTAAAACAATCTTCTTCTCCAAAAGTGTCAGGCCGATTTTCAAATAATTTTGTAGAAATGTTCCTAGGGTAACCCTCTATCAGATTCCTTCAAGCCAAGTTGATTGGTTGGAAACTATGCCCGCCAGATGGCGGGGCTTATATAGCTAAAGTGAAAAAAATAATCAGGTGAGCGATGTCTAATGCCACCTGGCGACTGCCTTTTTCAACCAGTCAATATGACTGGAACAAATTATGTAAGGGGTCACATTTCTGCTAAACCCTTTCCCTATTAGAGACGGTTTCTGAGGCCTATGGAACAGACGATTTAGGAAGAGATTGCCGCCACAAGAACAATTGCTCCATATGAGGAAGTTATCCTTTTGTCACAATGTTTGATAAATAATTATACTTTGAATGAGTGAGTCAATAGCTCATGTATAGGAAGTTGGGGTCTTTCATGTTGATACCACTTTTTTTTGGCGGGAAACGACGTCGCTCCATTGATGTTACGCCAAGATGAAGTGTAACGGAAATGACGTCACGTCCTTCTTTGGCTACGATACAGTCAAAATTTAGTTTCGGGCATAGAAGGCTAATGCTGTCGTTTTTTTGACGAACGGGAAAACATATTTCTTACAGATTTCCATTATTTTTTTCGTACAAATAATAATACATTTAACACAGCACTTTAATGATAGATAAATATAGATTTTAAAAAAAATGATTAAAAAGACGAAAATAATTTTCAATCCATGTTTTTCTGCTCATTTTATACATACCCAAAATACCGATTTAAAAAAAAATGATTAAAAAGACGACAACAATTTTTAATCTGTGTTTTACGTCTGCTTTTATACATATCCAAAATGGCGGCCCCCATGGATTTTTTCAGTTTCATTTCAGAAAGCTTCATGGGTTATTGAAAAAAAAAAAAATCACACCTGTTACCTATAAGCGAAAAAACCCATTTATGTTTTTTTTTCATATTAGTTGGCCTTATCTTAGCCAAGCCCCACATGCAGATGCTTTTTGACACATCTGCAGCAGATGACTTGAGAACAGCGTAATGAGCTTTTCAACTATTCAATAGCTATTGTTATATATAGATTTTTCCATGTTTGCCTCTATACTTTTAAAGTCATCTACTGCAAATTTATTGTTTGTTGGGAAGAGACTCCGAAGAGTTGAGACAAAAGAATTAAAACCATCAAGTTTACATAAAGAAGTGAATGGTTTATACTAGCAGATCTTCTCTGCCTAATGTATATGGCCGATTTTCAAATAATTTTGCAGAAATCTTCTTTGGATGACCCTCTAACAGATACCTTCATGCCATGTTGATTGGTTATAAAAAAACATGCCGTTAGGGGGCGGGGATGTTAGCCTTATATTGGCTTTATTGAAATAATTTTGTATAAATGTTCCTTTGTTGAATCTCTTCCAGGTTCCATCAAGCCCTCTTGATAGGTAAAAAAACATGACCACCATGACTTTTATTATTGGATAGAGTAGAATTATTTGAATACATTGTAGCAATAGCAGAAGTACAGTGTAGCAATAGCAGAAGTTGTTCATTATGAACAATGTCCCATTTTGTCACATGTTTTCATAAGTCACCTACTACAGATGCATTTGTAAATGGGAAAGGGATAAAATGTTTAAACAGCAGACATGGCTTTGTAATGTGCTCTCTCCCTTGCAGACTAACAACAAGACGGCCACTGGAGAAGAGATACCACAAAACATCATAATCAGTGCTCGGTGTCAATACAATTTACCAGACAATGTGACAGTGTACTGTAACTTTAACCAGCTGTATAAGATTGATCCAGACACCCTTGATATGTGGATAGATATTCTGGAAAAAGTGCCAGACAGTGTACTCTGGTTGTTGAAGTTTCCGGCTGTAGGAGAATCCAATATCCTGCAGACTGCAAAAGATGCAGGCATTGATCCAAGTAGGATTGTGTTCTCACCAGTAGCCCCTAAAGTAAGTTGATAAAAATTATCACGTAGAGTAAGGATAAATCAGATTCCGGAAGAAGGCCATCGGGCTGAAATCTTGATCACGGAGTTGTTTAATATTTATTCACAAATTATCTTATCTTAAAATTTTAAAAATAAACCACCTTGACCTGTTTAGTAATCCTATTAAAATAGGTGTGTAAATATGCAGTGCTCCTAAACGAACCTTGGCATAATTATTACATAGAAAAACGTCTGCTTTTGCACGAGTTTTTCAGAACCTTCTTTGGCTAATTGGCAAACAGTGTATATGTGCTGGTTGATCTGGATCAACCAAATGTCCCTAACAGTTAGTTCTTTCAGAGCGTCGCTAAAATACGAAATTGATGTTCTGCGAAGGTTATATGTATCAGAGAAAGTATAACAGATTTTTGTTATCCTTGTGTAGGAGGAGCATGTAAGACGAGGATCCCTAGCTGACGTATGCTTGGACACTCCGCTGTGCAATGGACACACCACCGGTATGGATGTTCTGTGGGCAGGAGCTCCCATGGTGTCTTTACCAAAGGAAACTCTGGCCTCTAGGGTGTCCTCATCACAACTGCAAACTATGGGATGTAGCGAACTGATTGCTACAACGAGAGATGGCTATGTCAAGATTGCAGCTAAATTGGGAAATGATAGAGCCTAGTAAGTAGTTTAGAAATTAATATCATTTCCATAGCAATAATAAATTAATATATTTAAGAAAATTGATTGAGATATTTTGTTATTTAAAGGGTTATATTTACGACCAAATCAGATTGTAAAAATGATCCTCAGATTGATTCATTTTATTTTCATTTTTGTGTCACCGGTCTTTGAATGATGACACCAATTTGATTTGTGTGTCTGTCGTGCTTCCACATTGGAAGGGGCACATGTGTTTCTTTGGTCTCTTGAAAATAAAATTAACTGGTAACATGAAGTGAATAAAGACTAAATGCAACTTAATTGCCATTAAGTTTTGTAAATTTATGTTATGAAATGATTATGACATGTTTAACCCTTTCCAACATATAACCAATTTTGAAAACATTGTGGGGGAAAAAAGAGCAATTTCTCCTTTTGTCACAATGTTTTCAATAATCTTCTTCTGCAGGTGCGTCTGTTAGTGGGGAATAGATAACACATAATTGTCATGTCTTTTCAGTTTGAGGGCAATCAGAGCTAAAGTATGGAAGGCCCGTCTTACTAGTCCATTATTCAACTGTCAAACATATGCCAACAATATGGAGAAACTTTACTGGGAGATGTGGAAGAAATATTCATCAGGAATGCCGGCAGATCATATTGCAGACTGAAATGTGTTCCTCTTATCTTCATACATTAACTAGATGATTCCAAATCATTTCATCACACTTGTGTTAAATATGGCACAGGAAATATTCACAACCGGGAATTGAGATATTAAAAAGAGTACCCAGATCAGAATATGCTTCTGTGAAGTCTGGTTTTGACTTGCCTTTATGTCATTCATTGATTCTGAAGGAATCTAACATGACCAAGTGGTCAACCTGGGGAAACGTTGTTTGAGATAAGGTGTTCTTTTCCGACATTAAGGTGAAATGTCCTTGGACAAGGTACATTTCCTAGCCTAGTATTAGAACATGGATATGTGTACTGTTTTTTTGAAACAATTGAAATACTGTCGAAAATGGCATAAAAGAACCAAATGAAAAACCCAATAACAATGATTTTGACAAATGCCATTTTCCATGTGCACGCCTTAGTATTTGTAAAATAAGACTGTTCAATCGGTAGCTCAATTGACTCTGAATCCTAAGGCCTAATAAGCTCCATTGCAGCTTTAGCATAGTTGTTCATCAATGGCTGATGAAATTAATTGCTGAAGCAAGAGTAGGGACAATCTTTGTAAATGAAGGTATGAACATATTTTTCTTTTCCTTCACTGTTTTTCAAAAGTTGTCTGCATGTGGGAAAGGGTGTAGGAGTTTCCAGATTTGTCAATGTTTTCTTTTCTTCAAGGTTTAAATTATGAGAATCACTTGTTTTATGTGAAACAGTTGTAAATACATCTTGTTACAACTTGAATATAAATACAACTGTGCTGCACAAATCAGCAGTATTGTTTCAATGTGCTTTTTAATGCAATTTAAATATTAAATGCAAAAGTAAAATTAATTGGATGAAAACAAGCAATATTTGCCTTTGAATTAAATTACATTTGAAGGGCTATGTTGGCATCAAAACATTCATTTGATTCTATAATCTTGGCCATTCAGTTGAAGAAGATACATAAGAAGACTGCAACAAGGCATTTAAAATTATATTTGAGGAAAGTCCTTAAAATCCACCATTCAAGGTCTAAATATTGATGTTAGATACCTTAGAGTTGCATTCTTGTGTAGGATTTAGATCCAAACCTTTCTTAACCCTTTCCCACATACAGCTAATCAGCAATAGAAGACTTTGAAAACCTCTAGACAGAAAATCTGTAAAAATGAAGTATATTTACTGAAAAAATTTGAAAATATTGTGGCCGAAGGAGAAATTGCTAATTTTGAGCAATTTCTTCTTTTGTCACAATAATTTCAAAAGTCGTCTTAACCCTTTCCCACATACAGCTAATCAGCAATATAAGACTTTGACAACCTCTTGATTGAAAATCTGAAAAAGATGAAGGTATATTTACTGAAAAAAATTGAAAATATCGTGGCCAAAGGAGAAATTACTTGTTTTTAGCAATGTTTTTAAAAGTCGTCTGTTTGTGGCAAAGGGTTAAGATTGTTTGTGAACACAGATGATCTTTATCCGACTGCACAGTTGTGCAGGCTGATTTGGATCTTCACTTGTTGCAAAGTTAACCATTAACATTTCTTACTCCATAAAAATGTCCGTGTACTTTAATTTGTTTATATTTATGCTCTAATCTAATGAGGTTTTCATTTGTATGTCTAAATAAGCATGCCAGGTAAAAGGTTTACTTGGTTTATGGGAAATTAATATAGATAATAATTAGTGTAATTAATTTCGTAAATCAGATGTTTTGAATTACAAATTACATAGAAAGCTATAAAACTCTTTCACACATGCACATGTCTTTTGAAAACATTGTTGCAAAAAGAGAAATTAATCATAATGACCATTTTTGCCACAATGTTTTTAAAACTCTCAATAATTTTTCC
Source organism: Serripes groenlandicus (assembly GCA_031761405.1). NCBI lineage: Eukaryota > Metazoa > Mollusca > Bivalvia > Cardiida > Cardiidae > Serripes > Serripes groenlandicus. The sequence goes on from JASEVX010000006.1 coordinate 81,300,288, forward strand.
ATCAATTATAGAGATTTTCCTTTTTTTTCCCTAAATGTTTTCAATGTTGTCCGCTGCATATATGTGTTGTAGGTGGGAATGAGTTAAAACCATTTTAATCTGGCAATCAGGCATTTATATTTAATTTATTTGTAGATCATAACTTTTAGTTTGCTTCTTTTTGTTTGTTCTTCTTTAATGCTCAGCATAAATGGCCATTATTCACCAATCATTATTAAGGCTCTTTAACCCTTTCCCTCATACGACAATTCTGCAGCAGACGACTTTGATCGTATTTTGACAAAGAGTAGAAAATCTCTATAATTGAATGGATAACCTATGACGAAAAGTGGAAAACATTGTGTCAAAAGGAGAAATTGCACGTTTTGTGCAATTTCTTCTTTTGTCACTATGTTTTGAAAAAGCCGTCTGCTGCAGAGGCGTCAGAAAGCGTCTATATGAGGGAAAGGGTTAAGTTTTAAGACTTTTTATGTATCCCTCCTTCGAAGCAGTTGGGTCACAACCTCAGTTTTTGTGTCTCCTTCGAAAGCAGGGCGACGCATATGGATCACTTATCTGTCTGTCAGTCATACTGCAACTTATACACATTTCTTAACCATTACATTACATGTCTTTTCAAATGTTGTCTACTTTACAATACTTTACAATCAACATATGAACAAGTTGAAAAATCTGGAAAACTGGAAGTAACCTTTTGACAAAGAGTTGAAAATATTACATTAAAAGGTGAAATTGCTCGTTTTGTAATGTTTTCAAAAGTCTTCTGCAACAGCGGGCGTCAAATGTCGTCACTATGAAGTAATGGGTTAATGAGAATCTAGGCCCGATTTCAAATTCAATATGCATATTTAAACCAAAGGTGGAGTACTGATAACTGATCAATAACTCGCCAGTTATTATAACCATTACCGGTATGCGTGTTATTTAAGTGAAAATACCTGAGACAAACTCTCCTTGATAATATCCTTACAAATATTCATGTATGAGTGTAGAAAATAAGGCCAAGACAGCTCAGGAATATTCTTTCAGAACAGGCAGTGAGTGATGCATGTATTCATTTGAACCTGTGTTTAATGGATCTGCTTAACCCTTTCCCTCATATAGACGCTTTCTGACGCCTCTGTAGCAGACGGCTTTTTGAAAACATAGTGACAAAAGAAGAAATTGCACAAAACGTGCAATTTCTCCTTTTGCCACAATGTTTTCCACTTTTTGTCATAGGTTATCCATTCAATTATGGAAATTTTCTATTCTTTGACAAAATACGTTCAAAGTCGTCTGCTGTAAAATTGCCGTATGAGGGAAACGTTTTGTGCAATTTCTTCTTTTGTCACTATGTTTTCAAAAAGCCGTCTGCTGCAGAGGGGTCAGAAAGCATCTATATGAGGGAACGGGTTAAAAGTTAGAAAACTATCTTGAAAAATATTTGGTGAATAAAGGCCATGTGCTTGTTTACTTTTTACCTCTTTTCTCTTTATGTACAGCTTAATGTTTATGGATTGAATTTGATTAAAATATATAACTGTTACATTGCCTTGAATAGTTCTTTTATAGTAACCATATCTCGCTTTAATCAAAATAATTTTGTAACAATCATGTTGTCTGTCAGTCTAGAAGTCTAAATTGAACACTGGCCTATTACTTGTCTGATCTCTAACAGAAATTTAATGTACATTTTGAAGAAGTTTTCAAAGTCATCTGCTACGGATTTGGTGTATGTGGGAAAGGGTTAAACACTTACAATGCTTTGCAACAAGTAAAAACCCAGAAAAGTCTGTGCTTATGTGCAATATAATCTGAACAGAACTGAACATAAGTTGATTGATTTGATCTAAACTACAGATCATCATCGTAAGGTGTCCACTGGTCACAATCCATAAAAACATCTAGAGACAAATGGTTTCATGCAAAATTGTTTTGCATGAAGCCCTCAAGGTGGTAAGAAACATAAGAATCAATTTCAAATACATGTATACATTATTAACAAGTTAGTTCAAGATCTCTCCACTCATAGTATGCTAATGTGTAGATGCAAAAAGCGAGTGGACCCTGGACAGATACTTACACACACCAGGTGTGATAGCGAAATTTCTGAACCCCTCGGTCTGTCAAGGATTGGATTTTATTTGTTAACCCTTTCACACTTGCAGACCACTTAAAAATATTGCGGTAAAGTAAGAAATTGTTACAATGAGCAATATCTTGTCCTTTCACCACAATGTTTTCAATTGGATCCATTTCATTTTGAGAAACTTATTTCAATTCCAAGTGTTTTCAAAGCAGTCTGCTGCATTTTTAGATCACCTCTGATCAAAGTTAAAAATGAACTATTGTGATCGCCTTGAAAAAACGGATCGTATTATAGTTGTACAGGCGGGCTGTCGGGCGGGCAGGCGGCGTCCAGTATGTTGTCAGCTCAATAACTTTAGAAGCCTTTGTCCAATCATCACCAAATTTGGTAAGAATGTGTATTTGGATAATATCTCGGACAAGTTCGATAACTAGCCATATCGCTTTAGTCAATCGAGAGTTATTGCCCTTTTATTAAAGAAATTACCTAAAATTGTGATTGTCAGCTCAATAACTTTATAAGCCTTTGTCCAATCTTCACCAAATTTATTCAGAATGTGTATTGGCATAATATCTCGGACAAGTTCGGTAACTAGCCATATTGCTTTAGTCAATCGAGAGTTATCGCCCTTTAATTATAGAAATTACCTAAAATTGGTCTTGTCAGCTCAATAACTTTAGAAGCCTTTGTCCAATCATCACCAAATTTGGTTAGAATGTGTATTGGCATAATATCTTGGACAAGTTCGATAACTTACCACGTTATCGTAGTCACTACACATTTATGTCCCTCGAAATGGCCAAAACTGTACTAACAGTGTCTGCTCTCTAAATTTGCCTGATTTACAACCAATTATCACTTTACTTTATTGGTCTCAAAAAAACAGTATGGCCGTATTTTGTGACATTTGGCGCACTTGTTTCTGTCTTGCATAGTGTATCATCAACAATTCTTCAAACAACATCTCTCAAACCACTGGGTCCAAACTTCACATGAGTGTTCATTTGTAGGTCCTCTTTAAAAATTAAATTCAAAACTTTTGTCGCTGCGTCTTCGAGAGGGCAAAAATGGCCCGATTTGGAAATAATTTAGCACAAATGATCTTTTGACGACCCTCTTTCCAATAATACCAATCTGTTGAAAAACATGGCAGGGTTCGTTTTCCTTCTATGGTATATATAGTATTGTGGTCCGATTAAAAACATGGCCACCAGGGGACAGGGCTGGTTTTCATTTTATGGTATACAGTAAAAACTTCAAACAATTTCTTTCCCAAAATCATTAGCCCGATTTGAAGATAATTTGGTACATTTTTCCTTTGGTTACCCTCTACCCAATTTGTTCAGACTCATTGGAAACAAGAGGGCCATGATGGCCCTGGATCGCTCACCTTAATTATACAATGTACTGCAATGCAAAACACATCAAGACAATTATTCTGAATGCAACGTCCACAGTGTTAACAAGATTTTCCTTCATTTGGCCTAGTGATCTATAATTTTTTCTCTCATATGACCCATATTCCAACATGGACTAGATATCATCAAGACAACATTCTGACAAAGTTTCAATTTGCTCAAAGTAAAAATGCGGCCTCCGGAGTTTGAACATTATTTTCCTTTATTGACCTTGTTGACCCAATATGACCCATATTCAAACTTGACCTAGATACAATTCAGACAAACATTCTGACCAAATTTCAAGCTGCTGAAGCAAAAAATGCGGCATCTAAAGTGTTAACAAGACTTTCCTTCAATTTGGCCTAGTGACCTAGTTTTTGACCCTACATGATCCATATTGGAACTTGGCTTAGATATCATTTAGATAAACATTCTCATTGAATGTCAAGCTTCTGTAGCAAACAATGCGTCTTCTACAGAGTTAACAAGATGTTCCTTCAATTTGGCCTAGTGACCTAGTTTCTGACCTAATATGACCCATATTCGAACTTGACCTAGATATCTTTAAGACAAACATTCTGACAAAGTTTCAAACTTCTGAAGCAAAAAATGTGGCCTCTAGAGTGTTAACAAGATTTTCCTTCAATTTGACCTAGTGACCTATTATTTAGCTCTACTGGCCTTTGGCCAGAAGGGCTTATGTCGTGGCGATGTGTCCGTCGTCCGTGCGTCCGTAAACAATTTCTTGTTAACACGATACAGTCTTCACTTTTGATTGTATCTCAACCAAACTTATACAGTAGTTAGATATCCATGAGAGCTCGGTTCCTTTCGAAAACCAGCCAGATCCGCCCATGCATGACTGGATTATGGCCCTTGAAATGGTCAAAATTGCTATAAAAGAGCTTGTTAACACGATACAGTCTTCACGTTTGATTGTATCTCAACCAAACTTATACAGTAGTTAGATATCCATGAGAGCTCGGTTCCTTTCGAAAACCAGCCAGATCCGCCCATGCATGTCTGGATTATGGCCCTTGAAATGGTCAAAATTGCTATAAAAGAGCTTGTTAACACGATACAGTCTTCACTTTTAATTGTATCTCAACCAAACTTATACAGTAGTTAGATATTCATGAGAGCTCGGTTCCTTTCGAAAACCAGCCAGATCCGCCCATGCAAGACTGGATTATGGCCCTTGAAATGGTCAAAATTGCTATAAAAGAGCTTGTTAACACGATACAGTCTTCACTTTTGATTGTATCTCAACTAAACTTATACAGTAGTTAGATATCTATGAAAGCTCGGTTCCTTTTGAAAACCAGTCAGATCCGCCCATGCAAGACTGGCTTATGGCCCTTGAAATGGTCAAAATTGCTATAAAAGAGCTTGTTAACACGATACAGTCTTCACGTTTGATTGTATCTCAACCAAACTTATACAGTAGTTAGATATCCATGAGAGCTCGGTTCCTTTCGAAAACCAGCCAGATCCGCCCATGCAAGACTGGATTATGGCCCTTGAAATTGTCCAAATTGCTATAATTGAGCATGTGAACACAATAGAGGCTCCATTTACTATCTGATCTTCACCAAACTTAGATAGTAGTTAAATATTGATGAGAGCTTGGTTCCTTTTGAAAACCAGCTAGATCCGCCCATGACAGGACATTCTCTTTCGGTTCAATGTCTCCATACACCGATTACTAGTTGACGGCTTTCTTCATGGGGGAAATACATTGTAGGACACGAACAGGTATACAATGATCAGATATACACAAGTACTTTGGACCAGACCCTAAATACAAATCTTGCATGAAAACGACCCCTGATGTTTGTCACCGTATTAATTTCACCAAAAATATACGTTGACAAACATCACAGGACATTTTCTTCAGATCAATCTCTCCTTACACTGATTCTAGTTAATGGCCTTCTGCATGGAGGAAATGCATTGGAGGGCACGAACACGTGTGAGATGATCACATATATACTTATGAACAAACCCTAAATACATATCATGCATACAAACGACTCCTGATGTTTGTCAACGTAAAAAATACACCAAAAGATATACGTTGACAAACATCACAGGACATTCTCTTCAGATCAATCTCTCTATACACTGATTCTAGAGGAAGGTCAGGGAAATGCATTGTAGGGCACGAACTCGTATTTAATTATCACATATACACACGTACATATTCACAGACCCTAAATACATAACTTATGCGTGAAAATGACCCCTGATGTTTGCCCGGTTTGGCCACGTATAGAGTTAACCAAAACTATACGTTGCCAAACATCACAGGACATTCTCCTTCAGTTCAATCTCTCCCATCTCTCCATACACTGATTCTAGTTGTTGGCTTTCTGTATGTTGGCAATGCTTTGTAGGGCACGAACAGGTATACAATGATCACCAAATTATACACACGTACTTATGAACCAAAACTATACGTTGACAAACATCACAGGACATTCTCCTTCAGTTCAATGTCTCCATACACTGATTACTAGTTGACGGCTTTCTTCATGGGGGAAATGCATTGTAGGGCACGAACACGTATACAATGATCACATATACACATGTATCTATGACCAGACCCTTAATACATAACATGCATGAAAACGACCTCTGATGTTTGTCAACGTATAAATTTCACCAGAAATATACGTTGACAAACATCACAGGACATTCTGCTTCAGCTCAATCTCTCCATACACTGATTGTAGTCGATGGCTTTCTGCATAAGGAAAATGCATTATAAGGCACGAACACGTAAAAAAAGGATCATATATAGACACGTACTTATGAACAAACCCTAAATACATAAAATGCGTAAAAATGACCCCTGATGTTTGTCAACGTATACAGTTAACCAAATATATACGTTGACAAACATCACAGGACATTCACTTATTCTAGTTAATGGCTTTCTGTATCGGGAAAATGCATTGTAGGGCACGAACACGTATGAAACGATCACATATACACACGTATATATTAACAGATCCTAAGTAGACAACATATGCGTGAAGATTACCCCTGGTGTTTACCAACGTATGAAGTAAACCAAAGCAATACGTTGACAAACATCACAGGACATTCTCCTTCAGGTGAATATCTCCATACAGTGTTTCTAGGTAAAGCATTGAAATTGACCCCTGACGTTTGTAAAAGTATAACGTAAACCAAAACTATACGTTGACAAACATCACAGGTAATTCTCCTTCAGATCAATATCTCCATACACTGTGTCTAGGTAAAGCTTTGAAATGACCTCTGATGTTTGTCAAAGTATAACGTAAACCAAATATATACGTTGACAAACATCACAGGTAATTCTCCTTCAGATCAATATCTCCATACACTGTTTCTAGGTAAAGCTTGGAAATGACCTCTGATGTTTGTCAAAGTATAACGTAAACCAAAACTATACGTTGACAAACATCACAGGCCATTCTCCTTCAGATCAATATCTCCATACACTGTTTCTAGGTAAAGCTTTGAAATGACCTCTGATGTTTGTCAAAGTATAACGTAAACCAAATATATACGTTGACAAACGTCACAGGTAATTCTCCTTCAGATCAATATCTCCATACACTGTTTCTAGGTAAAGCTTTGAAATGACCTCTGATGTTTGTCAAAATATAACGTAAACCAAAACTATACGTTGACAAACATCACAGGTCATTCTCCTTCAGATCAATATCTCCATACACTGTTTCTAGATAAAGCTTTGAAATGACCCCTGATGTTTGTCAAAGTATAACGTAAACCAAATATATACGTTGACAAACATCACAGGTAATTCTCCTTCAGATCAATATCTATATACACTGTTTCTAGGTAAAACTTTGAAATGACCTCTGATGTTTGTCCAAGTATAAAGTAAACCAAAATTATACGTTGACAGACATCACAGGTCATTCTCCTTCAGATCAATATCTCCATACACTGTTTCTAGGTAAAGCTTTGAAATGACCTCTGATGTTTGTCAAAGTATAACGTAAACCAAAACTATACGTTGACAAACATCACAGGTCATTCTCCTTCAGATCAATATCTCCATACACTGTTTCTAGGTAAAGCTTTGAAATGACCTCTGATGTTTGTCAAAATATAACGTAAACCAAAACTATACGTTGACAAACATCACAGGTCATTCTCCTTCAGATCAATATCTCCATACACTGTTTCTAGGTAAAGCTTTGAAATGACCTCTGATGTTTGTCAAAGTATAACGTAAACCAAATATATACGTTGACAAACATCACAGGTAATTCTCCTTCAGATCAATATCTCCATACACTGTTTCTAGGTAAAGCTTTGAAATGACCTCTGATGTTTGTCAAAGTATAACGTTAACCAAATATATACGTTGACAAACATCACAGGTAATTCTCCTTCAGATCAATATCTCCATACACTGTTTCTAGGTAAAGCTTTGAAATGACCTCTGATGTTTGTCAAAGTATAACGTAAACCAAAACTATACGTTGACAAACATCACAGGTCATTCTCCTTCAGATCAATATCTCCATACACTGTTTCTAGGTAAAGCTTTGAAATGACCTCTGATGTTTGTCAAAATATAACGTAAACCAAAACTATACGTTGACAAACATCACAGGTAATTCTCATTCAGATCAATATCTCCATACACTGTTTCTAGGTAAAGCTTGGAAATGACCTCTGATGTTTGTCAAAGTATAACGTAAACCAAAACTATACGTTGACAAACATCACAGGTAATTCTCCTTCAGATCAATATCTTCATACACTGTTTCTAGGTAAAGCTTGGAAATGACCCCTGATGTTTGTCAAAGTATAACGTAAACCAAAACTATACGTTGACAAACATCACAGGTAATTCTCCTTCAGATCAATATCTCCATACACTGTTTCTAGGTAAAGCTTGGAAATGACCTCTGATGTTTGTCAAAGTATGACGTAAACCAAAACTATACGTTGACAAACATCACAGGTAATTCTCATTCAGATCAATATCTCCATACACTGTTTCTAGGTAAAGCTTGGAAATGACCTCTGATGTTTGTCAAAGTATACATTTCACCAAAACTGTACGTTGACAAACATCACAGGACATTCTCCTTCAGATCAATATCTTCATACACTGTATCTAGGTAAAGCTTGGCTTGGAACTGACCTCTGATGTTTGTCAAAGTATAACGTAAACTAAAACTATACGTTGACAAACATCACAGGTAATTCTCTTTCAGATCAATATCTCCATACACTGTTTCTAGGTAAAGCTTTGAAATGACCTCTGATGTTTGTCAAAATATAACGTAAACCAAAACTATACGTTGACAAACATCACAGGTAATTCTCCTTCAGATCAATATCTCCATACACTGTTTCTAGGTAAAGCTTGGAAATGACCTCTGATGTTTGTCAAAGTATGACGTAAACCAAAACTATACGTTGACAAACATCACAGGTAATTCTCATTCAGATCAATATCTCCATACACTGTTTCTAGGTAAAGCTTGGAAATGACCTCTGATGTTTGTCAAAGTATACATTTCACCAAAACTGTACGTTGACAAACATCACAGGACATTCTCCTTCAGATCAATATCTTCATACACTGTATCTAGGTAAAGCTTGGCCTGGAACTGACCTCTGATGTTTGTCAAAGTATAACGTAAACTAAAACTATACGTTGACAAACATCACAGGTAATTCTCCTTCAGATCAATATCTCCATACACTGTTTCTAGGTAAAGCTTGGAAATGACCTCTGATGTTTGTCAAAGTATGACGTAACCCAAATATATACGTTGACAAACATCACAGGTAATTCTCATTCAGATCAATATCTCCATACACTGTTTCTAGGTAAAGCTTGGAAATGACCTCTGATGTTTGTCAAAGTATACATTTCACCAAAACTGTACGTTGACGTTGACAAACATCACAGGACATTCTCCTTCAGATCAATATCTTCATACACTGTATCTAGGTAAAGCTTGGCTTGGAACTGACCTCTGATGTTTGTCAAAGTATAACGTAAACTAAAACTATACGTTGACAAACATCACAGGTAATTCTCTTTCAGATCAATATCTCCATACACTGTTTCTAGGTAAAGCTTTGAAATGACCTCTGATGTTTGTCAAAATATAACGTAAACCAAAACTATACGTTGACAAACATCACAGGTAATTCTCCTTCAGATCAATATCTCCATACACTGTTTCTAGGTAAAGCTTGGAAATGACCTCTGATGTTTGTCAAAGTATACATTTCACCAAAACTGTACGTTGACAAACATCACAGGACATTCTCCTTCAGATCAATATCTTCATACACTGTATCTAGGTAAAGCTTGGCTTGGAACTGACCTCTGATGTTTGTCAAAGTATAACGTAAACTAAAACTATACGTTGACAAACATCACAGGTAATTCTCCTTCAGATCAATATCTCCATACACTGTTTCTAGGTAAAGCTTGGAAATGACCTCTGATGTTTGTCAAAGTATGACGTAAACCAAAACTATACGTTGACAAACATCACAGGTAATTCTCATTCAGATCAATATCTCCATACACTGTTTCTAGGTAAAGCTTGGAAATGACCTCTGATGTTTGTCAAAGTATGACGTAAACCAAATATATACGTTGACAAACATCACAGGTAATTCTCATTCAGATCAATATCTCCATACACTGTTTCTAGGTAAAGCTTGGAAATGACCTCTGATGTTTGTCAAAGTATACATTTCACCAAAACTGTACGTTGACAAACATCACAGGACATTCTCCTTCAGATCAATATCTTCATACACTGTATCTAGGTAAAGCTTGGCTTGGAACTGACCTCTGATGTTTGTCAAAGTATAACGTAAACTAAAACTATACGTTGACAAACATCACAGGTAATTCTCCTTCAGATCAATATCTCCATACACTGTTTCTAGGTAAAGCTTGGAAATGACCTCTGATGTTTGTCAAAGTATGACGTAAACCAAAACTATACGTTGACAAACATCACAGGTAATTCTCATTCAGATCAATATCTCCATACACTGTTTCTAGGTAAAGCTTGGAAATGACCTCTGATGTTTGTCAAAGTATGACGTAAACCAAATATATACGTTGACAAACATCACAGGTAATTCTCATTCAGATCAATATCTCCATACACTGTTTCTAGGTAAAGCTTGGAAATGACCTCTGATGTTTGTCAAAGTATACATTTCACCAAAACTGTACGTTGACAAACATCACAGGACATTCTCCTTCAGATCAATATCTTCATACACTGTATCTAGGTAAAGCTTGGCTTGGAACTGACCTCTGATGTTTGTCAAAGTATAACGTAAACTAAAACTATACGTTGACAAACATCACAGGTAATTCTCTTTCAGATCAATATCTCCATACACTGTTTCTAGGTAAAGCTTGGAAATGACCTCTGATGTTTGTCAAAATATAACGTAAACCAAATATATACGTTGACAAACATCACAGGTAATTCTCCTTCAGATCAATATCTCCATACACTGTTTCTAGGTAAAGCTTTGAAATGACCTCTGATGTTTGTCAAAGTATAATGTAAACCAAAAGTATACGTTGACAAACATCACAGGTCATTCTCCTTCAGATCAATATCTCCATACACTGTTTCAAGGTAAAGCTTGGAAATGACCTCTGATGTTTGTCAAAGTATAACGTAAACCAAACTATACGTTGACAAACGCATCAGGACTTTCTCCTTCAGATCAATTTCTCCGTACACTGACTCTAGTTGATGGCTTTCTCTATGGGGGAAATGCATTGTAGTGTACGAACAGGTGTGAAGTCATCACATATACACAGGTACTTTGAACAGACCCTAAATACACAACACATGCGTGAAAACGGCCCCTGATGTTTGTCATACACTGATTCTAGTTGATGGCTTTTTGCATGTGGGAAATGCACTGTAGTGCACGAACAGGTGTGAAGTCATCACATATACACAGGTACATATGAACAGACCCTAAATATACAACACATGCGTGAAAACGACCCCTGATGTTTGTCAACGTATACATTTCACCAAAACTGTACGTTCACAAACAGCACAGATCATTCTCCTACAGTTCAATGTGTCCATATACTGATTCTCGTTGATTGCTGTCTGCATGGGGGAAATGCATTTTAGGGCACAAACACGTATGGAATGATCACATATACAAACGTACATATGACCAGACCCAAAATACATTACATATGCGTGAAAACGTATACAACTCACAAAGGATATACGTTGACAAACATCACAGGAGATTCTAATTTAATTCAATAATTCCATTCACAGGTTATAGTTGATGGCTTTTTCCGTGACCTTTTAGTAGTGAAGACAATACAGAATGACTGTGGCCAACAACAGGGTTCTAATAGTACATATAATACCTAACCAGTGCGGTCAATTGCAAGATTCTAGTACTAGAGAAAATAAAGTATTACAGCGGCCAACTATAAGCTTTTAGTACTACAGACAGGAAAGAATTATTATTGTGGCCTAGTAATACATGCAATACAGAATAACTCCAATTTTCTAGTACTACAGAGAGGAAATAATCACTGTGGTCAACCGCAAGCTTTTAGTAGAAGTGAATATACATAATCACTTTCGCAAACCGCAAGCTCCTAGTCCTTTCTGCATGGGGGGAATTAGCTGTAGGGCATACATACGCATGCAATGATTACATATACACACGTACATATAAATAGACCCTGAATCAATAATATATGCGTGAAAATTATCCCTGTTGATATTTGTCATATATACCACTCACCAAAGATATACGTTGACAAACATCACAGGACATTCTATTTCAGTTAGATCTTTCCATTTACAGGTTATAGTTGATGGCTTTCGCCGTGAAGGAAATGTAATGTATGGCGACACACGTATAAACCTAGACCAACGTACATTACATTTGCGTAAAAACGACCCGTGTTGTTTGCCAACGTGTTAATTTCACCAAAAATATACGTTGACAAACCTCACAGGAGATTCTTTTTCATTTCAATTTTCCATACAAAGATTCTAGTTGATGGCTTTCTAAATGAGAAAAAAGCTTTGTAGAAATTATCACATATACAATCGTATTCATGAATAATTCCTTAGTACATAATATGCGTAAAAAGACCCCTGCTGTCTGTTAACATATACAGTTAACCAAAACTATACGTTGACAAGCATCACCGGACATTCTCTTGAGTTCAATCTCTCTGATTCTAGTTTCGGACTTTATGTATAGGGGAAATGCATTGTAGCGCACGAACACGTATAACATGATAACATATACACACGTACATATCAACATATCATGTATTAAAACGACCTCTGATGTTTGTCAACGTATGGTACCGTCAACGTTTATCTGAAAGTTCGAAAAAAAGTTAGTACGAATCTTAACTTTTTTAGTCACCATAGAGAGACCTTAAAAATGAGATGACTGTGAACTTGTGTGTTGTAGAAAGGTTATTTAACGTCATATAAGAGAGTACATAATGTAGATTAACCTTATACCTGGGTAGTTTTTGAATATGTTCTTAATCAAACAACAGACAATACACACTGAAGAGAAACCGTAATAATTGTTTAAATCTCACACTAGAGATTATATACTGGAGAGAGACCTTATCAATGTGCCGATGGTGAAATTATATATAGTATAAAAGTAATACACAGATAAAACACAAAAGAGATTAACCGTTATACATTGGATGTTTGTAAATATGTACTTTATCATGTAGTAGAGAAGTCATTTAACGTCATATAAGACAATACACACTGGAGAGAAACGTTATAAATATGAATTAATATGTATTGTATAGATATTTTAACGTCATTTAAGAGAAAACATAATTTAGATTAACCTCATAAATGTGAGGTTTGTGAATATACATGTATTGAGAAAGGTAATTCAATAAATCTCAATACATCATAGGGACAAAAAATATAAATGGGATGTTTGTGAATACACACGTAAACAGAATCACCATTTAATTGAACTCAAGAAAATACATACCTGAAAGAAAAGTTATAGATGTGATGTTTGTAAATATAACCAGAAACAGCAAATAATCAAAGACAAACGAATATACACTGGAGAGTAACCTTGTAGATGTAATGTTTGTGAATTGAGATGTTATAGAAAAGAAATTAAATATCACACATAATAGAAAGAAACGTTATGAATGTGATGTCTCTGAAAATGCATTTAATCGGACTCAAGAGGACACAATCTCAAGAGAAACCTTATAATTATGTTTTCTTTTAATATGCATGTAAGAAGTAAGGTCTGATAAAGATGCGTTAATATGTATCTGCAAGTGCACAAAGGTGCACAGTAGTTCAAATTCTATGATTTATTTTTTTCCAATGTCAATATGGTGAGTTTTGGTGATCGCCTTTTGTCCGTCGTCCGTCGTTCGTCGTCAGTCGCCCGTCGTCCGTCGTCAACAATTGCTTGTTAACACTCTAGAGGCAACATTTTGCATCCAATCTTGATAAAAGTTTATCAGAACCTTTATCTCAATAAGATCTTGGACAAGATCGAAACTGGGTCATGTGGGGTCAAACACTAGATCACTAAGTCAAATTTAAGGAAAATCTTGTTAACACTCTGGAGGCCACATCTTTGGCTTGAGAATGTTGAAACTTTGTCAGAATGTCTGTTTTAGTGATCTCTAGGCCAAGTGCGAAACTGTGTCATGTCCGGTCAAAAACTAGGTCACTAGGTCAAATTTAAGAAAATCTTGTTAAGACTCTGGAAGCCACGTTTTTTGCTTCAGCATGTTGAAATATTTTCAGAATGTTTGTCTTAGTGATCATTTAAGAACCACCATTACTTCATTCTAATTTTAAATTAAATGAAGATTTTGAATTTGAAAGAACAAATATTTCTAATGGGCTTAATAGTATAGGGCAATCGGAAATTGCCATTTTTAAACCTCACCTTAGCAAAAAATGCTTCTTTTTGTGATTACATTTTGTTCGATGGCCATCGTGCGTCAACATCTTCTCTTTCACAAGTCTGTCAAAAAAGCATTCTCTCAGTGTCCTCGCCAAAAGGTAGAAATGTTCCTTTCATAACCCTCTATGTGAACCTCTATCTGATTTAAAAACCATATTCATTAATTAAAAAAACAGGGTCGCCAGAGGGCGGGGCTGTTTTGCCTTAAAAATGGCACTACAGTGAAAAATTAAATAATCTTCTCTAAAAGTGGGGTGAAATTCTACATATTACTTCAAGTCATATAGCTGGAGCTACATTGTTTGGCTTGTGCATGTACCTAGCTGTTCCTCTAAATGTTGTGCAAATGATGCTTCTTTACTTACAAATTCTACCTATCCAGGGACTTTTAATTTGTTTTCGTGAAAAATAATGATATCTTCTTTGAAGCTGGAGTTTCCGTATCTCTTCTTAAATATTACTCATGAAGGAATATTATTTTATTTTATTGAGAGATATAGTTTAACTTTGGTTAAGAAAACTTCTCCAGTGAAGATAAAACTGTTGGTACTTTGCACTACTTAAGTAACCTAGTCATCCGTAAGAAATTGTAGAAACAGCAACTCTTGGGATTAAATTTGCCAAAATAAAACACTTCTAAAGAAGAAAAAAGTTAACAATTTAGAAAAATTGTTTCTTTTTCATTTTCATGTGTATTACGAAAGTTTAGAAAAGGTCAAAACATATCTTTTATTGAGTTCAATATGTTCTGGTACATACCAATTTAAAAAGTGTTTATACGATAGTACATTCTGTGCTTTTTCTTCACATTTCAATTTGCTTGTACATATTACCTTTTTTCACATTGAAATAAGTAGGAAAATGCACTGCATAAACTTGTTTTATGTTCGTGCATTTCACTCAAAAGAACATTTTGAGGCAGCAATCATTAGAATGCATATGCATGCATATATGGTAGTTAGTTTATCTTTAAAGTTTATTGACTAATTATGTCATATAAGAGTTGCCTAGTGACCTACAATAGCCATTCAACCCAAATTATAAGCATTTATACTTATTTTACTATTAGATAACTATTTGTTAACTTACAATAGTCATGCAATTTATCATTGTTAAAGTTTATGATTTTTACCAATTGCAAAACTGTTTGTTACTCAATTTACAATAGTATTGCAATTAATTAAGGTTTGAGTTACAAAGTTTAAGTTATGTTGTACTTTTTTCAGGACATGAACAATGTTTTAAAAGAAATTGAAATGTAATTAAGACAAAAAGGGCATTTTCTATAGTCTTGTGCTGAATCCTGGCATATTACGTTTAATGCAACTGACAAACTTTGGCTCAGCATTTCATTCATCGTATGATGTTCAGAGGGAATTTGTTTATGTGCGTCATTCGTCATACTTTAAATGTAATTAATTTAAAAGTAGCCAGTTTTTTACTCAGCTGTGGACGATTTTGTTTGTTTGTTTGTTTGTTTGGAGTTTAACGCCACTTTCAACAGCTTTGGTCATATCACGGCGGTCAGTGCACCTACCCATGTTTTCCTGGCTTTCCCACACCAGTACTTACACAACATTCTTTCGAAGCCACTGGACGAAGTTCAAGATGAGTTTTTGTGTTCACATTTTGTCCGTCATCTGTCCCTCGTGTGTCGTCCGTCGTCAACATTTGCCCTTGTTGACAATCTACAGGCTACATTTTGCATCGGATCTTCATGAAAGTTTATCACAACAGACATTTATCTGTATTATATTTTGGACAAGCTTGTAAATGAGGTCAAAAACCAAAATCACTAGGTCGAATTGAAGGAAAGTCTTGTAAACATTTTAGAGGTCATATTTTCAATTTGAGCATGTTGAAACTTTACGATATGTAAGCTAAGCTCGAACATGGGTAATGTGTGGTCAAAAAGGAGTACACTAGTAGAGTGTTTGGCTTTAAAAGTTTAAATTTGGCCAGAAATATTGTTTCGATGATATCTAGGTCAAGTTCGAATATGGGTCATATTTCTTAACAAACTTTGTGACTAGGAAAATCTTGTTAAGACTAGATGCCGCATTTTTCGCTAAAGGAACTTGAAATTTGGTCGGAATGTTAATCTAAATGCCAAGTTCGATTATGAGTCAATCCATAATAAATAACAATTGATTATAGGTCACTAGGCCAAATTGAATGAAAATCTTATCAATACTCTTGAGGCCTTATTTCCATTTTTAGCATATTGAAACCTTTTTAGTATGTTTTTCTTGATGATATGTAGGTCAAGGTCGAACCTGATCATAATGGGTTAAAAAGTAGGTCCCTATCACAAAATAAGGGGAAATCTTGTTAACAACTTAGACTTAGGCAATTTTCAATTTTGTCAGAATATTTGTATTAAAGATATCTAGGTCAAGAGCGAATACGGTCACATTGAGTCAGAAACAAGGTAACTAGGCCAAATTATAGGAAAAAACTCTTTAGAAGCCGATTTGTTTGGGTACAGCAGCTTGAACTTTGGTCAGTATAGTTATCTAAATAAAATCTAGTTTCGAAATCTAGTTCCAAGTTCGAATATGAGTCATGCCGGTTACTAGGTCAAATTGATGGAAATTCTTCTTTACAGCATTGGTATTGCATTTTTAGCTTTACCATTTTGTAACTTTATCAAAATGTTTGTCTTCATGATTTGTATGTCAAGTTCGAACATGTTGGGTCAAAAAGTAGGTCACTAGGTCAAATTGAAGGAAAATCTTGTTGTTTTCATGATATCTAGTTCATTTTTCAATAAAACAAAAATAGATCACAAAGCTAAATAATGAAAAATCAGGTGAGCGCACTACGGCCACCATGACCCCTTTCTTTTAAAAACAGATGTATACTACGAAACACAAATACTGATATGACTGTAATTCTGGGGAAATTTTGTGGAAAGTTCCAACACATTTACATCTTAATTAATTTAGATATCTGCTGCAAAAACACTTCGTGTTAAGTATCACACTATTACTTTGTTTCCAAAACTACTCAGCTCTAAAGGATGACCTCTGAGTACACTTACAACATTCTCACTGAACTCGTTGAAACATGTTCAGATATTTTGGAAAAACTTTAATTAGTAATATCAAAAGAGTTAAAACACCGACAAAAGGAAGATGTGCTGTTCGTGTGAATTTACTTGTTAACACTATCATTTCAAAGACGTTTTGTATGTGAACTGGAAAAGGGTTAAATCCCATGAAGAATGGTTTCTTCCAGTTTCCAATATTAAATTTGTACAAATTGTATAAATCGCTATAATCAAGCAATTTCTCACTTTTTCAAAATGTTTCCGACATTACATTTTTTAAATGACGAGCCCCGGTAGCTAAGTCGGTAGGGGGCTGTCAATTTAGTGGTTTTAAGTTCGAATCCCAACTTTTTTTCCTACGTTTGACAAAAGTCAATGCGACATGCATCATTTGTCATCCACCCACGGACTATAAGTATATGTTGGAACGCAGCCAGTTGCTTGGGAAGAGTGTTAAATGGAGTACTGGTGTGCGAAAAACAGGAAAAACATGAGTACTGACGTGAACTAGCCGCCTTGATATGACTGAGAAACTGTTAGAAACGGCTTTAAACCCCAATCAAGCATTGTTAAAATATATTTTCAATAAACTAAAATATTTGAAAAAAGGAGAAATTGCTAAAAGATCTATTTTTATTTTATTTTGTATCGTTTTCATCTCTTAGCAATAGTTTTAATGGATGTAAAATAATTTAATTCTTAAGGATAATTACCTTTAATTTAATTCTTTTAAATCGTATAGTAAATAAAATAGCAATATGGAAGTTATTCTCTTGTTTCTTTTCAGTTTATTTGAACCAAAATGAACCAAAAATCTCCTGCTACATTCGGATAAATGCCGTGTAGTTATCAGTCCCACATTACATTTGCAGTTAGTTAGGCCTTTTTAGCTCATATGTGCCTGAAGTGCAGGATGAGCTATTGTGATCACTTTTTGTCATAATTTCTCCTTGTAAAATGCGTGAAAATGACCCCTGATGTTTGTCAACGAATAAATTTCATCACAACTATACGTTGACAATCATCACAGAACATTCTACTTCAGTTCAATCTCTCTCTACATACACAGATTCTAGTTGATTGCCTTCTTCTTTCGGGAATTGTTTTCTGGGACATGTTCACGTAGGAATCATCACCTGTACAAATATTCGGGTAAACAGACCCTAAAACCGTACCATGCATACAATAACACCTGATGTGTGTCAAAGTATACATTTTGAATGTTGAAATAATATCACAGGACAGTCTACTTCAGTTCAATCTTTCCATACACAGGTCCTACTTGATTGCGTTCTGCATGCATGAAATGCATTAAAGGGCGCGTACACGTATGAAATGATCACATATACACACGTTCTTATAAACAGACCGTAAATACATAACATTCGTGAAAACGACCCATGATGTTTGTCAACGTATAAAACACTCAACAATATACGTTGACAAACATCACAGGAGATTCTAATTCAGTTCAAGTTCCTCATCAGCATACTCTCGTAAATGGCTTTCTTCGTGGATGAAATATATTGAAGGGCCGCGCACTAATAAGGAACATATACCAAATATATATCATTCATTAAAGTGACTCTTAATGTTTGTCAACGAATATCATGCATGAAAATTACCCCTGATGTTTGTCAACGAATAAACTCACAACAAATATACGTTCACAAAAATCAGAGGAAATTCGTATTTAGTTCAATATCTCCCTCCATACACAGGTTCTAGCTGATGGCTTTCTTTGTAGGGCAAATGAATTATGAGGCATATCCACGTATGAAATTATCACAAATTCAAACATTTTGATGAACAGACTTTAAATACATATCATGCACGAAAATCACTGCTGAACTTTGTCAACGTATAACACAATCCAAAATATACGTTGACAAACATCACATTACACATGAAAAACATCAGAGGGCATTGTCATGCATAAAACGAATTTGGGGTCTATTCACAAGTTTGAATGAATATGTGATCATTGCATATGTGTTCGTGTCCTTCAATACAATTCCCCCATGCAGAAAGCCATCAACAAGAATCTATGTATGGAGAGATTGAACTGAAGAAAAATGTCCTGTGATGTTTTTCAACGTATATCTTTGGTGAGTTTTATACTTTGACAAACACAAGTTGTCATTTTTTTGCATGATATATATTTAGGGTCTGTTCACCAGAATCTTTGTATATATATATGATCCTTTCATATGTGTGTACGCGCCCTTAATTACATTTCCACCGGGAAGAAGGCCATCAACTAGAATATGTGTTTGGAGAAATCGACTCGAAGTAGAATGTCCTGTGATGTTTGTCAACGTACAATTTTGGTGACATAACAATCATCAGGGGTATTTTTTACGCACGCATGTTATGTATTTAGGGTCTTATCATAAATAAGTACGTATGTAGATATGATAATTCCATACGTGTATGCGCCCTACAGTAACCCCCCCCCCCCCCCCCCCCCCCCCAAATCAATAAAAAAGTAATCAACTAGAACATGTGTATAGAGAGATTGAACTGAAGTAGAATGTCCTGTGATGTTTGTCAACGTATATTTTGGGTGAGGGTTATATATTGACAAACATCACGGGTAACTTTCACGCCTGTGATGTATTTAAGATATGTTCATAGGTATGTTCATAGGTATGTTTATAAATGTGATCATTTCCTTTGTGTACGCGGACTACAATACGAATGCAGAAAGCCATCTACGAGGATCAGTGTTTGAAGAGATTGAACTGAAGTAAAAAATCCTGGGATGTTTGCCAGTGTATATCATTGGTGGTATAGCTGACAAAGATAAGGGGTCATTTTTTATGAATGACATGAATTTGGTATATGTTCATTAGTATGTGTGTTTATGTGATCATGTCACACGTGTACGCGCCCTTAAATACATTTCCTCCACGAAGAAAGCCATCTACGAAAAGCTTAAACTGAAGTACAATCTCCTGTGATGTTTTTCAACGTATATTGTTGAGTGCTGTATACGTTGACAAACATCAGGGGTCATTTTCACGCATGTTGTGTATTTGGGATATGTTCACCAGAATGTGTTTATATGTGAACATTTGATAAGTGTACGCCATACAATACATTTCTCCTATGAATACGCGAACAAAGTCATCACCTAGAACCTAAGAATGTATGGATATATTGAACTGAAGTATAATGTCCTGTGATGTTTGTCTTTGTATTGTAACGTGCACCGCCCTAACGCCATCGCGGGTCATCCATCCAGGTACTAACTGCGATGAACGTTGCTTAACTTAAACGAAAGGTATACCACTCTACCAACGTTGCTATAAAAGCCGGCTTCTACGACAAAGCCGTAAAAGTGATATTTAAACCTATACCCCGTTCCCGTTACAGTATGTTTTGGTGTTTATACTCTGACAAACGTCAGGGATCATTTGCACACATAAGTACATGTTTCTTTGTAATTAATTCCTACTTGTTCGTGCCCTGCAATACGTTTCCCACACACAGAAAGCCGTTAACTAGAATCGGGGTATAGAGAGATTCAACTGGAGGAGAATGACATGTGATGTTTGTCATGTTATACGTTGACAAAAATCAGTAGTCGTTTTCACACATGGTAGGTATTTAGGGTCTGGTTATATGTACATATATGTGTAAATATGATCATTTTATAAGTGTTCGTGCCCTACAATGTATTTCTTCATACATAAACCCATCAACGAAAATCAGTGTATAGAGATAGTGAACCGAAGGAGAATGTCCTGTGATGTTTGTCAACGTATATTTTTGGTGAAATTTATACGTTCGCAAACATTAGGGGTCGTTTTCACGCATATGGGCAAACTTTCTTTCCGACGTTTGAATCAGTGTATTGAGAGATTGAACTGATGTGATGTTTGTCAATGTTTATTTTTGGTGAAATTTATACGTTGACATACATCAGGGGTCGTTTTCATGCATGCTATGTATTTGGGGTCTGGTTTGTGCACAATAATGCAATTCTCCCATGCATAAAGCCACAATCTAGAATCAGTGTATTGAGAGATAGAACTGAAGTAGAATATCCTGTGATGTTTTTCAGTGTATATCTTCGGTGCAATTTATACGTTGACAAACATCAGGGGTCGTTTTCATGCATGCTATGTTTTTGGGGTCTGGTCATATGTTAATGTGTTTGTGATAATTGTATACGTGTTTGTGCCCTATAATGCATTTCCCCCATGTATTAAAAGCACAATCTAGAATTAGTGCATGGAGAGATTGAACTGAAGGAGAATGTCCTATGATGTTTGTCAACGTATATTTTTGGTGAAATGTATACGTTGGCAAACATCAGGGGTCTTTTTCACGCATATATTATGCGTTTAAGGTCAGTTCATATTTACGTGTATATATGTGATTATTTCAATCCAGACTGTGCCCTACAATGCATTTCCCCCATGCAGAAAGCCATCAACTAGAATCAGTGTATGGAGAGATTGAACTGAAGGAGAATGTCATTTAATGTTTGTCAACGTATATTTTTGGTGAAATTTATACGTTGACAAACATCAGGGGTCTTTTTCACGCATATATTATGCGTTTAATGTCAGTTTATATGTACGTGTGTACATGTGATAATTTCAATCGAGACCGTGCCCTACAATCCATTTCCCCCATGCAGAAAGTCATCAACTAGAATCAGTGTATGGAGAGATTGAACTGAAGGAGAATGTCATGTGATGTTTGTCAACGTATGTTTTTGGGGAAATGTATACGTTGACAAACATCAAGGGTTGTTTTCATGCATGTTTTGTATTTAGGGTATGTTCATATGTCCGTGTGTACATGTGATTTGTTTGTGGAATCCGCTGTGGTCGAGTGGTTAGCGTCGGGGATTTCGAAACAGGGTTCGATCCCCAGTCGCGTCAATTCGGTCATGGTGGAGTGCCCTTGGGCAAAGCACATCTTCTATCCTAGTTCTGGTTTGTTTACCCAGGGATCATGAATAATTATATTTAATTGCGCGCTAAATGACCTTAGCTGTCGATGCGCCATAAAACAATATACATTCATATGTGATTTGTGCATGCGAGTTCGTTTCCTACAATGTATTTCCCCCATACAGACAGCCATCATCTAGAATAAGTGTATGGAGATATTGAACTGAAGGAGAATGTCCTGTGATGTTACGTATAATTTGTGTTAACTTTATACGTTGACAAACACCAGGCGTCATTTTCACGCATATGTTTACGTATAGTTTTGGTTTCAGTTATACGTTGACAAACACCAGGGGTAATTTTTACGCATATGTAATGTATTTAGGGTCTGTTCACATGCGTGCCGTGCAATGCATTTTCCCAATGCACAAAGCCATCAACTAGAACATGTGTGTTGAGAGATTGAACTGAAGGAGAATGTCCTGTGGTGTTTGTCAACGTACTATTTTGGTTGACAAACATCAGGGGTTAATTTAAAAAGTTAAATCTGTAAAAAACATACGTACAAGAATACGAAATAAAGAGGCGTGTGCTGTACTTAATAAAGGTTCAGAAGATGCAAAGAATATTGGCCTCTCTGAAATTCGTTTTAAAAAATCTTTATTTAATTTGACGTCAAACTTCGAATAAAAGAAATAAGAATTTAAAAAAGTTATTTCCCTTGTTAGTCCTCCATTTGTAGTTTACATTTCTATTTATAAACACTTCATCGATAAACTTTAACTGATATAATATGTGTAAACAGACGGGACACCTGTCAATTATTGTTTTAACTCCTCCCACTTCATTGCATAAATTAAAATGACCTGTGATGTTTGACAAAGTATAAAAAGTGACCTGTGATGTATGCCAACGTATGCCTTATCGGTAAACATACTATGACAAACATGACGGAGAGCAAACACCGGAATCTGTTTGCAAGGATACCAAATATACCAAATGCATTTTCCACAACTCGTCTGGCCCTCGAGAGGCGGTAGTTGAAGATCCTCTCGTCATTGGCAAGACCCCGTCTGGAGTAGGGCTTCATGAGGCAGGTGTTCGTGCCAAATGCATCATCTGCAATGATATAGTAAGACATCGGTCTGTCATCACCGGGAAGGGGGGCTGCTAGTGGGATGCCGATTACACCCCTTTCAATGGCTTATTTCAGCTCATACTGGTTCCAAATCTGAGCGTCGGAGCAACCACCTTGTGCACAAATATTCACCCAACGGAACTTGTAATCGGCGTCGACTATGGCCATCAGAACTATTAAGTGATATCCTTTGTAGTTGTAGTATAGGGAGCCACCGTTCTTAGGATACCGTATGGCAACATGTTTGCCATCTAGAGAACCGAGAACATATGGGAGCTGCCATTTTGCAGAAAACTGGTCGGCTATTGCCTGCCATTGTTCAGGCTCAGTAGGAGTGTCGATAACATCCCCAGCATATGCTGCAATTATGTTCTCGCATACGTCCCGAACAATACCAGAGATGGTATTGTGCGCCACGCTGAAGCCATACATCAAGGCCAGGTAGCTGTTCCCCCGTAGCCAGGTATCGCAGGGTGTCTGCTAGCCTCACTCCAGGTTCGATGGACTGTCTGTACCAGGTAATGTTCTTCATAATCATGCGACCCACTACTTGTAACAGTTCTTGGAACATCTGTAGGTCTATTCTCAGAAAGTTCTTGAAAGCAGCTGGATTGTCCACACTCAGTTCAGCCATGAGTGCGTCATACTGGCCGTGGATGGGTCGTCGGAGGAGCCAGTCCTTGGTCCACCATCTCTTCTGTCTCCGGTCACCTCTCAGTCTGTCCTCAAGCAGCTCCACCATGGCCCTGGCATTTTGTGCAATATCAATGTCCAGGTCAAACTAATTAAGTGCCAGCCTCAGTTGTTGGTTGTTCATGTTGGTTGTTGTTAGATGTAGAGTTCTTGTATTTATACTGAAGTATGGTGACAGAACGGGGGTGACACCTAGATGATATACTCCGTAATAAACTGTAGTGAACCGTAGTAAGCCGTATTATACCGTGATGTCACGTAGTAACCCGTAGGAATCCTTGAGAAACCTTGGTAATCCCTAATAGAACGTAGTGCGATCGTGCTGATCCGTGACAAATCCGTAACAAACCGTATTGTATCCTTGGCTAATCCGTGGTGTAACCGTACAAGTACGTAGTTCACCGTAACTAACCGTACTGATCCTTGGCGACTTGAGTCCGGGGATGTTCTACGAATAAGTACGGTTTATTACGGACTACAACGGATAAGTACGTTCTAATACGGATCGGTAAGGATGTACTACGGTTGTCTGATCCGTGGGGAATTTTTGAACATGCTCAAAAATTGTCACGGATATACAAGTTCTACTACGATTGACCCAGGATACAATACGGATAGCTACGGACCACTACAGATTGCCACGAATGATGCCGGATCGTATCCGTGGCTAATCCGGCGTCCGATCCGTGAATGTGTGACCGGGGCATTAACAAGATTTCGCTTCAATTTGACATAGTGACCTCGTTTTTGACCTCATATGGCCCAGTTTCGAACTTGTCCAAGATTTGATGGAGATGAATGTTCTGATACACTTTCATGAAGATTGGATGCAAAATGTAGCCTGTAGAGTTAACAAGCTGAAATGTTGACGACGCACAACGGACGACGGACGGACGCCGGACAAAATGTGATCACAATAGCTCACCTTGCACTTCGTGCATAGGTGAGCTAAAAATGGACTCCAGGGCTCGTTTTACTTAACCCTTTCCCTCATACAACAATTCTGCAGCAGACGACTTTGAACATATTTTGTCAAAAAGTAGAAAATCTCTATAATTGAATGGATAACCTATGACCAAAAGTGGAAAACATTGTGGCAAAAGGAGAATTTCTTCTTTTGTCACTATGTTTTCAAATAGCTGTCTGCTGCAGAGGCGTCAGAAAGCGTCTATATAAGGGAAAGGGTTAAATGGTATGTACAGTAACATGTTAGGAATCTTCATGTCCAAAAGAATAGGCTCGATTTGAATGAAATTTGGCACAAATGTTGCTAGTTTAAAAAATATATGTTTATTGTTGAAAGTTCACTGAAACTTAAAAAGTGATTTACATAACAGTGTTATTTTTCTTATCAGGGGTAGATTCAACAATGCAATTCATTCTACATTGTGATGGTTTTTACTAGTGTTTTACATATAACATGTTGCTAGTAATATTACAATTGGAATATGTACCTTTTTAGCTCATCTGCTCAAGGCGAGTTATTGTGATCGACTTTTGTCCGTCGTGCGTCGTTACTCAGCATGTTCTCCTCTGTAACCAGTGGGTCAATTGGGATGAAACTTCACAGAAAGCATCCTCTCAATGTTTTCATTAGAATTCCTTCAATTTTTTTTGGATTCATGCAGAATTCTGGTTTCCATTGCAACCAAACGAAAACAACTTTCAAATAATTTTGAAGAAATGGTTCTTGGGTGACCCTCTTATCAGTTTCCTTCAA